>OY856413.1:480274878-480874878 GCA_963693085.1 Alisma plantago-aquatica | reverse complement strand
TTTCTCTAATTCCCAATCAAAATACCATGGAAAGGGGGTGAGTGAGTTAAAACCATCAAATGTCATACTAGTAAGTTCAAATTTCAAAAAGGGAGAGACTAAGGTAGAACCACTTTTAGAGAAAAATGTCTCAAATTTGGGCAATATTTGAAAATGGTGCCACGTTTCCCCATTCACATCAATAACTAAGATACTAAGTAGGAAATGACATGAAAGTAAAGTTAACTAATAACATACAAGAAATTAGTACAATCTACATATAATGCATGGATGGGTAACATATCAAGATATTACAAAAAATGTAAGAAAATAAACTATATGGCATGAAAGTGTGTAAAATACAAAATGAAAGTGTAAGATGGATAAGTGTCACTATTAATCAAGCATTTGACCATCTAAGGAACAATTTACAATATAGGAATGAAGCAAAACAAAGGCTTTCCCCCACCACCACAAGCTATATTGTCCTCAAAATGAAATAAAACATCGGGATGATAGAATAATAACCCTGGAGTTGTAGTGGATATACATAAAATGGGGGGTTTAATTCATTCAAGTGGGATGTCCCTAGGACATTGTGACCATTTTGGTCAGGTGGCACCATGGACGTGGTGGTGAGAACAATTGTGGTGACTATTTTCTTATAGCATTTTTAATTCATTTTAGTTTCTTCTCTTTTCAGCTTTGACCTTCCTATGACTTGGACAGTTGATGCATCATTCTCTAGATTAGTTCCTATTCTAACATGAATGAAAAAGATGCACAAATATCAAGTACATTTTATATGTGTGTTTCTTGGAAAGTATAAAAACAATATTGTAACAAAATATGGATTCCAAGTGAGAAACATCTTAAACCAACTTGGGTTGCCTCCTATTAGTGTTATGTTTAGTGCGTCCAACCAAGATCCATTGAGGAACATAATGTCACATTCTTGAGGTGAAGGGATTTATCATTTAAGTTTAACAATCATTACTCGTTCCATGGGTCTTGAGGGTCCTCACAATATTTGTTTTCAAACATGTCCTTTCTCTACTCTTGGGGTGTGATGTCTTGAAGATGATGAGGGTCAACCTCAAATTCATGAAGGTGATCGTCATTGTTCTGGTTCACACATGGATGTCTACATATATTGTGGTCATGAAAGGTCTTCCAAGATGATGAGATTTTTCTTATCCTCTGTCACCAATTCTAATACAAAAAAGTCTACTAGGAAATTCCCCATTGTTTCCATGTCAAGCATCACAAGTACTCATTCAGCCCGCTCTTAGGAAATTTGATAGAACTGACAGAAAATAGTAGATTACAATTTTATGGATTCAATTAACCCAAACCCATTTCATGATTCACACTATAGGGCATGAGTTTCACAATAGAACCCAAGTTAATTAAATAATTCTCAATAATATTTCCACCAATATGGCATGGAAAAAGAGGGCTCTGAGATCCTTTTTCTCGATGATAAGGGTTTCTTGGAAGATATAGCTCGCTTTCTTATTCAACTTTATTTTCTTTGGCATTATTCCCATTTTCTTCCTTTCAAAAGTGCAAGCATCCTTCAATAGTTTTTTGTATGCTAAAATTTTCTTGATTGCATCAAGAAACAAGATGTCTTTGACTTGCCAAAATGTTTAAAAAATATCAGCATAATATTTTTCCATCTTTTGAGTGAAGGCTCATATTACGCATCCGGTAATGGGGGCTTGATATCACTATCTTGACTTGAATCTGCTTGATCAAATTGAGGTATCACATGAGGAGGTGAATCATTTTGAGAGATTAGATAAGGGTCTTCATTTTTCAATGGTTGAATGGTCGATATCACCAACAAATCATGATGGATAGAATCACTCCAAATAGGAATATAGGGTGGAATAGTTGGTATCACGTAATCCCCATAGGGTGGGAAAATAAAATTCTTAGTTCTCATTAAATCAACACAAAACATTTTTGGAATTGAAGTATTAAGTCAATGTTGATCAACATGATCCTTGCCCCTTTTTATTTTGTGCTGTCAAAAATATTTCCACTCCTAAAGATGGTCACCATATTCACTAGCTAATGGGAAATAGGGTAAGATTGTGAGGTTTTTTTGTGGTGATAGTGGAGGTTTTTGTATTGTTTGTAATGGCATGGATATTGGAGGTTGTATGGTTTTTGTGGTGGTGGTAGTGGTGAGAAATGTAGGGTTGTTGTTGTGCTTGCTGAGGTGGAGAAGGGCATTGATAGTTATATTGTGGTTGTGATGGTGGAGGAGAATATGAATTACGAGAATCTTGACATTGTTTCACACGTTTCACTTTCAAGGTGATGTGCCATAGGAGCCTTGGGGATCTACCACTTGTCCATTTGCATTGTTTGAGTTCACCAAGGATTGGGAAGGAAGCCTTCCCTACTCATGTTAATCAAGATCTGAGGAGATAACTAATCCAAACTTTGTCCAAGCATATCAATGGTTTCTCCATGACTAGACACATATATCTTGAGTTCATCTAGGCTCCTCATTCTTCCAAGTACATCATTCTCGAAAGTTGAACTTTACCTTTGGCCTTGGTTTTTCCTTGAATTTTCTTACACATCATCATCTTATTTTCTCCATGAGAAGTTGGGATCATTTCTCTGCCCTGGAGTGTAGGATTGGGACATAATGACATGGCTGTTCTAGTTCTTAAAATATTCCATGGCCTTCATCTCTTCCTCAAGAGGCTTAATAGATTTCATTGATTGTTGGAAGAACCTCCCACTTCAAATTTCATTATATTCATTATGTTGACAAATATTTTCACCTTTTATGTATTTTCTTCATTTGGTGAAGAAGGCAATGGAGTAGATGGGGTATCACCAATGTTCCTATCATAATCATTGGCTACACTTGATGCTCTATGCCTTGAATTTTCAACCAAGTTCTCAAACAAAGTCCATGGTTAATTTGGAAGATTGTATGTGAATGTACCATCACAAGAGGTGTAACACACCACCTTTTGTATATATAACATAACTGAGAGGAAGCATTCATCTTGAAGGTGGTGTCACTATAAGGTAAACATTGCAAATAAATAAATATATCACCATTAATATTCATACATTGTTCTTTGAATTAAAACTATAACTGACTTCTTTACAAAGTCTAAGATTCTATTCATTGATAAACATGGAAAAACTAATCATGAAAATGAATACTCTAGTTAATATGATTGCCTAATGTTGATGGCACCCCACCAGTTGTCACTTGAGGTCTTCTAGTCCTTGCTTGCTCCTCTTTAGACCTAAGGACATCGTGTACCATCCATGCAAAGGGGAAAATCAATAAATTAGTCAATGGTACTGACACTTTATAAAATAATCAAAATAAAGTATAGTTGACATGTAAGAAAACACTTGACATGAATTAACTATTAGCATTCTTGAATCATTACTAACTTGAAGAATTGAACAGTAAATGTATGCATCCCTCTATGATGACCACTTAGGGGCCCATGATTGCTAGGAAAGACATTGATGTTAGAAAAGACCTTGACAACCTCCTAAGGTCCATGATTTGGAAGCATATAAGACTGATTCAATTCCAATTGTATTGATCATTTACATTAACATTAACAGGATCCTTGAACTTTAACATGATGGGATTTCTCCCTCTTGAACTTGAACATTAATTTCATGAATCATTAATCATAGTCTCTAATCTTAGTGAACATTATAACCATAGGACATAACATATAGCAATCATCAAGTAGTTGATATAGTGAGTATGATTAAAGCATTTATTTTAAATTGTAATTGTAATGTATACTTTATACTTAGCATTCAATCAACCATAAGTAATTGTACTCAACAACATGAGCTATTTTCCTTGGAGGAAAGTATACCTAAGATGGTCTCTCTGATCTTAATCAAATCCTAAGTCAAACCTTCCCTTGTCTTGATTAGGCTCTATATACTTGTATGTAATTATTTAACATCATAAATCAATACCTTTGTATTGATCCTAGGTTAATTAGGGAAAATTAAGATTATAGTGCATTAGAGTTAGTTTTACTGATCAAAATAATCCATTAATGAAACTTGGTTTAATCGTTATTGTTTTAGGTCACATTAATCATATGTGATACATATTTAGGGTTTCATGAGTCAAGTTATGGTTTCGTAAAATATGAAAAAGGAAGGAAAATCATGGCTTGAAAACTTAAAAATCGGATTCCTTGTTCAAAATCCTTTCCAATGACTATTTATTCATAATTGTTTGACAAAACATCGATTTACAAAGAATATTCGAAGAGATAACCAATCAAAAAAAGGGAAAAAGCCACATAGGCAACATAATCACACTTAGTGCACAGTTGGTCCAGCCCCAAAATGGCATGGCCTAATCATATATCATCGTGTGTCTAATCAAGGCACACGATTGGAAGGTGCAAACAAGAATCAAAATCTTTGTAATACCCTTGCGATATTAATAGAGCGATTAAGTGGCCAGGGGCACCACAGTCATTTCCTGACCTGGTTTTTTCCCATCATGTTCTGTTGTGAACCACGGATTGAGCAGCTCACTGGAGCATCTTGTCTTTGATCTAGAGTCATGATTTCTACCTACTCCTCATAAACCAAAGGTAGACATGAGTCCCCCATCTCGATTGGAAGACGAAGCCCCAACTTGGGTAGTTTCATGACCTAGGGCTCTAGGATCACCTCCTGCCATAGCAAGGACATGAGTCAAGCCATATCATATCTCAAAATGGATAAAACCCAAACAATAATAGTGGACAAGGTTCGTTGAAGATTGGTAATGACATATAGATAATCGCGGAGGGAAAAGGGACATTTGTTCTTAGGTTTCATCAAATGGCCTAGAAGAATAGAGGATACTAGTCATACATGTGCAACACATCGAGAAAGCATGAAAGAATAAAAAAAAGATGTGAAACACATTCACAAAGGTCAGAGGACTCGGACGATGCCTTACAAAGGTTGTGTGCCATGGCGATCAGCGTCAGTGCTGTCCAGGCAACAAGGTTCATGTCCCATCATTTAGGGAACATATTGGGAAAACCAACAACAAGAAAGTGAAGGAAAGGTGTCAAGGATGTTGATCATGGGTATCATCAGACTGGGGGTGGTCAAAGAATCTGAGGAGAAGTCTTCATTACCCAAGATGAGGTGTGAGTTGGTCCAATATTTTGGGGACAAAGAGGGTGAAAATGGAAGGGAGGAGAGATGAGTGGAGACTGAAGATGCTTTTAAGTCCTTTAAATAGAGGCAAGGAGGGTTGTGGTCATGGTCAGGCATTCATGGTGGATAGGGGGTCTAAGTTCGAATTGGGATTTTTGTGCATAAGTCAAAGGAGAAGGCAAGTAAACAATCATTTGAACTGGAGGAGACAAGCAAAGCCGATGGAAGATAAATCTCTTAAAATAGTCAAGTAAAGAGGTAGGATGAGGTCGGGGAAGGTAGGCTTGTGAAATTGATCCTATCTCATGAAAATTACAGAGGAGAAAGATGATTATCCATCCTTTGGATCATACATTAGATCGGGTGCATTGAATCACAACCATTGCATCACATGAAGGAAGGGAAAGAAATATTGCAATGCGCGACAAGCAAACTTTATGGTAATCAATGCAATTAATGTAAATTTTAATAATTTCCTAGGAAAACTATATTCATATCTTTACTAATATAATTGGGGGTCAAACACGGTTCAAATGACCTCAAGTTTGAACCATAGGTTAATATATTGGTCTACTATATTCTTAGAAAATTAGATTTCATTTTTACACATTTGGCCCATAATTTCAATAATGGTCATTAATCTTAATTATAATGCATTAAAAGGTGAGATTTGAAAAAGGCTCATCTTATTAAATCGTTGAGTCAAAAATTCAAGATATACATTATTCACTCATTTAAAAGTCATTTAACAATGCTTTATTCCCTTTTTGAGTAATTTTCTTGAAGGAGAGAGAAAAAGGTAGGGGAACTACTATTTATCAATTTGAGATAATTGAACCATACCATGTATGGTCTTTTTACATTAAACCCCTCAACTATTATTATTTAGGAAAACCCCATGCTAATGCTTAAATTATCTTTGAAAATTGGGGTGTGATAATTCTACCCACCTTATAACAAATTTCATCATCAATATTTTCTAGGGTAATATCCACTTTAGGGTTTTTCTTATTTCTTCAATCAATGAAATCTAGTGTACTAAAATTTACATGAAAAGAAAATATGTTTCATGAAATGGTTCATGTGGACATAAGTTAAATATTACATCATTCTTAATCTTTGTTTTCTATTTCCATGGTGAAGATCGTAGCTTGTCTCTTTAGAGGTGGATTCCAATTTCTATCATGATCCTGGAGTGGAACCTTCTTCATCTTTGGGAAATTCATCCTGAGGTGGCCAGTCTCTCCATAACTAGAGCATGTTCCCGTACCACACCTGCATGGGTCTGCACAATATTTCTTGCATGTTGGACACTAGGGATTCTTATCTTCTATGGTGGGCTCAGGTTCTTTCCTCTTAGGCTTGTTGGGAGGTTGTACTGGTTGTTCTTCTAGGGAACTTCCTTCCTGTAGGATCTTCCAGGGTGAACTTCTAGCTATATGGTTGCATCTAAGGCAGCCTAGAGGGTCATGTGGCCACTTCCTGACAAGGCAAAGATTATACTAGGCTTGAGTCCTTAGATGAACTTCTTTGTCCTGCATCACTCATAATAATCATATCCTTACTTCTATAGGACCCTGAACTTCTAGAATATTGGGTCACTGTCATGTCACCCACCAGACCAAGATTGGCAAACTCTAGCTCCTTCTTCTCTATCATGGTTTCATACACATAGTGCTCTTGGAAGGCTTCAAGGAGTCCTTCCTATGGGATTCGAGGTGCATTAGCTGCCTTGAGTTGATTAATTTCTCCCACCATGTACAGACTTCTCCCTTGAGCATATGGGTTGCAAAGAGAACCCTAGAGTGTTGAGGGTAGTTCATACTAGAGCCTTGGTCAATGGGCAATGGTGTAACAAATCGTATCAAAGCAATAAACCCTCCAGTAGATGGGGCCTACATGGTTATGTGACATGCTAGTCTTGAGTCGTGCAGTCCAAACATGTTGGAAATGGTTATACCTGGAGATGTAGCCACCCTTATGTTGGTATTCTGTAATTGAGAGTTAAGTGCCCATGGGTCATTCTAGTTCTGCACTAAAATGGGGAAATATTATGAGGCCATATAGTTGAGCCTTGATGAGGATTTAAAGAGTCTAAGTGGGGATATTATAATGTCCCAAGATTTGTGGCCTCAAATAAAAATATCTTAAAAGGAATGGTTGGACACCCATATCATCAAGGGGGACCTCCTTTTCTGGGAGCCCATCTCTAAAGAACTATGTGGTTAAGCATGCTTAGCTTAGAGTAGTACTAGGATGGGTGACCAGTCGGAAAGTGGATCCTATCTTACGCATGAGTAGGGACAAAGCATGCAGTTAAGGATAGTGGTGGTCTGTGGGGCCAGTTGTCATTCATGAAAGTCTACTAGAGCCTTAAGAAATGGGCCCCAGTGTTACAGGGGCATATGTCCAAAGGACCAAGACAGAGATACAATATGAGTGATCACTCAATATAAAAAATAGGGAATGCTAAATACCTCACATCATGTTTACATATGTCCAAGGTCAAAACCCTAATTCCATATTAGTCCACAAACAACCTATTAAAGGTGTATATGAGATATGGTTAGGTTTACATTAATTGCATAAACCCTAAAAATCACCTTTTTATTTATATTTTTTTTGTTTATAAAACTATGCAATCTTATAGGTTATATTTTCATGAGTTCATAGTATATTTTAGTTTAGTTTTTTTACTTATAGATCATTAGTTATGAATTTATATAAAAAATCTATCCAATTAAATAAATCCTTGCAAAATTAGATATTTATTATATCAGATTTAGGTGATAAAATCGATATCATTAGAAAGAATAAAACACTGATTCTAAAATATATTTTATTTTGTTGTTTTGAAATGCAAATAAATTAGTATGAATTTTTGTAGATAATATATTTTACTAAAATCGAAATATGAAAATAGGGTCAATGGATGACTTTTCCGTCGCATGTGGTTTTCAACCATAACATGTGATAGGGGCACTTTAAACAAAGCATTACACATGAATTCAAGTGGCTTAAAACAAAATGTGATGTCAAAATATAACTTTGCCCTTAGGAGGAAAGCAAAAATATTCCTATGCACAAAGGGCGAGTTTAGATTTTCAAAGTGGGGTCTTCCTTCACCTTGCTCCCTTTGAACATGAAGATGAAGATACATGACCCCAAAGTTGATAGACGGGGAAGGAATTCTCCAACCCTGGTGTTCCTCTCCCCACCTAGGGATACTTCCATTGTCCTCACTAGATCACTATGATCCATATGCCCCAACAAGGGTCACCCAAAGAAACACCCCGTAGGGAACACATGTGCCATTAAAAGAAAGAGGAGAAGAGGTGAAACACAAAATCAGGGAAAAACATCCAGTGGAGTTGAACTATCAAATCAGACACCTTCGGATGTAGAGACTAAACACAATCAAGCCATAAATTTGGTGTCTTGAGCACCATAGTTCTCCCTCCAAAACCCTCTAAAAGCTGGTACAGAAACTGTGTTTGTGAGAGGAATTAGAGAAAAATGAGTGTGGTGTACATGTTTGTATCGAGTAGAATAGGTACCAAGGTTGTGTACCTTAAAGGAGTTGGAGCAATATTGAACATTAGTTTCATGAATCATTAATCCTAATCTCTAATCTTAGTGAACATTACCATAGGACTAACATATAGAAATCATCAAGCAATTGATATAGTAAACATAATTAAAGACTGAAATTGAAGTTGTAATGTCTATGTTATACTTAGCATTCAATCAACCATAAGTAATTGTACTCAACAACATGACTCATTTAGCTTGGATAAAAGTAGATCCTAAGATGGCCTCTCTGATCTTGATCAAATCCTAAGACAAACCTTCCCTTATCTTGATTAGGCTCTATATGCCTGTCCATAATTATTGAACATCATAAATCAATGCCTTGTATTGATTCTAGGTAGAATTAGTATATATTAAGATTTGAGTGCATTAGGGTTAGCCTTACTGATCAAAATTATTAAATGAGGAAACTTGGTTGAATGGTTACTATTTTAAGTCACATTAATCACATGTGATACATATTTAGGGTTTCATGAGTCAAATTGAGGTTTCTAATAAAACATCAAAATATAAAGGCAAATCATGGCTTGAAAACCAAAAACTCATATTCTTTGTCAAAAATCCTTTCCAATGACTATTTATTCATAATTTTTTGACAAAGCATCGATTTACTATGAATATCTGAAGAAATTGACCAATTAGAAAAAGGGAAAAAACACATAGGCAACATAATCTCACTCAATGCATAATTGTTCTGAGCCCAAGCTGGTGTAGCTCAATCAGATTTTGCTGTGTGGCTAAGCAAGGCACGTGGTTGGAAGGCCAAAACTAGAGTCAAAATCCATAGAGTACCCTTGTGATATTAATAGTGTGATTAAGTGAGCAAGGGTACCATAGTCATTTCCTGACCTGGTTTGTTCCCATCCTGCTCCATCGTGATCCATGGATCGAGTAGCTCATAGGATTTTCTTGGCTTTAATCCATAGTCATGATTTCTACCTCCTCTTTATAAACCAAAGGTAGAGATGAGTCCCCCATCTTGCCACGAATACGACGAGCCCAACTTCATAAGTTCTGTGACCTCCGGCTCGAGGACCACCTCCTGCCATAGCAAGGATAGGAGTTAGGCCATAGGAGATTTGAATGCAGATAAAATAGTATCAACAATAATGGATAAGGTTTGTTGAAGACTGACGATGACATACAAATAACCACAGAGGGAAAAGGGACATTCGTTCTTAGGTTTTATCAAATGACCAAAAAGAATAGAGGATACCAGTCAAAGATGTGCAACACATTGAGAAAGAATGAAATCACCAAAACAAGATGTGGAACACATTCACGAGGTTAGAAGAACTCAGCCAATGCCTTACGAAGGACAAGTGAAGATTGGGTCACCAAAGCAGTGAGCGTTGGCACAGTCCAAGCGACAAGGTAGATGTCCCGTTATTTAGGGAACACACAAGGCAAACTGACAATGGGAAAGTGAACGGGAGGTGTCAAGGATGCTCATCACAATTAAAACTAGACTAGGGTGGTCAGAGCAGCCAGGGTGAAGTCTTCATTGTCGTAGATGAGGTGCAAGCAGGTCTAGTAGTTTGGGGTCAAAGAGGGTGAAATTGGAAGGTGAGGAGAGATGAGTGGAGACCAGAGATGCTTTTGAGTCCATTAAATAGAGGTGAGGTGGGTCATAGTCATGTTTGGCCATTCATGGTGGAGAGGGGGTCTAAGCCCAGATTGGGCATTTCACACACATGTCAAAGGAGAAGGAGAGTAAAGGATTGTTCAAATTGGGGGATATAGGAGAAGCCAATGGAAGAGAAATCTCTTGAAACAATTGAGTAAAGAGGGAGAACGATGTCGGGGAAGGTAGGCATGTGTAGTTGATCATGTCTCACAAAAATTGTAGAGGAGGAAGATGATGCTCCAGCCATTGGATTGTACATTAGATCATGCATGCGTCAAATCACAGACATTGGATCGTTCAAAGGAAGGAAAGGAAATAATGTAATGTGTGACAAGCGAACTTTAGGGTCATCGATGCAACTAATGTAAATTTGAATAATTTCCTAGTAAAACTATATTAAAACCTTTCCTAACTTAATTGGGGGGGCAAACATGGTTCAAATGACTTCAAATTTGAACCATAAGTCTATTTGATGATTTGAAATATTCTTGGACAATTAAATTTCATTTTTTACATGTTTGGCCCATAATTTCTATAATGATCATTAATCTTAATTATAATGCATTGAAGGGTGAGATAATTTGAAAAAGGTTTCTCTTATTGAATCCTTGAGTAAAAATTCAAGATATACATTATTCACTCCTTTAAGAGTCTTACAACACATATTTATTCCCTTTTTGAGTAATTTTCTTAAAGGAGAGAGAAAAAGGAAGGGGGACTACTATTAAACAATTTGAGTTAATTGAATCATATATGTAAGAGAACTTATATTTTAGTCTTATTTTAAATTCTCTTACTTTATTTTCATATAAGAAATACCATTCCTAGTCTTTTTACATTAAAACCCTCAACTATTGCTATTTAGGAAAACCCCATTCTCAAGTTTAAATTGTCTTTGAAAATTGGGGTGTTACAAGAGGAATCTACCATAGTTCAACCCAAGTGAAACATTCCAAAATAGAAGGATCGTACAAGTTTCCATAAGGGTACGTCATTGTGAGGGAGTCTGTCATTAGACTTTGGCAATTTCTCCCAATTGATGAAATTTCTCATGACCCAATTGGTTGAAGGATAATATGCTTCTTATCATTTGAGTGAGGTGGTATATGGGGTAAAAATTCCTTAAGGAACTCCTTCATCATAGCTTCCCACATCATCAATTTCAATTTTCATATAATACCACTCCTTAGCTTAATCTTTCAAGTAGAATGTAAAGAGAGTGAGATGGACATAGTCATTTTTAGCAACCAGGGTGCAGAATGTGGAGTAAGTCTCTAAGAATATATAGTTTTGCTTAATCTTTCAAGGAGAATGTAAAGAGAGTGAGGTGGATAGAGTCATTTATAGCAACCAGAGTGCGGAGTATGGAGTAAGTCTCTAAGAATATATATTTTTGCTTGTAGGTGTTTCATTCTCTAACCTATATAATGTGGGAAGTAGTCCACCAGAGACGGAGGAACAAAAATCACTTTCTCCAAAATCCGTTCCACTATTGTAGATTGGTGAATTATAGTTTCCCAACATGAAGTAGTCATGTAGGGGCCTTGGTATTCTTTTTATTGAATGTGCATGTTCATTTTCCTTCTGCTACCTTTTCTGGGATCGCTAAAGAAAGATTCAATTGACAAGGAGTAGTGATTGAGCATGCGCTATCACCTACACAAGACACAACCAAACCAAGAGAAGAAAGTTAAGGTCACAATTGTGAAAGTATAATGAAAAATAAAGATTAGAAATGATAAGGTCTACTAGAAGAAGTGCAAAAGAAATAATGAGCTAGGTCCTAAATCCCATTCCTCAGCAACAATATTATAAATATTTATGCGACTCCCACAAAGGGGATTTCATTGGGCTAAGAGATTTTTGTAACCCAAATTATGGCACACTCTTAGTAACAGATCTGCAAGTGCATGACTTGAGATATACTATTGAGAAGATGGAAAGTAAAAGGTCCATCCTGCATGAGTGAAGTAGGATGCTTGGTAGCTAAGTTGTTTTGTTAGGTTTGTAGAACTGAGTGTAGGGTTTTGATGCTTTAGTTGTATTTTATGATAAAAATAAGTGTTCAAGCATAATTAAATAAAGGAAATAGCTAAACCTAGGTTTACCCTACATAATTAATTCTAACTAAAAAGATAAGAGAAAACTACACTAACTAAGCAAGAAAAATCCTGATTAGCACTGAACAATAAAATTAACTAAGAAATATCAGGCACAAAAAACTAAGCAAGAACTATCCACCCTAACAAGAAATGACTCGCATGAAAAAGAAATAGGCCTAATAATCAAAATACTACTTTCTACCAAGGGAAAAAAAATAGGGCTCTAGTAAGTAATTAGAGTAGTGGGTTGTTTGGGAGATTATGCAATCATCAACCATGTAATAAGGTCTTATTCATGCACGAACTTCCAATAAGCAAGCTGTCAAACCAAAAAAAAAAGAAATAATGTAGGGTATGTACCCTTTCCTATTTATTGGCCATGGATGGCATGGTGGTGTATAGGGTAACTAGTCCCTATGACTTCCTAGCTACATTTTATGAGGCCTATTGACTAAGGGATATTAAAACATTAGTCTAAATTATCCAAGTCTATGTTTATATGCATGCTTATCCTAATACACATATGGGCAAGGAGTGGCATGGGGTATAGGTGAAGGGTATTTCACCTTCCGCTATCCCCATTTAACCAATAAACAAGCCTATTTTTCAAGTACATATGGAGTAACACACTTCGTACTTAGATTTCTTACCTAGAGCTAGTGGAATCGTAGGATGAAGGGGAGGGGAAGGGAAACTAGCTGTAACAAACGGGACCACTGCCCAAGGATCTAGTAGAGTTTCAAGAATGATGACTGGCCCCACAGACCACCACTCACCTTAACTGCGCACTTTGTCCTCACTGATGCGTAACCTGGGGTCAACTTCCCGACTGGTCACCCATCCTAGTATTACTCCAAGATGAGCATACTTAACTATGGAGTTCTTTAGTGATGGGCTCCCGGAAAAGGAGGTGTACCTTGGTGATATGGGTAGTCTAATCATTCATTTTAAGATCATGTTATCCGAGGCCTCAAATCCTGGGATGTTACAATCATCCCCACTTAGACTCTTGACGTCCACATCAAGGCTCAACTATATGGCCTCATAATGCTTCCCCATTTTAGTGCAGACCCAGAATGACCCATGGACACCCAGCTCCCGATCACAGAATACCAGTGCAAGGGTGGCTACGTCAACCATGAACAACCCTTTCCAACATGCCTGGACCATACGGCTCAAGACTGGCATGCCACATGCCCATGTAGGCCTCACCTACTGGACTGGAATTGGCTCTAATACCATTTGTAACACCCTAGCCCACTGTCGAAGGATCTAGTAGAGTTTCAGGAATGACAACTGGACCCACAGACCACCACTCGCCTTAACTATGCACTTTGTCCTCACTGAGGCGCAAGCCGGGGTCAACTTCCCGACTGGTCACCCATCCTAGTACTACTCCAAGTTGAGCACACTTAACTTTGGAGTTCTTTAGTGATGGGATTCCAAAAAAGGAGGTGCACCTTGGTGATATGGGTAGTCTAATCATTCCTTTTAAGATCATGTTATTCGAGGCCTCAAATCCTAAGACGTTACACTAGCTAATGTTCCTAGGGACTTAGTATTTTTCCCAACATAAAGACCAAAATAACCCCTTTCTATATGCCTTAGGTGATTCCATAGCTCAAAAAACTATAGAAATATATAGGGAGGAGAACAAGCAATAATATATCATCATACAATGAAACAAGAGTATAGTGCATGAATATTTCCCAACATGGTTACATAGTTACATATTCATACACCAAATAGCTCACAAATGGGGATTATCTACTCATGATCTAAGAAATAACAAAAGAATAGGGAGAAGAAGATAGAAACTCCATTAATCTGGGTGGAGAAGATCCAATCTCTACATCTAGTAGATTTAATCCCATGCTCCTCCTCCAAGTGGATGGAAGGTCATGAAAGATGGAAAGAATATGGTCAAAACCCTCCAAATCTACAACTTTATGGTGGGAGATAGAAGGAAATGGAGTAAACATGGTAGGTGGGAGTGGGTGGAAAATATAATTTCTAGGAGCAACTAACCTTTTTGTTGGTGTCACTAGTGTATATATAGTGGCCTGGGGGTCTAGGGTAAAGTGGGGGTGAAGTGGTAAAATGACAGCAGGAAGCACTAAGGTTAGGTGGCTGGCATGACTGTGGTGTTCAACACATTCATAGTGGTTATATAGTAACAACCATGGTTGTGGGGAATGGTCAAGCTTTGTAGAGTTAGGATGTCAATATAAATTTTGGATATTGGAATTGAGATGGTATGACCATGGTGGCTTCAGGTCAAAATGATCATTTGAAGGTGCAACGATTATGATAGAGGAGATAGGATGGGATTTATTCTATTCATAATGGTCGTCTAGGAATATGGATGCCACAACCATGTTGGACAACATGGTCATGCTGGGATCTGAAAACAACAAACATTTAGATGACCAATGTTGTGGTGGTTGAGTTTCTTTGTTTTCTTGGAAGCTAATCAAGTATTGTGATTTTCACTTTGATAGCACGTCCATGTCTAGATACCATGGTTGTTTTGAGGGTTTTAGAATGCACTTGAGTCTTCTAAGTGTCTATGGATGGTGCTCTTTGCTCCTACTTGATCTTTGGTCACTTGGGGGTAGGTTGGGGGTAGCTTCATGACTGAATTTAGGATCCTTAGAAGTACTAAGGTCATCCTCCGTCTCTCCCTTCCATAAATTAGAGTCAAACATATACAAAAGCATGCTAGAGCAAAACATAAGTGCGTAGATCATATGGTTGATGCAACCCTCATTTAGGGCTTCATCTTGTGCCATTTACAACTTTATTCACATCTAAACATGTTAGATTGCACATTACTTATGTCAATGTGAATATTTCTATCAAATGCACTTATAGATGTTCTTTGCATGATTTTAAGGTACTTTGACCATGATTTGAATGGAAGAGAGAGAAGGAGGAGAATATAAGGGTTTCTACACCCTTGAAGGATCCTAAAGAGAGTACAAGAGCTTCCATAACATACCCCAAGTGGTCAAGAATCAACCCATAGCAAGGAGTATCAAATATGAGCAAGTTTAATGCCAAAGTACCAGGAAGAATCCCCAACATGGCCTTGGTAAATGGCCACATTCATGGTACATGGCCACGGTCATGGTACAAATGCTCCATGTAATAATAAAGTGCAACTTTGAAACTGCTACCCACCATCCCTGTGGTGATCAAGCTCCACCACACTTGTGGTGATCCACCATCCCCATTGTGACCCAAGTCCACCACCCCAATGGCAACCTACCACCCCGGTGGTGACCCAAGTCCACCACCCCCGCGGTGACCACCATGGACATGGTATTGACCCTCTACAATTGTGACTATATCTGAATTTTTCATCAATTTTTCACCTCACCCATGCCACTCCACCAAGACCATGTCCACCCCACTCCACCGCAGCCATGGTGACCCACCACCCCCATAGTGGTCATCAACCCAAGCCTATTTTTACCCATATAGCCCCCACTTAACCTAGTGGTTCCCCACCTCCTATATATACATAGGGGAGATATGTAGCATGAGGTTAGCTACCCTACAACCACTCTAACCTCCCCATTTCATCCTGCATCCATTTCCACCTCCATTTCACCATTTCCACCATTAAAATCCTAGTTTTCTAGAGTTTTGGCCACTTTCCACCATACTTCCATGCCATTCACCTACCTTGGAGGGGGAGCTTGAGATCCTACTACTAGGAGGTGGAGAAGGAGGAGTCTTCACTGAGATCATCATGGATTTGCACTCATGTACTCACTCTTCTTCCTTTCTTCTTGTATTTTCTTATTCTATGATTAGCTAGGCCCCTTAGGTGGGTTGTTTGGGGCTCAAAATGTTACCTTAATACCATGTTTGGAAAAATGATGTGTAAACATTATGATTCTATTTTATAATGATTATGTTCTATTTATTTCTCATTATCATGAATTGCTTTGTGGTTTGTGCTTGAAATCCCCTAGATTCTAGGAAAATTGCTTAAATGTAGCTCTTTTTGTGAATTGCTCCCAACTCCAATTAATTGATCCCTGGTTAGCTATTCACCTTCCTACATGTTAATCAACTCTCCTGCACCTAGGTGAGAGATATAAGTAGATAGGAAATGAACAATTAGTGTATTAGATTGGAGTCTTCTCAAGGCTAGAATGTGGGTGATGTGAGGTCTAAAAAACAACTTCCACCTTACACGACAATCCTCGACCCCTAATTACCGTAAGAATTCCTATCCTAGAAATCTAGACTGGACTAGACCCTGATTGAATTCCACCTAAACCCTAACCCAATTAAGCATCGTAAGGGTAGGTAGGAGGTGTTAGGGACTAGTTCCCATATACACAACCTATCATATCCATGTCAGTTAGTAGTTTAGGGAAATTCATTAGCCTCTATCTTGTAGTTTGGTTAAGTAATAGAAATGAAAGTATAATGTTTACATGTCATCACCCCCAACCTAGTTGATAAGTTCAAATACCAAACAACCCACACTACCCTTTATTTCATTAAAACCCTAATTTCTTTTTTTCTTAACTAGTGTTAGCTTAGTTGTATTTTAACTTGTATAGTTTGCTTCTTTCTTTGTTCTTTCCTTGATCTTACTAGTTTAGTTATTTAATTTCTTTTGTTCTTATTTTTCTATCTTAGTGTAGTGTAGACCTATTCTTCTTGCTTTAGTGTAGATTGCTCTTTTGCCTGCCTAGCTTGTATTTCCTTGCTCATTAGAATTAACAGTCTAGGGTTGACTTAGGTTGTGATCTTGTTTGTTTTCCTTCATTTTCTTGCTTGTTCATAATTAGTGTAATCAAAAATCAACCATCAAACACATCAACCCTAGACTCTGTAGTAGGAACCTATCCAAAACTAACCTAGCTCTAGTGCCCCTTTTTCTTCATGTGGAAAGACCCTATTTTTGCCGCTTTCCTATACTACAACACGACCCCATGTGCTTGTAGGTAAGTGTGTTAGTAAAACTAGGTGTGTTAGTTTAGGTCCTTTATAGATTTGTAAAGATCCCAATTGTCTTTAAAAATATCATAGGGTTGCATCTCACCTTTCTGTTGATTAGTGTGTAGCCCTAGTAAAAACACACCTAGTTTTCTGGCATCATTGTCAAGGAGAAAGGCGTCCAAACTAGCTATTTAGTTTTTCTTTGATCTTTTCCTACTATCCACATCGTTGCTATTATTTATTCTTTATTTGTTGCATTCTTTGTGCAGATTGGTTTGCTAACTTGTTATCTTTTCTTTGGTAGTGCCTTGTGCATGTGACAAGCCACTCACGAAAGACAAGATGGAAGGCCAAAATGCACCTCACAAGCCACTTCAAGATTACTTCATGCCTAGCAAACTACAAATTCCCAATTTCTAGTAGAGTTGATCAATTTTTGGGGGAGAAATTCTCCATCCCTCGAGGTCTTCTTGGGATCCTGCCCATCTTCTATGGCTTTGAGAGTGAGAACCCCTACAAGTACTTGGACTCCTTTATTGAAGTATGCTCCAGCTTTAGGACGCCAATGACTAGTGATGATGCAATTGAGGATAGGAAGATCTCCATTATCTTGGGATTATCATTCTTATCTACAGCTGACGTTGAGATACATGTGTGTAGTGGCACAGTGATAGACTCTTTCATAGACATGAAGATAAAGATCAATGTGTACTCAAAATAAAATTATAGTTAGAGTTTCTTCTTAGGTTTGAAACATCACAATTGATCTACTATCATTAATCAAGTCTAGGAAAAGACTGAAATTGAAGAGAAAATTGAAAATAAGTAGAAAAGGTATAAGAAGGAGATCAACATGGCCATGCAACACATCATGGTCATGCTGCTAGAAATACAAAATGTCCATGGTGTCACCACAGCTATGGTGGATATCCCTTTCTCACTAGACACCTTGAGTTCTCTCTCCCCCTGGCATTTGTGTATCATGACTCCATGCCCTCTACCCTCTCATCCTAGACATCTATTTCATGTTGAGGATAATATGATTTAAAAGTTTGGGGTGGTAGGGAGGTAAGCCCTTTCTCTACCCCACTTTCCTCTAGATTCCATGTTCTAATTTTTTTCTCAAGATGACCAAACAATATAACCATCTCTCATACTTGTGTATTCATACTTTGTGTGCTTGCTTTACATACATGCATATCATATAGGTCAATTTCATGCATTTTTTGCGTAATTTTCACATTTTTTGCTCTTTTTTCCATGCATTGCACCCCGACCTTGCTTGTGCCACTCCACCACAACCATGTCCACCCCACTCCACCACAGCCATGGTGACCCACCATGCCCATGGTGGTCATCAACCCTAGCCTATTTTTGCACTGCTTAACCCACATTACCTGCACTTATCCTAGTGCTTCCCTACCACCAATATATACCTAGGGGTGGTAGTAGCATGAGGTTGGATACCCTACAGCCACTCTAGCCTCCCCATTTCATATTCCATCCATTCCCACCTCTTTCCACCTCCATTTCACTATTTCCACCACCAAAACCCTAGTTTTCTAGTGTTTTGGCCACTTTCCACCATACATACATGCCATTCACCTACCTTGGAGGAGGGAGCTCAAGATGTTGCTACTAGGAGGTGGATAAGGAGTCTTCATTGATATCATCATGGCTTTTCACTCCTCTACTCATTCTTCTTCCTTTCTTCTTGTATTTTATTGTTCTATGAGTAGCTAGGCCCCTTAGGTGGGCTGTTTGGGGCTCAAAATGTTACTTTGATACCATGTTGGGGGAAAAATGATGTGTAAACATTATGATTTTGTTTGATAGTGATTATGTTTTATTAATATCTCATTCCTCATGAATTCCTTTGTGTTTTTTCTTGAAATCACCTAGATACTAGGAAAATTTCTTATATGTGGCTCTTTTTGTGAATTGCTTCTATGTCCAATTAAAGAATCCCTAGTTAGATATTCACCTTCCTACATGTTAATAAGTTATCCTACACTCATGTGAGAGATCTAAATAGCTAGTATAGGAACATTTTGTGTAATTAGTTTGGAGCCTTCTCAAGGTAAGAATGTGGGTGTCGTGAGGTCTAAAACATCACTTCCACCTTACATTACAATCCTTAGCCCCTAATTACCATAAGAATTCCTATCCTAGAAACCTAGACTTGATGAGACGTTAATTGAATTCCCCTAAACCCTAACCCAATTGAGCCTTGTAAGGGTAGGTAGGAGGTGTTAGGGACTAGTTCCCCTATACACAACCTATCATGTCCATGGCCAACTAGTAGTTTAGGACAATTCATTAGCCTCTAGTTAGTTGTTTATTTCAGTAATCTAAATGAACATGTAGTATTCACATGTCATAACCCCCATCCTAATTGATAAGTTCAACCCCCAAACATCCCACACTACCCTTTATTGCATTAAAACCCTAATTTCTTTTTTTCATAACTAGTGTTAGCTTAGTTGGCTTTTAACTTGCCTAGTTTGCTTCTTCTTTGTTCTATCCTTGATCTTGCTAGTTTAGGTCTTTAATTTCTTTTATTCTTAGTTTGCTATCTTAGTGTAGTGTAGACCTATTCTTGCTTGCTTTAGTGTAGCTTGCACTTTTCCTTGCCTAGCTTGTCTTTCCTTACTCATTAGAATTAACTGTCTAGGGTTAACTTAGGTTGTGATCTTATTCATTTTCCTTCATTTGCTTGCTTGTTCATCATTAGTGTAATCAACAATAAAAAATAAACCATCAAACCCTTCAACCCTAGACTTTGTAGTAGGAACCTATCCAAAACTAACCTAGCTCTACTGCCCTCTTTTCTTCATTGTGGATCGACCCTATTCTTGCCACTTTCCTATACTACAACACGATCATGTGTGCTTGTGTGTAAATGTGTTAGTAAAATTAGGTGTTTTAGTTTAGGCCCTTTATAGATTTGGAAAGATCCGAAGTGTCTTTAAAAATATCCCAGAGTTGCACCTAGTCACCTTTCAGTTAACTAGTGTGTGGCCCTAGTAAAAATACACCTAGCTTTTTGGCATCATTTTCAGGGAGAAAGGCACCCGAACTAGCTATTTAGTTTTTCTTTGATCTTTTCCTATTGTCCTCATAATTGCTATTCTTTATTCTTTATTCGTTGCATTCTTTGTGCATATTGGTTTTCTAACACGTTTTGTTTTCTTTGGTTGTGCCTTGTGCATGTGACAAGCCACTCGTAGAAGACAAGATGGAAGGCCAAAATGCGCCTCACAAGTCACTTCAAGATTACTTCATGCCTAGAAACTACAAATAAACAATTTCTAGTAGAGTTGATCAAATTCTAGGGGAGAAATTCTCCATCCCTCCAAGTCTTCTTGGGCTCTTTCCCACCTTCTATGGCTTCGAGAGTGAGAACCCCTACAAGCACTTGGACTCCTTTCTTGAAGTATGCTCCAGCTTCAGGACGCCAATGATTGGTGATGACAAAATTAGGTTGATCTTGTTCTCTTTCTCCCTCAAAGACAAAACCAAAGATTGGTATGATTTGAGAAGGGACATCGTGAGTTGGGAAGAGATAAAGAATTCCTTCTTAAGACAATTCTGCTCCACTCCAAGGTGGACACAAATGTGGCATGCCATAATGAGTTTTAGTCAAATGGACAATGAGCAGTTTCACGATGTTTGGGAGAGATTTCAGAAGATGTTGAGAGAGTTCCCACACCATGAGATCCCTTTGTGAAGCTAGTTCATTCCTTTTACTCTGGTCCATCTCCAACAGGTCAAACTACAGTAGATTTTTTCCTATGGAGGAGATTTTATGACTAAGACTCCTGAGGAGACATAGCCATTGTTTGAGCAACTGGTAGAAAGTTAAAGGATCTGAGCTTCTATCATGATAAATGATGGTGACCATGACTTTGGTGTAACATCTCCAGTTCATAGTGATTCAAGCCTGCATGTGATGAAGATTCTTGGTGACATGGTGAGTTTCATGAAGTACCAACTGAAAAATGTTCCTAGCCATTATGTGAAATATGTTGGTTCCTTCAATGAAGAAAAGAAGGCACCTCACTCCTATAGCTAACTGAAACAACAAAGCCCAACATATAGCTCAAGGTTTTAGGAAGAGGTTCTCTCTAGGTTGAAAATCTTTGATTATGTCCAAAAGAATGTTATAAGTCTTGAGGAACAAATAGAGAAGCTATCTTCCATACTTGTTTTCTAGGAAGAAAAATGGTCTTCAAAGCCTATAATGAATTTTAATGAAGCAAGTGAACCATGAATTCCACTCAAGTTCTCTATAGTTCACCTCCCATGCATGTGCAACTCATTAACCATTTCTAAGGCCATCCCAAGCCTTACACACCTCCTCCCCCTCCATCACCATAAATTTCCCACCACTGCACCTACAACCTCAATTTTCTCCTCCACCCCAATATCAATACCAAGTACCACCTCCATCAACTCCACAACCCCAAAAAGATTCTCCTCTCCACCATGAGCAAGGAAGTGTTGAGATAGTTCTAAGGAGTGGAAAATTTCTTGAGCATCCCGCGAGTCAAAGAAAGGTTGATAAAGCAAAAAAAAGGTATCCAAGTGGTGATACTATGACTGAGATTGCCGAAGATGATTCTATGATGCCTCCTTTTAATCATGTGATACCATGTGTTCCACCTCCTACTCTATTTGTAGGTTCCACCATCCCTAGTGTTCCATCTCATTGTATGCCACTAGAAAATCATGTTGATGCAAGCCATGTAAAAGTAAGTGATATTCCATTCCTCAAAGCATTAAATGAGCCACTGGAAGTTAAAAGGAGGCATAAGCACAATGTTGACATTCTTGAGATGTTTCACCAAGTGAAGGTGAACATTCCATTGTTGGATGCTATCAAGCAGATCCCATCATATGCCAAGTTCCTCAAGAATCTATGCATTGTGAAGTGGAGGTTGACATGGAGAATACCAAAGAGAGTCAAGTTGACTGAACATGTGAGTTATATCATCCAACACTTATATCACATGAAGAGGAAAGACCTAGGATTCCCACTCATACCTAGCTACATAGAGGGGCATCACATAGACATATCCTTACTTGATTTGGGATCTAGTGTGAATTTGATTCCATATAATGTCTATGTGGAGTTCTGACTGGGCAAGTTGAAACTAACACAATGCACTCTCCAATTGGAAGAACATTCCATAAAAGTTCCTAGATGAAGAGTGGATGATGCTTTGGTGATTATAGATAAGGAAAAGGGTACAATGTTCCTGAACAACTCCATTATTCTTGATATGGAATCATAGGATAGGAAGATTCCCATTATCTTAGAAATACCATTATTATCTATAGTTGATGCTGAGATACATGTGTGTCATTTCACAATGATATAATCTTTCATGGACATGAAGATAAAGATCAATGTGTACAAGACCCCAACCCATCAAGCTAGAGATGAGGATATTGGACATGGTCACTTCATGAGTCTGACTGATCATCTGAAAGAACAAGATCCAGATGAAAGAATTGATGATAGTTTTTATGATCAAAGGGATGAGGAACATAGGTTAAGTACAAATGATAGATGCATTTATTGCAAGAATGGACACCTAATGATGTCAAATGGTTGAGAAGTTAAAGAATCCACAAGAAGCCTGCCTGAAGGCATGAAACTTAGTGCTTGTTGAAGGCAACCCACCTAGGTTTGGGGAACTTTTCACCCAAACTTTCATTTTGGATACTTTTTGGTTATTTTTACACTTTTACAAGAAAACACACACACACACACACTATACTTGATGGTTCTTTTTGTTTGTGAATCATATTAGGACAAGTACATTGGAAGGAGGAGGATGCATTTATGATATCACCAAGGAGAAGATAAATTGAAGGGAAAATTGCAAATAAGTAGAAAACTACAAGAAGGAGATCAACACATACGTGCAACACATCATGGTCGTGGTGTTGGCAATACAAAATTTCCATGGTGTCACCATGGCCGTGGTGGATATCCCTTGCTCATTGGACATCTTGATATCTCTCTACCCTCTTGGGATTTGTCTATCACGACTCCATGCCCTCTACCCTATCATCCGAGACTTTTATTTCATGTTGAGGACAATATGATTTAAAAGTTTGGGGTGATAGTGAGGTAAGCCCTTTCTCTACCCCACTTTCCTATAGATTCCTTATTCTAATTTTTTTCTCAAGATGATCAAACAATATAATCCTCTCTCATACTTGTGTATTCGTACTTTGTGTGCTTGATTTACTTACAAGCATATCATATAGGTCAATTTCATGCATTTTTTGTGTAATTTTCACATGTTTTGCTATTTTTTCCATGCATTGCACCCCGACCTTATTTGTGCCACTCCACCACGACCATGTCCACCCCACTCCACCATGGCCATGGTGACCCACCACCCTCATGGTGGTCATCAACCCTAGCCTATTTTTACACTTCTTTACCCACTTTGCCCCCACTTAACCTAGTGCTTTCCCACCACCAATATGTACCTAGGGGTGGTTTTAGCATGATGTTAGATACCCTACAACCACTCTAGCCTCCTGTAACAGAACCATTCTTACCCCAATCCCAATCCTACTGCCTAGAAAGTAGTAAGAGGATTGAAGCACCCATCCTTGAGTGGCCTGATAGGATCTAACACACTGGCATATATAATAAAAAATAATAGCTCAAAAACTAGAGATACAAAGAACAAACTAACCCAATATGGAGATTTTTCCAATATATCTGTGTCATCAGAGTATGTAGAGTGCAGAAGTGATCTTATTCAGTATTCCATTTGTATTGCCTAAAATCAAGAAAATTGAGACACAATCAAGTAATTTCATGGTACGCTATCAAAATCAAGTAAAATAGTTTATAAGAAAATAAGTGTACTTGGCAGGACTTATATTTCAAAAGCATAACAAGAAATTTGCAAGAACCAAAAGTTATTCTAGAAGGTTTTCAAACGATTCATTTTTTATTACAATTTCCCATTATGTTGTACTTTGAGAAGCATGCTTATATATTTTTGTGTGACTTTATCGCCCCAACGTGATGGGGGAAGTCACTGGGCTCCTTCTCTCCATATGACATAGGAGGCCAATGTACAAGTCCCACCTCTCAATAAGGGGGTCGCCTGCACCCAGTATCAACATTATCAACATTATCAACATCACCATCATTATCAATATACGTGCAGTCATAATGGGCACACAATTTATGTTTTTCTAGTTTATCTCAAATTATAATATAAGAAATATAGAAGACTAATCATAGGGAAAAATATCTCATCCAAGTAAGTAGTTAAGTATATAGTCAAGAGATACATAAAAGTATATTCAATACAATCAAATAGGAGTTATATAATAGCGTACCTTTCACTGAGGATTTTGAGTCCAAATCGACTAGTAATAGGTCGACCCTTCGAGTTAGATCCTAAAACACAATATTTTGATCAAAGGTAAAGATCAAGATATTTTGATATCATGTTTCAATATATGAGATTAGGGTTACATTTTCCTAGGTCAACCTTAGAGTTAGGTCATCCACTTAGGATTATTCAATTGTACAATATATTCGAGTGTGAATGTCTTACCTAGGTTTTCTAGGATCATATGTGTTTATGATTATTATACAAGTCATCATCACATTTCTAGATCATCATCATGATAACTAACATCAATATAATTCAAGGATCAATTTGATTAAGGTAGAGTCATGAATCACACAGATGATCAATCTTTCCACAAGATTTAGATCCATTATCACAATATTAAGGTTAATCCTTGGTTCAATGTATATGATTCACATTCTAGGAGAATGAGTTCCAAGGTCATAACTAAACTCATATGTAGTCAAGTTCAATTTCAAGATGAGCATTAGGGTCAGAATTAGGGTTTCTTAAGGGTTAATCATCATTATTGAGCCATTAGATAAACTAAATAAGCAAGATATCAAATATAGGGATATCAGTATAAATCATTTGAAATTAGGATTCCCAACCATTTTTAAATGATTCTTTGTATTTTTTTGATCAAAATCAATGATTTACTTGAATTATTTGGAGTCAGGATGCATTTATTATGATTAGAACAAGATCTGACTACTAATTACAATTTTGAGTAGACAAGGACATAAATACCTTATTTGTGATAAGGGGGGGTGTTATATGTGTAACAAATGGCCCAGATCGAACCATGTGAGCTAGGTAGCTCACTATTTGGCAGTTTGGTTCAGGCCTTTTGTGATTGTTGTAGAAAAACAAAGGTGAGTGTGGGGTTTTTATAGGTGATCGGGGCTAGATTTAGGGTTTTCCTAGGGCCACAACATCCATGGTGGCGGCCGTTAGATCAAGCTCTCATTTTCTCTTGAAACAAGATGATTCGAGTGCGAAAAAGGGATAGACAAATCTGGAATGGCAGGGCGAGCATTCTTGTGTGATTTGATTTTCAAAATAGGGTCCAAACAAACCAATTGCATTTCGGCCGCTCCCCTCTTCTCTACTGATTGCGGGAGGTAGGGGATGACCTACTATCCATAGGATCGGGGCCGTGATCCATGGATAGCTGATCCAAGGGCAAAGCTTCATCCCCTACCTTAGGTCATGGATTGCTTACCTGGAAAAGGTCAGAAAAGGCAAATAAAAGGGGGATTTTGAGGACAGAACTTCCAAAATTCATAGAAAATTGTAGGAATGTCCATATGACATGAAATTTGGATCATAGATTTAAAAACATGTGGAGAATATTTAGAAAAAGTTTGAGAACCAAACTATGATGTTTGATGGATCAATTTTCTTCTTTGTACAATTTGATGACTTAATCAAATATAAGGTGTTATAATGTGTATAAAGTTCACATTGTTCACCATATTTCAAATTTGAGTACCAATATTGATTATGAAACTAAGAAAAATAATTTGGGACAATGAGTGAGTATAATGAGGGGAAAATAGTAATTACTTCATAATGATGCTAAATTTCACTTTGTCACATCCTTCCCTCCTTAAAAAGGAATTTTGTCCCCAAAATTCAAAACAACCTCAAAATTAGGACTATTCAAAAACCAGATCATATCCTCAAATACTAGAGTATCCTCAACTATATAAACATAATCAGTTCCTCAAGGTTTAAGTAGTACAATCATCATAATTGGGATCCCATGTTCCATATCATAATCAACTTGGTACTAACACTACTTCATCATCAAGCAATAGTGTATCAAGGTCAATGCATACATTGTCCGAAGTCATCATATGAGTAACAAATATGGAAGGAATCCTATTGGTCACAAATTTGGAGAGATCATATTTTAGGTCAACCAAATACATATATTGAATCAAGTGTACAAGGTGACTTTCAATCCCAATATCTCAGGGTCCTAGCGTCTACATTGGACTAGGTGGGGTTATACATCCATGATTTGAGATTTCATATTTCAACATTTCAAGACACCACCATACTTACAAATTCATGATTTTTGAGCTCCATATGAATGGGAGGTCCCACCCTAGTCCTAATGAGAGCTAAACCCTAAGTCATAAATTGAGAGAGTCAAAATACTCATCTTTTCAAAATTTGGAATTATGAAAGTAACTAGTCATATATCTAGGGTGATCTCAAGATCATATCATGTTCCAAACTTTTGTACAACAATATCAAGAGTTGAAATTTAGACATGAAGATCATATGTAGAAATATCCCAAAGCAAGGGTTCTGAATTCCTCTTTAGACCTTAGGGGAGATCACTCATATATATTCGATTTCATCGAGAAACATATCAAATATCATTATCATGGTATCCAAGGTTGATGAATGATCTAGACCTAGGTCTATCTAGGAATTCAACCACAAGCTATAGTCAACATTGTCATATATCAAGGTCATTATCAAATCAATATTCAAGATCGAGTATCAACCATGGGTTTACCCTATTAAACTTAGGTCAACCAATCCAAATTGGGTGAAAAGAAGGTACCTTTCCAAACTCTAAATAATAAACAAGGTGAAAATTTAAAGGTATTCATAATAGGGATGTGACCTAGGTTAGGGGAGTCATGAGTCAACTACCAACCTAATCTAGCACATTACCTACATTAGTCACTATCCATAGAGTTTATTCAAATAGGGAGAGTGTCCATGATTAAATCATAATCCATAAGGTCATCAAATCAAAATTCAAAATCATAATAGGGCAATAATGTCAAGATTTTACCAAGTCAAGTTAATATTTGCATTCCTTTCCTTTCATGATCAAGGTAGTGAGATAATTCAGAAATCAAGGAATTAGAGTATAATAGTGCAAAATATAGGCCCATAATCATCATATCAAAATCGAGATTGCAAAAGGCATCAATAGTCAATAGGAAAACTACTTTTTGCATCATAGTCTTACATCTTTATTTGGTGAGTCACTTGATGGCATAATCGTGGCGTGTATCAAATAGGGAAACAATTTACTTAACTATGTTTGAGGTTTAATCAATAATAGGGCATAATGGATTAAATCAAATAGCGACATTATCAATAATAAGGTATAAGGAATACGTACTTCTTTGTTCACCATATCAAGATTACTAATATTGACCTCAAACATAGCAAACATGTTATCAAATTTTGGCTAAATTGAGTTGGCATGATTTTAGGGGTCATAGAAGAGTATTTGATTTCAAAATTGAATTGATCAAAATTGAGTTTTCAAATTAAGTTCAGATCATGGTATCATTTTCTTAATCAACTTTTATTATTGTAGTGACATTCATTTTTCCCATGCATAAGCTACCCATAACTGAGACATCATGTAAAAAAGGTCACAAGAGAATGACCACATGAGGAGATGAGAAGACTACCTAATCTACATGGGTGGCTTGGGTAGTCCTTAAAGAAGAGATGATATGCTAGGAGACTCTCTAGAATTTCATAAGAGATTAAGGTTAGGTAGAGCAGGGGATCTCAGCCACTGTGAAGACGGATAGGAGATATTATGCCAGGACCCCGAGCCTAGACACCTCATTTTTCACCATAATGGACTTTAGGGTTTCTTGGGTGTAAGAGACTTGAGAAATTATTTACTTAAAGTATATGAGAGTGTGTAAGCACTGATACCCATTATCACAGAACCATTCTTACCCCAATCCCAATCCTACTTCCTAGACAATAGTAAGAGGATTGAAGTGCCCATCCTTGAGAGGCACAATAGGATCTAGCACACTGGCATATACAATAAGAAATAATATCTCAAAAACTGGAGATATAAAGAACAAACTAACCCAATGTGGATATTTTTCCAATATATCTGTGTCATCAGAAAATTGAGACACAATCATGCAATTGCATGGTACGCTATCAAAATCAAGTAAAATAGTTTATAAGAAAATAAGTGTATTTGGCAGGACTTATATTTCAAAAGTATAAAAAGCAATTTGCAAGAAAAAAGTTATTCGACAAGGTTTGCAAATGATTCAATTTTTATCACGATTTCCCATTATGATGTACTTTGTGAAGCATGCTTATATATTTTTGTGTGACTTTATCGCCCCAACACGATGGGGGAAGTCACTGGGCTCTGATACCAACTATCACGGAACCATTCTTAGTTCCATCCCTTTACTTCTATCTAGGTAGTAGGATTGGGATTGGGGTAAGAATGGTTACATTACACCTTCCCATTTTGTCTTCCATCCATTCCCACCTCTTTCCACCTCCATTTCACTATTTCTACTGCCAAAACCCTAGTTTTCTAGTGTTTTGGCCAATTTCCACCATACATACATTCCATTCACCTACCTTGGAGGAAGGAGCTCGAGCTGCTTCTGCTAGGAGGTGGAGAAGGAGGAGATTTCACCAATCTCATCATGTCTTTTCACTCCTCTACTCATTCTTCTTCCTTTCTTTTTCTATTTTCTTATTCTATGAGAATCTAGGCCCCTTAGGTGGGCTGTTTGGGGCTCAAAATGTTACTTTGATACCATGTTGGGGGGAAAATGATACATAAATGTTATTATTTTGTTTGATAGTATTATGTTTTATTTATATCTCATTGCTCGTGAATTCCTTTGTGTTTTGTGCTTGAAATCACCTAGATACTAGGAAAATTGCTTATATGTGGCTCTTTTTGTGAATTTATCCTATGTCCAATTAAAGGATCCCTAGTTAGATATTCACCTTCCTACATGTTAATCATTTATCCTAAACCTAGGCAAGAGATCTAAATATCTAGTATAGGAACATTTTGTGTAATTAGTTTGGAGCCTTCTCAAAGTTAGAATGTGGGTGATGTGAGGTCTAAAACATCACTTCCACCTTACATTACAATCCTCCACCCCTAATTACCATAAGAATTCCTATCCTAGAAACCTAGACTTGATGAGACATTAATTGAATTCCCCTAAACCCTAACCCAATTCAGCCTCGTAAAGGTAGGTAGGAGGTGTTAGGGACTAGTGCCCCTTTACACAACCTATCCTATCCATGGCCAACTAGTAGTTTAGGACAATATATTAGCCTCTAGATTGTTGTTTGTTTTAGTAATATAAATGAAAATGTAATGTTCACATGACATCATCCCCAACCTAGTTGATAAGTTCAACCCCACAAACATCCCACACTACCCTTTATTGCATTAAAACCTTAATTTCCTTCTTGCTTAACTAGTGTTAGCCTAGTTGGCTTTTTACTTGCCTAGTTAGATTCTTGCTTTGTTCTTGCCTTGATCTTGCTAATTTAGGTCTTTAATTTCTTTTGTGCTTAGTTTGCTAGCTTAGTGTAGTGTAGAACTCTTCTTGCTTGCTTTAGTGTAGCTTTCTCTTTTCCTTACATAACTTGTCTTTCCTTTCTCATTCGAATTAACTATCTAGGGTAATCAACCATCAAAACCTTCAACCCTAGACTCTGCAGTAGGAACCTAGAAAAAACTAACCTAGCTCTAGTGCCCCCTTTTCTCACTATGGATCCACCCTATTCTTGTTGCTTTCTTGTACTATGACACAATCCCATGCACTTGTGGGTAAGTGTGTTAGTAAAAGTAGGTGTGTTAGTTTAGGTCCTTTATAAATTTGGAAAGATCCCAAGTGTGTCTGAAAACATCCTATGGTTTCATCTAGTCACCTTTCAATTGATTAGTGTGAGGCCCTAGGAAAAACACAATGACACTAATAATTATTTGGGAAATAGCATGCATTCTAAACGTCTTGATGTAATTAAGGAGTAAAATAACATAAGATGGAGAAACAAAATAGGTCTACATCAATACTCCACAAGTGATAAATATGTGTTGTACCTCCAAGGCAAGTCATTCAATGTAAATCCCAGCTTCTCATCCTAGTTCTATGAATGTGGCCAAAAGGGATGCTTTACAAATAAATAGCCAAATATTAACAAGAATCATCGCTTGAAAGGCCAAAACATGTGGGACCATAAATACAAGATGGAGGACAAGTACAATAGGAAGGACAAAAAGGAAAATGAGGGCAAAGAAACAACACATAATTCAATTAAAAGTTAAGAAGATGCATCAAATATGGCTCATATGGAAAGATCAAGAAAATGTGATGAGGTAAATATATATTATCTTTCTATATATGATGTAGTTGGAATTTTAGTTTCCTATCATGCCTTTTTTAGTTTTAAGTGAAGAATATTGCTAATATTTTTGATTCTTGGTATGAGGATAAGGATCATCTTGAACATGTTAACATTTGAACGTGAGAAGATAAGGGTAATACTAAGGGAACCAAACTTTAATTTTGGATGAAAAGATAATAATACTTATATTAGTCAAATAAATGCTATTAAGGTTGAAAATGCTTATCTTCTTGCTATGACATATTATCGTAAATCCATACCTATCATTCCTTGTAAAAAAGTTATATTGTTGCTCCTACATTAGAAAATGATTCTTATCACTAAATCTTTATGTTTAGAATATAATCTTGTCCATGATAATGAGTACATTACTAGACTTTCTTCTAATATAACCTTTTATATGCAAGATAATAATTTTGTTAGAGCTTATTTGCAAATATTTTTTCAAGGGTAAGAAGAATCTTGATGAAACTCTATATTATGCTAACAAACAAATTAGTAACCATGGAACAAAAAATGATGATAAAAATGACAAGAAGTGAGGCAAGGGCTCTCCAATATTACATGGAGAAACATGCAATTATCAGGACACTTTTTATCCAATTTTGTAATGAATAATGATAATAACACTGCCTATTGTCCTTTAAAGAAGAAGGGGAAATAAGAAAAACATGTTAGGGTTCCCAAACTAACCACTCACCCATATATTTGAATGAAATCTAGCTTCTCTTTTTTGCAAGAAAGATGTTAATGGATGTTGATTGTGGTTTATCAAGTACATGATAGGAGTGAAAAGCTACTTTAGTCCACTAAAGAAGTATAAAAATGGCTTATTTACATTTGGTGAAATTGATAAGAGTAACTTAAAAAACTATGGTGATGTATCTCATTATTTATATATTAATGATGTATTTGATTTTTATGGCCTGCATCATAAACTTTTAGGTTTGATAGTCTTGTGATAATACTTATCTTGTTCTATTTAGTACCATTGAGTCCTGTACTTAGATACCATAAAGTTAAATGCTATATACATTGGACACATGCATATTTTCCTTCTCTCATAATTTTTATCTTAGTAAGTGTTTAGTTATAGAAAAGAATCATGTACCTTTATATCATAACAAATACATTATGTAAACATGCATCAATTAAAGAAATTGAGGAAAAATGACTTGGTCAATGGATTTAATAGGTTGGCATAATGAGTGGAACTGAATATTCAGTGTAATTATATATTAATCAGTAAAGAAACTTCATCCAGTCCAAACACACCATCATGTTTCACTGAAGAAATGCATTTTATTTAAATTGTAAATATTATGATACAATAAAACAATATGATTATAGTAGTGGAAGACTGAACTATTACATTTTCATAAGATATTCCATTTACATTTTTTCCATACTACAAGGGGTCATAAAAAACAAGGAAGTATGGTACATCTGATTCATACAAAGGAGATGTTGAAGAGGAAAACCTAGCCATCAAAAACCATCCTAAAGCCTTCTTGATACATATTACTCTTGATCTATCATCCTCTAAATTATATACATCTTGGTGGTTTAACACCCAGAAGGAGAGATACAAAAAAGTTATAAATCTTAGAATACTTATGTGTTCCATCAAAACATTACCTGGGCATTTAAACATTTTGTTACAAAGTAAGGATTTCTCATTAAATCAGAAGGCTAGAAGAAATTAGGAAAGTTCAAGAGAAAGAATAACAAATGAATGAGACATTCATTTTAAATGAGAAAATAAATGAGTGTCTTGCAAATAAATATTGCCAAATAATTGTATAGAGAGCCATATACAATGCATTCATGTATATAAATATGATAAATTAGATAATATAAAACATCCATACAACTTATGTATGAAAAGACATATCTTCCATTAAAATGTAGAGTCCAACAACAATGGATCACATCTTCTCCATTAAAAACATTACTGGAAACAATCACATCTACCTAAATAAATACATGTCGAACAACGATATATCAAATTTACTCCCTTACCCTGTATGGTGCGATAATATTGACGTTTACAATTTAAAACCCATATCTTACATTATGTTGGTGTGTATCATTATATGATGTTAAAATTATTTTAACAAGCTCATGTCATGGTAATTGGTGTCATAGGACTTACGTACAAGGGATATAACAACGTTAGTGTGCAAGAATGGAAATTGAATAATGAGGAGTTTCACTAAAAGGATTTGAGAGATTTCAAAAATAAAGTTATAAAGAGGGTTATGCCTCATATATAACAAAACTAGGGGTTTATCCAATATATGCCAAACTTAAATTTGGGAAGATGCACACAATAGATATTTGCAACTAAAACTTAACTCTATTAATAAATTTTGGTGCATAATATCAACTTCCATCCTGCAAATACATTATGTATTTTAATAAAATCATAATAAACATTTGTAATTTCCAATATAGGCATCCACATAATTTCATTATCCAAGTATCAATCAACCAAATCCATTAGAGTTTACACATCTAGATAGCTAAAAAAATGATCAGGATAATAATTATTGCTATGATCAAAATATCATCTTATTAAATCCACATATGATGGCAAGAGAAGTATATGGTTTAGAATATAGTTCTATAAAAGATAACTTTTATGAGGGATATACTATATAAACCAATAACCAACACATAGTGTATTCTGGTAATAACCTAGTGTATGTAAAAAGTTGTATATCATATCTTGTTTTTAGGTTTAGGCATTGAATTAGACAACGCATGATCATAGGTTTTAATTCAGACACAATGAATGAAAACTGAATGTGATATGTACAACATGCCTTGCTTACTTACTTGAGTCGATATGAGATAAAAAATTGATATTATAATTTTTCCCACTTGAATGAGTAATACCATGTAAGGAAGTAGTTAGAAGATATATTTAATAGATCCAAAATTAAAAGTTTCCATTTGGTTACATGATGAATGTAAGTTATTGTAAACATGTATCAACCAACATAACAATAGTTAAGTACACATATGCATCTGGATGCCAAAAGAATTATTAGACAACTATTTTGATTATCTAGACCTGCTATTGCCCTAACTAAAAGTATTAGGAACCTAGTTATCACATGTAATATATTAATTTTTTTTAATATTATGCATTGCAAACTAATCATTTACAAGTTAATTAGAGAAAAATATCATGCCATGTGATGAGTTGTATAGAATGAGTAATTGATTCATGAAAAATGTGATTGAGAATGTAAATATAAGAGGATTATACATGAAATAAGAAAATCTAATTGGATGGAACATGCCCACACAATACATCTCTCTCAAATCCTTATTGCCTTAAATTAAGATAATGACTAGAGAAAATGGTTAAGAAGAATAAAAAGTATAGAGGGAAGAAGAAAAATAAATGAAGGAAGAAAGGCACCGTAAGGAGGTAAATTAGGTATACTTGTTGTGGATCTAAGAAATAAAGTAGAAGAAGATATAACATGTGTATTTTTTCTAGGTGATGCTGCAACATTAGTTTACACCGAGCCAAGAAAATGGAGGCTGTTTGGAGGAATAAGAAATTGGTAGACTCATTTGGTATATGGGATTAGTTTCAATGGTGGTGGTGGCCCTAGAAGTGAATGTAGCCAGTATTTATGTGGATATTGTTCACCATAGAATATCTCACTAGTCACCACATTAGGTGATGACATGTTTCCATCTATTAGGTTATTGGGTGAGTTTAGATGAATTGGTAAAGGCAGAGAGGGTCTGGTTGGGCAAGGAAAGGAGATGAAAAAGTACGGAGGAGGTGAGGAAAGAAATAAGAGGGTAAGATGGGAGAAAGACAAATCATTGATTGGGGAGATGACGCGAGTTATAGAAAGTTAGCTATGGTGGATGTTGCTTTGGATAGGGAGAAGGAATAAGTGGCCACACCTACCATGGTTTGAGATCCTCTTCTCTGTCATAACAGTTGCCACCTATGATCCTGACCCGAACACCAACTCATTTGTTTACCTTCTCAATAACTTTTGCCTTCTCAATGTAGTTGCATTCTACTATTACACTAATGACATTTGATGTTAGACCTCAAGACAGAGCTACCTCCGCCCTTTGTTTGGGGTTTGGAATAGACACATATGTGATTTGATTCCTTCATCCCATTCTTTCTTAGTTTCTACATAATAGTTCAATTTCATCATAACGTTTCATCATACCCTTATGTACGTACCAAGATTTAAATGATTAAGACCAAGTCATGATTCAAATGGTATAAGTCATGAATCAACATGATTATAATTCAGTTGAATATTTTACTATTACATGATCACCAACTTTACCAAATTCATCACAGAAGAGGTATTTTGTTAATAAAAAAAGATTTACAACTACATATATTAAGAACCAGTTGTAAAGGGCAACATGGCAAACTCAAGCTATGCTCCAAAGTTCAAAGTCCTGTTCAAGGTCATCTTGAATCACCATCCTCTAATTCACCTACAATCGGGTGATTTGGGAACAAGATAGATAAAACAAGGTATGTGTTTAAAATATCAAGTATGTGAAAAATTAGAAGTATTTATACATTATAAAGGTTTTTCATATAATAGAGGGCGTTCTCATACTGAAGGGGAAATATCAATCTAGTAAGATCAAGACAAATTAACATAATAGAATAAATAATCAAAGTATGACTATGAAGTGAATGATGCATTATTAAGAGAAATAATTCATGAATAATTTATATCCTTTAAATATTTCACAAACAACAATACATATAAAGTTCATGTATATCACAAGAAGACTAGAAAAATCTTAAGTAGGGATAGGGACCATATACCACAAGCAATGCAAGAAGGATTGAAACCTCAATGCCAATATATAAAACATGGTAGGGGGTATAAAACCCTAGTGCCTGGAAGGATGAACGAAACCTCAGTGCCTAAATGTATATATCATGTGGTAGGCAGATAAAACCCTAATGCATGGAGGGAGGGATAAAACCTTAGTCCCTAAAATGTGGTTAAACTTTCGTAGACATTACTAGTCCAAATAAAACATACACAGTGGAATAGGCTAGATCACAAGTTCAATCCATTAATATTTTAGTGCAAAAAGGATGAGAGCATTAAACATGTAGCAGTGTGGTCATAAAACCCATATACATGAGAAGTAGGATTTCAATAATCATCAATTGTCAAACATGTGATTAATTATTAATGTTTTAAAAGGATCAAATAGTAACAAAAATGAGAGTAGAACCACATGCCCTCCTTTATAACAATTTATGATTGAGTCAATTAAGTCCCAAATAAAATCCACAGGAAAAACATCCCATTGATTTGTGTCTAAAGAATCAAAGGTCAAAACCTAGGTCTAGTATAGGGCCAAAGATACCTATTAATAATTTCATATGAAATTTGAGTCATTATACCATTATATGCACAAACCTAACAAATCAAAATTTTATTATAATATTTTTTGGATACTAACAAAATAGATAAACAACTATCATTTTAGGATATGACAACATATTTTTGTGCATTGATATGTCATTTGATCAAATGGATATTGATTTTACAATATTAATTCATTTGTTGATTTTATAAAAATTCTTACAAAGAGATAGAAATGTCCATGTCATGTTAAATATCCTTCTCGCATGACATGACATGCTAGTAAAACCATGAAGAAAAAAACAAATCCACAAAGATATTGATATAAGAATCAAAATGAATTATCTTCTATTAGTACTTGTGACCCAATAGATATTAAGACATGGCATGTAGAGGGAATGTCACTCCCTCCATTTTCATTCTCTATTGCAATGGAGTAGTATAGATGGAGCAGCCCAAAGACGAACTTCTATGTCATAGTACACCCCTGACCACATCAAAAAGTCAGGCCCACAACTCCTTAGCCTTCCCTGACCTCAAACCCAAGATTGAGAAGTGGTTTGAGGCTAAGGATCATCCCCTACATGGATCAAGTGGTGAGAAAATCAACACCCATACATAGATAAACCAAAACTAATCCTACAAACAACTTCAAAAAAGACTCTCAACATTAATAGATGCAAAACAAGGTTAAATAAGGAGATATAATAGGAATTATGTGATTTGGGAAGCAAAGCATAGTGAGTATGGCAAACAAGATGGTAAAAGAGTGATTACCATGAATTAGAAGGGAACATATACTGACTATGAATATCACTGATGATGTCTGAAACATCTCATGATGTCAAGTGAATCAAAACTAAGGGAAATTAGATGAGACAACTAGAATTTAATGAAATTGGAAAATAACCATAGTTCATAGGAAAATAATAGGGTAATAAATATTTACCACAACTAAAGAAGATTATCTCACAATGGAAGCATAAGGGATTGCCTCCAAACCCAACATGGTCATTTCCTTGGACTGAGGACCTTTGACAATTTTCCATTGAACTCTTGTATTGACATTGACCTGTAGCTATCGGAGCATCTCCTGATTAAAAATGAGCCTAAAAAGGTAATATAACACATTTGATGCATCATGGGGTTGGTGTAGAACTATTGGGTGGAGGGTGATATGGTCTTTGGTTGTAGTCATAACATCCACTAACCTTAGCAAGTGTTGATTGTGGTTTCTGTTGATTTAGGTTGTTGGGAAAAGGGAAAGAGAGGAAACTGGAGGCTTGATTTTAGGTGATAATGAAGAGGAGAAAGAGGGAAAAAAAAGAGAAAAGGGGGAGGAAGCATAGAAGGTAAGATGAAGAGAGGAGGTTCCATTTGCATGAGACATAGAGTTTGTGGAAGAAGAAGATTTGAGGCTTGTAGAAAATGAAAATGTGGGTGTTACATATGTAAAATAAATGGAACATGTAAATGTGATGAAGTGAATTAACTATACCATTGTCATTTCGATATGTTTATTTTCCTTATTTAATTAGAGGAGCATTTTATGTATGATTGGCATGAAAAATCATAATTAGGCATTGTCATGTGAGGAATGTGAGTTTAAGGTCAACTTCTTCTCCTAGTTTAATGATTGATATCTAAATTTATTTATTCAAATGTTAATTAATCATTTAATGCATATATGCTCTTCTATTATATATGATACACTTTCATATTTATCTATTTCCTTCTATTAAATAGCTTACAAATATTTTAGAATGTAAAAGTATATTCAAGATTCAATAATTGATAAATTTGTCATTTTAACCCCAAGAAAAATTTATTAACATTTATGCTAAACACCTCATGTATTAGGATATTTTCTAAAACATTATATTTCTTGATTCCAATAAATCCAAATTTGTATCTGACGTGGCTTATCGTACTAACAAACTCACTTAGGGTTGAAATCCCTAAGTTTTTAACCAAAACAACGTGCAATAATACCACCCGTAAGCGGACGGGTCTTATCGCAGTATAGTTGAGGATCGAATCCCAAGGGACAACGTTTTTAAGAATCTTTCTCTAGTCGAGTCTAGTTGAATCAAGACTAATATTTAGAACAAGGTTGGTTGAAATGAGTTTAATTAAGCTAAATGCAAGAAAAGTAAAAGAGCAGGATTAAAGGTTGATTAAAGATAAATGATGGAAATCGCTGGGATGGTCCCGGGTTTCACCACCACTACTCATGCAAACACATCCAAATATCAAACATCCAGGCAAGATATAACCATTCAAATAGAGCTGTTGCAGAATCCCCCATACGGGCGTCAGGTTCGCGTAAGCATCTCCTTAGGTATCAGATGTCTCATCGCCATCCAGATCACATACTTATGGCTCTGAAGATACATAAATCCAAATGAAGTTGTAGGCCCCCTATATAGGCGTTAGGCACACAGAAGCGTCACCATGGGCTAGATGGCTCGTCACCACACAGATCATACACTTACGACTTCAAGGAATCCCATTCTATTTCTAGTTTGGGATTCAACCGCATTAATCGACATTCAAAACCTACGCATTGAAGTTCTCGCAACATAGGAAACGAACAAGATAAATGCAAGCAGGTGATCAATCCACAAGCACACATCGACGATTAACAACGAAATGAAAGATTATATACATGCCATGGAATGTTTAACAAAAGATATGAAAGCATGGGCAGCGGGGCTAGTCCCCGCACACCAGTGAAAGTAAACTACTCGCTCATGGTGAGAGAAACAAGAAAAACAAGAGAAGGAGAAGATTCCGCCATGAGCATGGTGAAGAAGATGATCGCAGCTCGGTGGAGGAATGGTCTTCTACACAATGTCGGGGCAGATCTGGAAGGAGAGGGAAGAACACCACGGTAGACGGGGCAGATCTTCTCTCTCCACCTCCTTCTTCTTGTTGTCGGGACATATCTGGAAGGAGAGGGAAGAACACCACGCCTGACGGGGCAAATACTCTCTCTCGACCTCCTTCTTCTTGTTGTCGGGACAGATCTGGAAGGAGAGGGAAGAACACCACACCAGACGGGGTAGATCTTCTCTCTCGACCTCCTTCTTCTTGTTGTCGGGGCAGATCGGCAGCCTCACAGCGTCTCCTGATGATCCTTTCATGGGCTGGGTTTGCCTTCTATTTATAGGCAGGCATGAACCAACTTAAAGCCACGGTCGCGGCCATTATGCAGATGCCGCGGTCGCGGCTATTTCAGATTCTGCGGTCGCGGTGTTTGGTTGTTAACATGTCACGGATTTTCTGTTATGTATATGGGTGTCGTAGTCGCGGCCAGTTGTAATGATGGTGGGTGTGAGTGAGGGCAGAGCGTGGAGGGAAAAGGAAGCATCTGTGGATGGTGGAAGCATCGCTGTTGTCGAAGGAAGTAGCAGCAAGGGTGATGAGAGCAGGTTGCTGCTGATCGCGGCGGTTATCAAAGGAGGTCGCGGGTGGTTGCAGAGAGAAGGCAGCCTGCGTCAGATGAAGAAGGTAGCTGCAAGCATGGGTGGTGAAGGAAGAGCGGGAGCAGCAGGTGATCATGATCCATCTTAGGTGGAGAAGAACCCAGCAGGTCGTGGCTTTCGAGATCGCAGGCCGCGGTCGTGGCTTATGCCGTGGTCGAGGCTTTAGCCGCGGTCGTTGCTTTAGCTGCGATCGCGATTAGAGGTGCTTCAGAACCGTGGTTGATGGAGAAATGATCGCGGGCGATGGAGGCGATCGCGGGAGGACCCAGGAGCTGGCAGAGGTGTGGTCACGATGGAGATCGAGGGTGAGACCACGATGGTGAAAGGCTGTGGAGGGAGGTAGAGAGAGAGCTATGGTCGCAGCAAGGATGCAGGTCATAGGGTTTTTGGTGGATACCGCGATCGCGGGAGTTAGGGTGGAAGCCGCGGTCGCGGGGCGTACAGTCGCGATTGCAGGAGTCAGACGCCGCGGTCATGGGTATTGCCGCGGGCGTGAGCTGCGGGTCAGGCCTTGATAGTTGGAGTCGAGGCCACGATCGCGGGGTCTGTTGTGTGGTCGCGACATTGGCTTCTTCAGGCCGCGGGGTAGCTATTAGGGTAGATAGGTGAACAGGAGCCGGATGGGCACTGTGGCTGCGAAGGAAATAGAGTTTCGGCCCCACTTGTGGGCCTTGGTGTTGCTTGGGCCCAAGAGTTACAAATTAGCCTTAGGCAAGATCTGACCAAGCCTGATCCAAGGCTAAACAAAGGGCCACAAGGTTATAGTTGCATTGGGATCAGGCCCACGAGCTCCAAATAGCCTGGTCGTATCCACACCTTGGGCACAGAGAATGTTGTAGCAGAGAATCAGGAAGGAAAAAAAATCCCGTTTGCATGATGGCGGGTGATTTGGCCCAAGTGCCCAATTCATCCTGCAACACAAAGATAAAATCCATTAAAAATAGGGATAAAATCGATTGGACCAAGATAAGTTGAATATAAGAAGATATGGCCAAAGAAAGCTCGGAAAAGCAGTTAAACTAAGTCATCTCGCATATAAGAAGATAGAGCTAGTAAAAGTGAATAATCAGGGCAAAATAGGGTCAAACGAGGCGATTAGACTCAGATGATTATGCATTCATCAAAATACCCCAAACTTAAACGTTGCTCGTCCTCGAGTAACACAAAATCTAAAATGGTCGCCTAATGAATACTTTCAACTCGCGTGATTGCCTCATCTTCACATCACGATAGTTTCTTTTCTACTCGATATGACTAGGTGTCTCAACATCCTGAGATCACAGAACACATCTTTCCATATCTTCGTACATGAGTTTGCTTCCCAATATCACTTCCTCTCTACTTTTACCAAAATCAAGCATGTCAGAGAGTTTCGTAAGAGTCCAGAGATACCCGCAGAACAACAAGTGTGCACCTGATCTGACACTGGTGTTTTTAGGATGTTGGTGAGCGTAGGCATTCGTTGTGCCAGTAGGTGGAAAAGGGAGTGAAGGGTGGTATGGAAGGAAGAAATAAATCTCTCCTCTATTCGACTCGAGATTTTTATGATTTGAAATTTTATTGATTGCATTTTTTGTGTGCAAATCTCTCCTCTATTCGACTCGAGATTGCATTTCTTTTTGTGTGCACTTAGGCATCGTTTCTTGGTGATACGCCCCTATTTCGTAGAGAGGGGTATGGAAGAAGTGTAAAGAGAGAGAGTGTGACACCCCGAACTTAGGGTTTGGCACACTATATCGGCTATTTTTGTTTGTTTTTGATGAACGGAGGGGTAAGAAGATGATGGAAGAAGTGTAGAAAAGAGTTCAGATCAGAGTGCATCTTGATTTACAATTCAGTGCACCGGGTTGTTCTCCTTATCATACTCTGCTCAAATAATGACTTGAAGAGGATCCGGTAGAGATTCCATGCTATTGTTCCACTAGTCAGATAGGAAGCACAACGTGTTTGATCCCTCTCAGTTTGACAGATACTTGCCATATCTACTGATCATGATGTTAGGATTCATAAGCTTCACGCGGTGATTTCTAATCATAGGCTAGTTTTAGAAATTGTCCTCCTTGAGGCTTCGCTTCGACTAAGGAGGGTATAAAGATTCAAAACTGCATGGAAAAATAGTATAGCCGGCTAGGTAAAGGCTTTGATTGAAACAAAAGTGTCACGACTTCATCAAGTTTCTATACAAGCAGCTATGAAAACTTATGGAAATTTTGAATTTTTTTTTTGAAAAAAATGCGACAAAATTTCATCGACGAAATCTTAAGTCTGAAATGGATAGGAGAGGGTGGAAAGTATGGTACATACCGCCCACCCTCCACCCCGAACTTAGAATTTTGCTCGTCCCGAGCAAACTCTAAATCCGAGATGGAGGGGAAAACGCGTGCCGGTTGGTCCACCAGATGTGGTTGCATATCTTTCGGCGACGCATCCTCCATCTGAAATCTTAGAAATGGAATCTATCAGAACTTAAGACGGCATCTTGCGATGCATTGTCTACCAGGTGCAAAATTTTCAAAAAAAATAAAAATAAAAGTAAAAGCTAAGTTAAAGATCGGGTTGCCTCCTGACAAGCGCCTTTGTTTTACGTCGATGGCTCGACGTGATATTCTTTAGCTTTCTAGTGGGTATGTCGGTTTGGATAGATTCATCAATTCTTCAGTGCTAGTATCGGCTGTGGTGAAATATCTTTTCAAGCGTTGGCCGTTTACCACAAAATCACCTGACTTCTCACTCCATAAGGTAAATGCACCATGTGGATAGATGCTTTTGACAATGTATGGCCCAGACCATCGAGAGCGGAGTTTTCCTGGGAATAACCTCAGTCTTGAGTTGAACAGCAGAACTTGGTCTCCCACTTGAATGTCCTTCCTCTTCAGATGACCATCGTGCCAAAGTTTTGTGCGTTCCTTGTAGATTCGTACATTTTCATAAGCTGTCATTCGGAGTTCGTCCAACTCTTGAAGTTGTAGAATCCTGGCTTCGCCTGCTTTCTTCATGTCAAAATTCAACTGTTTGATAGCCCACCATGCTTTATGTTCGAGTTCCACGGGCAGGTGACATGATTTTCCATAGATGAGTCTGAAGGGTGTTGTTCTAAGAGGAGTTTTGAACGCAGTTCGGTAGGCCCATAAAGCGTCATTGATTTTCACAGACCAATCCTTCTGGTTGCGTCCTACTGTCTTTTCCAGGATAACTTTGAGTTGACGGTTCGAAACCTCTACTTGCCCACTTGTTTGTGGGTGGTAGGGGGAAGCTACCTTGTGCGTTACACCATATCTTCTCAGCAACGCTTCAAAGCTTCTTTCCAGAAAATGAGAACCTCCATCGGAGATCACAGTGCGTGGAACTCCAAAACGGGGAAAAATGATATCTTTGAACATTTTAATGACTGGTTTTTAATCACTAGTAACCGTTGGTATTGCCTCTACCCATTTGGAGACATAATCAACCACGACTAGGATGTAGGAAAATCCATGTGAGGATGGGAATGGACCCATGTAGTCCACTCCCCAAACATCAAAAATATCAACTTCTTGCCATAGCTTAAGTGGAATCTCATCTCTCTTCGTAATGTTTCCCGTTCTTTGACACTTGTCACATGACAACACAAAGTTATAAGCATCTCTGGATATGGTTGGCCAAAAGAACCCGCATTGCAGAACCTTCAAAGAAGTTTTCTTAGAACTCATATGGCCTCCGACTGGGCCCGAGTGGCATTGTTCTAAAATAAGTTGGGCTTCTTCCTCAGTGATACAACGTCTATAGAGACCATCAGCACAGAGCTTGAAGAGGTATGGTTCATCCCAGTGATATTGCTTCACATCATGCATGAATTTCTTTAATGCATTGCCAGTACACTCGGGGTGGATGACACCGGCGGCAAGGTAGTTCACATAGTCTGAGTACCAAGGAGTAGCTTTTGAGACTTTCCTCAGCTGGTCATCTGGAAGAGAGTCGTTAATTGGTAACTTCTCAGTTTCCAGAGTGTGGATACGACTTAAGTGGTCTGCTACAACATTTTCTGTGCCTCTCTTATCTCTAATCTCAAGATCAAATTCTTGCAATAGGAGAATCCATCTTATTAGCCTTGGTTTTGCATCTTTCTTTTTTAGAAGATAACGAATAGAAGTGTGATCTGTGTAGATTATCAACTTTGAACCAATAAGGTAGGATCTAAACTTATCAAAGGCATATACGACTGCTAGGAGTTCCTTCTCATTGTTTCATAGTTCCTCTGGGCTTCGTCAAGGGTCTTCGACGCATAATAGATGACATGATGTTTCTTCTCTATACATTGGCCCAGAACGGCACCCACAGTGTAATCACTGGCATCACACATAATTTCGAAAGGGTTGTCCCAATCTGGGGCACGAATGATGGGTGTCGTTGTAAGGGCATGCTTTAGGTTGTTGAAACTCGTGATACACTCTTCATCAAAATGGAAGTCAGCATCCTTCAGTAACAAGTTTGTCATGGTCTTGGTTATCTTAGAGAAATCCTTTATAAGCCTTCTATAGAAACCTGCATGACCAAGGAATGCACAGACTTCTCTTACATTGGTTGGGATTGACAGTTTGGAGATCACTTCGATCTTGGTCTTGTCCACTTCAATTCCTCGATTACTGACTCTATGGCGAAGGACAATACCTTCTTTTACCATGAAATGACATTTTTCCCAATTAAGCACTAGATGTGTTTCTTTGCATCGTTTGAGGACAAGGGAGAGGTGCCTTAGGCATGAATCATATGAATCTCCATATACGGAGAAATCATCCATAAAAACTTCCATAATAGTTTCGGTTAAACCAGCAAATATAGCTGCCAGAATTTGATGTGGCTTATCGCACTAACAAACTCACTTAGGGTTGAAATCCCTAAGTTTTTAACCAAAACAACGTGCAATAATACCACCTGCAAGCGGACGGGTATTATCGCAGTATAGTTGAGGATCGAATCCCAAGGGACAACGTTTTTAAGAATCTTTCTCTAGTCGAGTCTAGTTGAATCAAGACTAATATTTAGAACAAGGTTGGTTGAAATGAGTTTAATTAAGCTAAATGCAAGAAAAGTAAAAGAGCAGGATTAAAGGTTGATTAAAGATAAATGATGGAAATCGCTGGGATGGTCCCGGGTTTCACCACCACTACTCATGCAAACACATCCAAATGTCAAACATCCAGGCAAGATATAACCATTTAAATAGAGCTGCTACAGAACCCCCCATACGGGCGTCAGGTTCGCGTAAGCATCTCCTTAGGTATCAGATGTCTTGTCGCCATCCATATCACATACTCACGGCTCCGAAGATACAGAAATCCAAATGAAGTTGTAGGCCCCCTATATAGGCGTTAGGCACACAGAAGCGTCACCGTGGGCTAGATGGCTCGTCACCACACGGATCATACACTTACAACTTCAAGAAATTCCATTCTATTTCTAGTTTGGGAGTCAACCGCGTTAATCGACATTCAAAACCTACGCATTGAAGTTCTCGCAACATAGGAAACGAACAAAATAAATGCAAGCAGGTGATCAATCCACAAGCACACATCGACGATTAACAACGAAATGAAAGATTATATACATGCCATGGAATGTTTAACAAAAGATATGAAAGCATGGGCAGAGGGGTTAGTCCCCGCACCCTAGCGAAAGTAAACTACTCGCTCATGGTGAGAGAAACAAGAAAAACAAGAGAAGGAGAAGATTCCACCATGAGCATGGTGAATAAGATGGTCACAGCTCGGTGGAGGAATGATCTTCTACACAACATCAGGGCAGATCTGGAAGGAGAGGGAAGAACACCACGGCAGACGGGGCAGATCTTCTCTCTCCACCTCCTTCTTCTTGTTGTCGGGACAGATTTGGAAGGAGAGGGAAGAACACCACACCAGATGGGGCAGATCCTCTCTCTCGACCTCCTTCTTGTTTTTGGGACAGATCTGGAAGGAGAGGGAAGAACACCACACCAGACGGGGCAGATCTTCTCTCTCGACCTCCTTCTTCTTGTTGTCGGGGCAGACCGGCAGCCTCACGGCGTCTCTCGATGATCCTTTCACGGGCTGGGTTTGCCTTCTATTTATAGGCAGGCATGAACCGACTTAAAGCCACGGTCGCGGCCATTATGCAGATGCCGCGGTCACGGCTATTTCAGATTCCGCGGTCGCGGTGTTTGGTTGTTAACATGTCGTGGCTTTTCTGTGTTGTATATGGGTGCCGTGGTCGCGGCCAGTTGTAATGATGGTGGGTGTGAGCGAGGGCAGAGCGTTGAGGGAAAAAGAAGCAGTTGTGGATGGTGGAAGCGTCGCTGCTGTCGAAGGAAGTAGCAGCAAGGGTGATGAGAGCAGGTTGCTGCTGATCGCGGCGGTTATCAAAGGAGGTCACAGGTGGTTGCAGAGAGAAGGCAGCCTGCATCAGATGAAGAAGGTAGCTGCAAGCATGGGTGGTGAAGGAAGAGCGGGAGCAGCAGGTGATCATGATCCATCTTGGGTGGAGAAGAACCCAGCAGGTCGTGGCTTTCGAGTTCGCAGGCCGCGGTCGCGGCTTATGCCGTGGTCGACGCTTTAGCCGCGGTCGTGGCTTTAGCTGCGATCGCGATTAGAGGTGCTGCAGAACAATGGTTGATGGAGAAATGATCGCGGGCGATGGAGGCGATTGCGGGAGGACCCAGGAGCTGGTAGAGGTGTGGTCGCGATGGAGATCGAGGGTGAGGCCACGATGGTGAAAGGCTGCGGAGGGAGGCAGAGAGAGAGCCGCGGTCGTGGCAAGGATGCAGGTCGCAGGGTTTTTGGTGGATACCGCGATCGCGGGATTTAGGGTGGAAGCCGCGGTCGCGGGGCGTACAGCCGCGATTGCAGGATCAGACGCCGCGGTCGTGGGTATTGCCGTGGGCGTGAGCTGCGGGTCAGGCCTTGATAGCTGGAGTCAAGGCCACGATCGCGGGGTCTGCTGTGTGGTCGCGACATTGGCTTCTTCAGGCCGCGGGGTAGCTATTAGGGTAGATAGGTGAACAGGAGCCGGCTGGGCACTGTGGCTGCGAAGGAAATAGATTCTCAGCCCCACTTGTGGGCCTTGGTGTTGCTTGGGCCCAAGAGTTACAAATTAGCCTTAGGCAAGATCTGACCAAGCCTGATCCAAGGCTAAATAAAGGGCCACAAGGTTATAGTTGCATTGGGATCAGGCCCACGAGCTCCAAATAGTCTGGTCGTATCCACACCTTGGGCACAGAGAATGTTGTAGCAGAGAATCAGGAAGGAAAAAAAAAATCCCGATTGCATGATGGCGGGTGATTTGGCCCAAGTGCCCAATTCATCCTGCAAAACAAAGATAAAATCCATTAAAAATAGGGATAAAATCGATTGGACCAAGATAAGTTGAATATAAGAAGATATGGCCAAAGAAAGCTCAGAAAAGTAGTTAAACCAAGTCATCTCGCATATAAGAAGATAGAGCTAGTAAAAGCGAATAATCAGGGCAAAACAGGGCCAAACGAGGCAATTAGACTCAGATGATTATGCATTCATCAGTATCTAATTTAGGGAAAAGGAATTTATATTAACATAATACAAAAGTCTTTAGAGAATGGTGTGTTAACCTAGGTACCTAGATTTGAGATTTTTATAACACTCCTCCTCTTAAGAGTGATTTCGTCCCCATAACTAACCCATTTATAACCTCTCCAATTATTATGCTTGACCTAAACCATACTATGTTTTACCCCTATTTTAGTTGGCACTTATTTATTTATCCCTTGCAAAAGTATTCAACATGAGAGGTTTTTTAGTTCATAAATGATGACTAAGTAATGAAAGTACCATTTTGAGTAAGGTGTAAAATTAGGGTTTAGTTTGCTATGCATTTAATCATTCAGTTAGACTTACGACAATAATTTAGTTCACACCTTAACTACACATGTGTATTTATTTATTCTTATGATCATTGTGTACTTTGTTGTTAATTACCTTATTTTAATAACTACCATGTGGGACCAAGATGTAAACCTCATTATGCTTATCATTTTCTAAACTTTTAACTCAGTTTTCAAGGTAAAACTATTCACACTTTACTCTTATAATGAGTTAGGGAATAAGTCCTTGAAGATCAACTTTTAATATTTTAAGTGAATTAATTATGTACTCCTTAAATATACTTTCCATACTATAAACCTATTAGTTCACCTAATCTAGAAATTTTCCTTACATTAACAAATCCACATTATTATATATATTCATTATGGTTATATAATTGATGTCCATAGTATCCAATTTAGTTGGTTTAATCACCCTAGTTAGATAGTAATTATGTTCATGTGAGATATTAATTGAGGAAGTTACTCAAGGGTTTTGTAAAACATTCCTCACTAAGTTACAATAATCCTATATTCAAATTGATCTCTACACATCTTAAGTTATGATGCTACCCTTAAAATTATTAACCTATAATCCAACTAACCATCCCCAAATTTAACTTGAGATACATCTACAAGTCATATATATATATAAATGTCTTGATCCATACTAAGGTTTATGGTTTATGATTTAGCCCAACCTAGAGAGATGATTATTCTATATATGATTTCTGTACAATTCAAATTTCATGCAGTGGTGCCTTGGCCTAAAAAATCATTGATAAAACCCAAAGCTATTTTTGTATGTATATCATAATATGGAAACTAAGTTAAACACATCAAACTTCACATTGCAAACCCAAAGAATGATGCCAAAATTTACATCTAGCTAACTCACCAACCTTATCGTACTCAGTAACCATCTTCACAACATGAAATTCCACCAAGAGAGTCTACTTTTCAAAGAATCTAAGAGGAAGCATAAAAAAATCTCTAACTTACATAACAAGTGAAAAGTATATTGTTTATACTTGTACTAGATCCTTATATGCTACTTTCCATTGTTTACCAAAAATGTACTTGATTCTATCAGGGAATTCATAACCTTAGAATTGGATATTGGGGAGTCCTTGGGTTACCTAGTTATCCTTACAATAGATTACGGTTTATAAGACCAATGGAATTCAATGGGCATCCTACACTTGGTCGCTTCAGGTAATAATGATCCATATACCTTAAGGGAATTCTTTTGGTATCCATTCATCATTGTGAAGATGATATTAATGCAATCATAAAGATATTATTTGAAAACTCAAAACTCTCCACAACTAAATAAATTACTTGTGGAAGCTGGACTCAGGAGGTAGTATCCATACCCTAAGCATAGATGTTTCAGGGAAGTATACAAAAACAAAAATGTAAAAGGTCAGACCTGCCTAACCATAATGATGCTATATTATAACTCTAAAAATCAATTCAGATTTCAAAATTTCTTGTCCATCCATGCTGAATTTTCAAAGTCGTCATACTTTAAACATGCTTGAAAGACAAATAACAAAAGGGTTTATAATTGTAACTAGGGTTAATAGTAGATATGAGTGTTCAAGTCACCCTATACTTCATAGTACTTGAACTAACTTCCATAAAAAATAGATAGGATTAATAACTAAAAGATTTAACTCAAGTGTAATGATATTTACACCTCCATAGAAAGCATCACGGTGATTGGCATTACCAAAATACTTGGTCTCTACCGTAAAAGTGGTTTGGGGAGGGGAAGTGACCAAATTTGGCATGGATTGAAATGCTACTAGTATTCCTCAACTCACTATTAGGTTCATCACCATCCTATATAGAGTTACACATATCTAAATCTAGGATAACTAGAAATAGTCAGATTACAAATTGGTTTGGCTATGATATCGTGTTATAAATATTAGGACCCGAGAGGGTATTCACTCCTCTATTAATCGATGAATATAACCATTCATTTCCAAACATACTACAATGTATGGAGGGAATAAGGTATTTTCTCAAATGGTATGAATTATAAAGAAAAATGATTATAAATCATGATAATATTTTACTATTACATTATCACAAAATGTACCAAGTTATCATACAAGAGGTAATCTATTTATATAGAATGAGATATAACTATAATGAGCACTAGTTGTAGAGGGAAATTGTGCCATCTCAAGAAAACCTCCACAATCCATAGTCCTGGTTCAAGGTCATCTTGAGTCATCATCCTCTTCTTCATCTACCTATAAATAGATATTTTGAGGATAAATTGATCCCATAAAACTTTAGAAAATACTCTCAACACAAACATACTGATAACTAGGGTAAGAAAGGTGATATAATAGAAATATCTGACTTAAGAAGTAGAGCATAGTAGTAATAAGAACATGAGGAGAATTGAGTGATTACCATGAATTAGAAGGGAACATAAACCAAACCAACATAGGATAATCTAGAAAATGACCTTGTCAGCATCAAATAATGCATTGCAATTGAAATTAGGGAAGACTAGATAAGAAAATGTGAAATTTGTAATATGGGAAAACAAGCACAAATTAGAAAAAACAAGTATTTACTAGAACTAAAGGAGATTACATTGTAGTCAAAGCACCCATGGTTTCTTCTAATGCCAACATGGTAGTTTGCTTGGATAAAAAATCTCAAAATCTACCATTAGACCCCTACTGAGCACCAACCAACATAGGGTTGTGGCATCTCTTAGTTGACACATGATCCAAAAAGGGTAACATAACCATTTTTGTGCATCTTAAGGTGGTGTAGGATGATTAAGTGGAGGGAGACGTGGTCTCTAGTCATCACCATAGCCTTAGTTGTCCTTAGAAACTATCGGGGTGGTTTTTGTCAATTTAGCATTGGGTGTAGGGAAAGAGGGAGAACTTGTGGCTAGTGTTCATATGATTTTAAGGAGAAAAGTAAGAGGGAATATTGAGAGTAGAAGATGGGGGAGAAGGAAAGATAAGAGGAAGAGAGGGGTTCTAGTTTCATGTGGCTGTTAGAGGGAGAAGAAAACTAGAGGCTTGTAAAAAGGTAAGTGTGGGAATGACATAAGTAAACTAAATTGAACATTTAAATGAGATCAAGTGAATCAACTATATCTAGATAATTTTGATATGTTTTCCGTATTTAATTGGGAAAGAAAATAATATCTAGTTTGCATGAAATATTGTAATTAGGCTAACTAAGATGTGAGGAACTCGATATTAAAAGTCAATTTCTCCTTTTGAAAAAACTAAATATTTTATTTCTTTAGTTGGATGATAAGTACTTATTCAGTGTGTTTATTTTATCCTATTATCAGTTTAGTACATATATTCATATTTGGATATTTCCTTTCATCAAATGGGCTTAGGAATATTTTAGCATGTCAAAGCAGGGGCATGAATCATTAAATTATGAATTTGTATGACTAACTCCTAATGAAAATCATTTAATTCATTTATTCAAAAATATCATATATTAAGATATTTGATAAAATGATATATTTCCTAACTCTTATTATTTAAAAAATTATTTAATTCTGAAAAAGGAATTTATTCTAAAATACCCTAGGAAAAGGGAGTGTTGATCTAGGTATCACTATGTTACAAACATGTTTGCTGATCAATATAACATGTTTACTGATAAACGTAAGGATACCTACTACCCCATGACTCCTTTTCTCCTAATATACATGATCATCTTGTTCATATGGTCTTCTCTTCTCTGAAGCATTCAATTCTACTTGGTATATCAATTTGGTTATTGTTCCAATAAGTATGCAACAATATACATGTATAGAGTACCTATGGCATACATGTTTTTTTGTGTTCAGTTGGATCTATTTTTTGATGATTAACTCAATATGATATAATCTATATCAGAAGCCTCTTGTAAATTGATTTGTAAAATAAGTCTCTAATCATATTTCCCATCATGGTTTTTGGAAATTAGATGCATAAATCTAAAGGTTTAGTAATTATTTGACATTGCATTAGATGAATACATACATACATACATGCCGACAAGGAGTGGCTCAAGTGGTCAAGCATGGTGTCCCCTAACAAAGGGACCTGGGTCCAAATCCCAGTTGTCGCCTTGATTTACCACCCTCTCGGGCATTCAGCCTTTGCCATGGGTGTAAGAGAGGAGAAGAGAATGCCTCTCTTAATCCCATAGATACATACATATTGTTGTAGGAGGGGTCAAAATGTATTTACCTAATTTTGATAGATACATACATACATACATGCTACATACATACATAGATACATACATACATACATACATACATATCCGATAAGGAGTGGTTCAAGTGGTCAAGCACGGTGTCCCCTAACAAAGGGACTTGGGTCAAATCCCAACTATCGCCTTGGTTTACCACCCTCCTGGACATTCATCCTCCATCATGGGAATGGGGGAGGGGGAGAGAATGTCTCTCTTAATCCCATACATACGTACATACATACATGTATATATATATATATATTTGTATATATATGTATATATATTTGTTTGCAAATGTATATATAAATATATATATAAAATAAATATATATATATATATATATGTGTGTGTATGTATGTATATGTAGTAGGATATGGATAGCCATGTTTGATGGGATCCAACTATCATAAATAAGGTGTTTGTAGGATGAAGGTGACTTTGTGGACCAAACTACATTTGTAGAGTTAGATTTTGAACATGTATATATGTGTTTCTAACTTGAGTTTCTTGTGTAATCAATTCCTTATTGTGCCTTATTTCCTTTGTATTATTATTCAATGAGGAAGTACAATCTGACTTTTCTAAAATCAAGTAATCTTTTGAAATTACCCCGATGCATAATAATGATGTTGAAATCATTTGTAATGTCTTTGAAACCCTCACTCATGTTATAATCATCTAAAATAATATTTTGACATAAACACCTTGTAGTTTTCTCTTGAATCTGAGGATGTCAATGACTTATTTAATTCTTGGCATGATTTATTATACATCAATATGTGACAATATCTTTTAGGATATGCATGGTGTGTATGGACTTTAGTTGCAAATACTTCTTGGACTTTGTCCCTAAGTTATGGGTGTATGGACTTATTTGCACTCACTCAGTATAGTCTCTAATTAGTGGTATATGGCCATGTTTGCACATTTTCCTTGAGTTTTATTCCCTAAACATGTTTTATGTGGTGTTGCAACAACCACTTTTGGTATTGTTAGACGTTACTAATTGAGTTTTTCACTTGTATTTTTCTTGTTCTTTAATTATACATTATTGCTTTATTTTTTATGGAAAATTAATATGAGTGACTAAATTAATATATTCTAAAATGTCTTATAATTTAGTTTTAGTTAAATATTTAATTATATCTATTATTGAATTCTATATTCTATAAAAAAAATTGTGCTCCTTTCATATTAACTTCTTTACTATTTTTTCTCCATTATGTCGAGTAACACTTGTAGAACATATCACCATTTTCTATTATCTATTATTTTTATTGTCCTTCCTTTTGGGAATATAGTACACATGCTAGGGAGTAGCTAAGGATGATACCAAGCCTTAGGAGATAGACTTTACCTTTTAGGCATTGAGAGAACTCTAAGTTTCCCTCTACATGCCATAGTTTAATCCAATTTCTCTTTTTCTCCTGTCGTATTCTCTCAGCATGAACTATTGTTGTTTTTGGGGACAAATGCTGGAGTTTGCCACTATTTTCAAAAATTCGTCTATATTTTTACACCAATATTCTTGATCATACAAAATACCATATGATTGATGTCATGGTTGTATTTTTTACAACTATTAAAATAATTAGTCAGGATTGGATTATATTATTACTAAATATAAAGATGGGGAACCCCATACCCCATTTTTAAAGGCATGGTATCATAGCCTAAATTAGTCAGCCATATGAAAAACTCTAGATTGTGTACAAAATGCTAGTTCCTCCCTATGCCTTATGGTTAAATATCTTTCTTATAGGTGTTCCCTTAAATTTGATCGTTCTAGAGATGATTCTGATCTAAGGAATCAATCTCCACGTGTAAATACTCATGCATCTCAATTTTTTGGTGCCAGTATAGACATCTACTAGGGAGAAGCTGGTGCAACTGGGATATATACATGTTGTGTCAGTTAAGTTATATCAACATATTTCAAAACTAGAACATTTGATGTGTCGAGTTCATCATATATAGTGGACCATGCACATCCAGTGATGCATCAGTTTATTTTGCATTTTGTAGTTCTCCCTCCTATTTTGCATCAACCATAAAAGCAACCTTTACCTCAAGTAATGACAAGTAATGATGATAGTATCTCGTCAGGCCAGTTATGTAAGATTTCAACAAGATCCCCTCAGACTTGAGATATCTCAATTGTAGACTTCTAAAAGATTAAACACAAATCTTGTACCTACCAAAATGAGATTAGTGTGGTAGATAAGGCTGACAATTTGATTCACTCTATAGAGAGAACCTTTGAAACTTTGAGTGTTTCTTATAATCTAAAAGTTAGTTGTGGAAGTTATGTTCTTGAAGCAACTCAAGCGTGGTGGGAGGGTATGGTGTGTTGTCATTCTATTGATTCTTCTATTCTATTATTAGATTTTACTTGGAAATGTTCAAGGAGAACTGTATTTCCTACACTACCATAAATAATAAGAGAACATTATTATACAATGTGTGCCAAGGCTCCCAATTTTTAGGTTATTTTGTGAAAAAGTTTCTCTTGGTTAGGCAGTGTAATAAGGGCTCAAATGAGGAAAGACATGTGGAACTCTTTCTCAATGGCATGAATGATTGTGAAGGTCAAGGTCTAGCACATTTCATCCCATTGACCTTTTAGCAAATAGTAGATAAGGCCCTTGTTGTTGACATTGAACAAATAAATAAGATGGGAACTTCTTATGACCTTATCAAAAGAATAGTCACAATAGGAGGCAACCTGATATCAAGTATGAGAGAAAATAATGCACTATGTGTAAAAATATTCACACTGGGAAGTGCAATTTCTCTTCTTTGACTTCATGTGTTATTTCCCATCATTGCAAACATTAGACCTAACTACCCACAACTAAAAGAAAAGATAACATGAATACTTCCTGCTCAGAAGAAAACAATGATGGCCCAACCTCTAACCAGAAGAATCTACTTGAATGGTTGCTTGGACAAGTATTTACAATGAATGTTGAGGTAGTGGATGTTGACCTAAGTGTTACACATTATCCATATTTTAATAATGAGTTAACCATTTCATTCATATGTATCTAATATGTTTGTTAGAAATTGATTTTAGGCACTAGGTACATGAAAAGGATCAAATCACTCAAACCCTAGCTTCCTTTAGTTCAAGTCAAAAGCAATGCAAATGCACGTGTTGGGAAAAAACTCCAAATCACCATTGAACATTTGTGTAATTATTTGTATTGATGATATGACTTGTTACTAAGATGAGAAAAAAATTAGGAACACTTAATTCCAACGTTTGATCACTCAAAAATCAGTTTGGAAAATTAATCACAAGCACTTCATCGGTCGAGTTACAATCTTGACCGATCGTTGATGGATTTTCAGAATGATGTCGATCGGTAGAGTTGTCTATCCATAGAACTCAAGCAACGGTCCCTCTGCCCAAGACTGATTTAGGTCAATTGGTCGAGTTTCCACCAAGACAAACTCAACTGATGGTTTCAATTTGTCTTGTCGCATAGTGGGATCGGTCAAGTTATCTTTATTGAAACTCGACCAATTGTAATGTACGAAAAACACAGAAAAAGTGATTCTAACCATTGGAGGGGTGCAAAACTAGAAATTATATCTATTGCAACCCTCCAAATGGCTAGAAAACGTTCATAAGTGTTCTCACACTCTAGCGGAGACCCATGACTATAAGAAGGGCATGCTGGAGTTCATTCTAAGGTAGCTCATTCAAGCTATTCAAGGTCCTTGCTATAGTGGAGTGCTATTAGTCCACTTGAGCCCCTTTCTCTCTCTTATTTACACCTCAATTCATCATTATGAGTGAGATAGGTCCTGTGTGAAGAGAGCTACCCATTTGTATGCTTGCAAGTCTCTCAAGTTTCATCTTTCCCATCCCTTTCTTGAAAGCTCTTGATTGGTGAAAGCTTATCCAAGATAAGGAGAAGGAGTAGGCTTCTTCAACTGGATAAGAATGGCTCAAGTATACTCTAAGTGAAGGAGAAGATCAAGGCAGAAGATCTAAGGAGCTGAGTGGGTAAAGCCTCAAGGCTGAAGAATCGTTGCATGAAGGGGAAGACTTTTGTGAAGGCATCCAGCTAATTGCAAGAGTGGGTAAGACCTTGGTGAGGTAGAAGACTAGCTCTTGGAGAGGTAAGTCCTTGATTGTAAGGTTTTTATCTCTCTTGGCCTCAAAGGGAAGACGTGTATCCTTGTCTCAGAAAAGGAAGGCCATATGTTGTAACTCTTGTAAGTGAATATAAGGAGTAGACATCTTAGAAATCTTATAGCTTGACCTTTATAGGCAGTGGACTGACACTCTCCTAGTTTGGAGAGTGGAACCACTCTAAAATAGCTTGTTCACTTTGGTTTCTTCAATGTCTCTCTTCTTTGCTATGTATATTTCAATTGCCATCAAATTTCACTATTTGAAACTAAACTTATTTGAAGTAACTTGAACGTCTAACAAGTTTTGTGTAAGTGTTTTAGCTCTATTCACCCCCCTCTAGAGCCCTTAGATCCAACAAGTGGTATCAGAGCCACGGCCTTCTCCAACACATCTCTCATGAGATGAGAAGATGGGTGACTTACTTGGGTCACTCAATCTAGAGGAAAACTTCTCCATGAGACCACCGGTGTTCGACGAAAGCAAGTTCCTCTATTGAAAATGGTGGATGCATTTCTTACTCCAAGGAACCAAATACAATGTGTGGAAGGTGGTGATCCTCCCATACAAAGAGCCAATCAGTTATGTAGCTACCTGGTATGAAGCTACATTCAAGAAGGCACAACTCAATGCCAAGGTAGTTAGCATCATCTATGATGCCCTCACTCCTTCTGAGTTTAACCAGATCTCAACTTGGGACTCACCACATGAAATTTGGAATAAGTTGTGCATCACATATGAATGCACATAACAAGTTAAGGAGTTTAATATCTACTTGCTCAATGGGCTTCTTGAGAACTTCAAAATGGGCAAGAAGGAGAGAGTGGCGAATAGGTACTCTCGACACAACACCATCATCAACGGACTTGGAGCTTTGGGACAACCCTTGGATAGAGGGGCAATAAACTCTAAGATACTTAAGTACCTTCCCACAAGATCAGAACCCAAGGTGACTTCAATTTAAGATGTAAGAAGCCTTGGAGATCTAGCCACAGAGGAGATCACTGGTAACTTTCAAGCCCATGAGCCAAGTCTAGACAAGCAAGAAAAAGATGAGAAGTAAGAGAGAAGGAGTCAAAGAAAGTCAAAGATAATACCTTCAAAGCCCAAGTGGAGGCAATGATCCTTCAACAACAACTTTCTTGTTAGTCCTCTCCTACCTCCTCAAGTTAAGATTATGGCCCCAGTGAGCATGAAGTAAACTACTCCAAAGGCAAACACTTCAAGGGAAAGCCTTCCTCATCCTCAACTCCAAGATTCTACGAATGTGGACAAATGGAGTATTACATGAATGAATGCCCAAAGGCCAAGAAGAGCCAGCACAAGAGTAGTCACAAGAAAAAGGATGATTACAATAAGGAAAGAAAATACAAGAGGAAGGGTAAGAAGGAGAAAAGAAGCAAAGATGCAGCTCATGCGGCTTGGGAGGAGTCTTCCTCCAATGACTCAAGATTCGATGAAGGAGAATGCCACCTTGCACTCATGGCCTCCATAAGTGAAGACATATGTGAGGTAAATAAGGTAAGCATGTATGACTTATCCAAAAAAACTATCCTTGATATGCTTAATCCTACCCATTCTTCTTATTCTAAATGTAAATCTAAGAAGAGGAGGTTGGGCAAGATTATTGATGATCTCCATGCTAAAATTGACATCCTTGATCAAAATGAGAAAGTCCATCATGAGAGAATTGATTCCTTGTAAGGGTAGTTTCTTGATCTTGAGCTCCAGTATAATGGAGTTAAAATTGAGAATGGTGTCTAGCTTATGAACATCACTAGTCTTAAGGAAGAAAACCAAGCCCTAGTATGATTTGCTTGAAACTGAAAATGTTGAACTTAAGCTTGTTTGTGATGCTTGTAGAGATGAGAAAAATGCTTATCTTTATGAACTTAAACTGCTTAGAACTTAAAATTCTAGGTTTCTTACCCAAGTAAATGATTTGTCTTCTAGACCTATTTTTCCTAGAAAGGATGTCGTTTCTATTATTATTGAAAAAGATTCATATTTGACTAAATCCCTCTATCTAGAGTCTGACCTACCGCATAATAATGTTGATATTGCTAGTTTGACTTCTACCGTTATCACTCTTACCGATGATAATCATAAGTTGACAGCTACCTTGAAAACATTCCTCAAAGGTAAGAAGTCCCTTAATGAATTATTGGATCACTCCACCAAGCATAGTGGTGATAGTGGTCTAGGATATGAGGAAACTTCAAAGGGAAAAGGTAAGGGTTAGAAGAAGAAGAGAAAGGAACCTCCAACTTTCCATATAGAGTCATCCAACTCAAAGAACCCTATGATTTGTTCTCATTGTAAGAGTGATGATCATTATTCTACTTATTGTCCTTATAGTGAGAAGGGGACCCACCCTAAGATGAAGTGGGTCCCCAAGCTAACCCTAGATCCCAAAGTTTGAAATGGGCATCGATTATCTTCCTCTCTTATAGGTGAATTGCAAATGGATTGTTGATAGTGGCTATTCCAAACACATGATGGGTAAATTCACAAATAAGAAAGGAGGTTTGGTGACATTTTGGGACAACAAAAAAGGGTAAAGTAATAGGTGAGCATGATGTAGGAGATTCAATTTGCATTAAGAATGTACTTCTTGTAGATGGCTTACATCACAATTTAATAAGTGTTAGTCAACTTTGTGATAATGGTTATATTGCTCTATTTACTCTTGTAGCTAGACTTGAGTCAATTAGGATGTTGCTTTCTTTTGCCAGTCACAAGAATTTTCTTTTTTATCAAATGGATGTTAAAGTGTGTTTTTGAATGATACAATTGAGGAGGAAGTGTATGTTGCACAACCACTAGGCTTTGAACATGATAACTTGCCTAACCATGTTTATTTGTTGCAAAAAGCTCTATGTATGGTCTCAAACAAGCACCTTGATCTTGGTATGAGAAACTAAATAACTTTTTATTAGATAATGGCTAAATCAAGGGAAAGTATATTCTACCTTGTTTATAAAGCACACTTCCAACAATATTCTTATCATTCAAATTTATGTTGATGATATCATTTTTAGCGGAACTAATCTTGATCTTTTCAAGGAGTCTAGTAATCGTATGAAGAGTGAATTTGATATGAGCATGATGGGGGAAACCACTTTATTCCTAGGATTCCAAATCAAGAAAACCAAGGAAGGTAATTTCATCAACAAAGGGAAACACACAAGTGAGATACCAAAGCACTTTGGAATGGAGAACACCAAGATGATGGACACCCCTATGTCAAAAACTGCAAAGTTTGATAGAGATGAATAAGGTGAAAGGTAGATGAGAAGATCTATAGAGGTATGATTGGAAGTTAACTTTATTTAATTGCCTCTAGACCTAACATAATGTTTAGTGTTGTCTTGTGTGGTCACTTTCAATTAGGTCCTAGGAAATCACATCTCATAGCGGTCAAAAGGATTTTAAGGTATCTAGCCAAAACCCCAAATTTTGGACTATGGTATCCCAAGTCAAGTTCTTCTTATAGTGATGTGGATTACACATGATGATTGATTGATAAAAAGTGCACAAGTGGCACTTGCTTCTTCCTAGGATCTTGCCTAGTTCTTGGTTCTCCAAGAAGCAAAGCATTGTGCTCTATCAACTACTGAGGCTGAATAGATTGCCGCTGGAAGTTGTTGTGCCCAAGTCCTATGGATGAAGCAAGTGATCCAAGACTTTAACATATATTTTGATGCTTCTCCTATCTTTTGTGATAATAATAGTGAAATTAACTTACATTATAATCCTATATTGCATTAGTATATCTAAACATATAGAGGTATGCCATCATTTTCTTCATGACCACATTGCGAAGAAGGATATTTATATCACACATGTGGATACAAAGAATAAGTTAACGGACATTTTCACTAAACCTCTAGCTAGAAAACAATTTACTTTCACTAGATCAAAAATTCTTATAAATACTCTTGATGATATTGACATTCTTCTTACCTAGTTGTTATCTTACCTATATGTCTCTTGCTTGATATGTTCTATAATTGCCTTGTTTCTTGCCTTGGTTTTCTCATTTGGGGTATTTTATCAAATGGTTGTTTTATCACAAAATATAACCCTATGATGAGTGAAATGTGCCTCAATATGTTTAAAATGCATAGTAGGCTAAAAAAATAAAATTAGTTAGCACCCGAGGCTAGAAATTAAGTTTTTGGACTAGCTATCTATCGATTGAGTTGCCAACTTGGCCCATCCTAGGCCAAGGTCAAGGGGTTTCCTTGATCGATCAATTTCCCGACCTCAAAATTCGATTGATGGCCAGCCTGGACCAAACTTAAAATAGGTTTTGACCGACATTTTCATCCCCTCTTGACCTCCAACCCTAGGTGTGACCATCTCGTACCTTGCCTAGACTAGCTGTTTTTACCTCTCCCACACCCATCCTAGGTGGTTAGACTCAATCTGACCCCATGGCATCCAACTAAAGAAAGAGAGCTACCCTAGGTGGTATACCTTCATCCTGATCCAATCCTGGCCTAATCTCTTTTGATGGCACCTCCTTTGTCTCTTCCAAAGTTCTCAATCGCTACAAGAAGCTCCTTCCAAGGAACCTCTTTCCTATCAGAGCCTTATTTGAGACTCATCTCAAAATAAAGGAGGTTATCTCAGAGATTGTTGACCTTTTCCATACCCATCACCTAGGCTCTTTGTGTGTAGAACATTGGTGCTTTGATAATTCTATTATAAGAACTAAGGCGGTCCATGAATTCTATGCCAATCTTTCATGGAACTACGACACTTTAGTGCAACCACCCAATAGCTAGGTCATCCTCACTTCCGTGATCGTCGGGACCAAATTAAAAATCTCAGAAGATTCCTTGAATATCTTTTTAATGGAACTGAGGTCACTGACACATGGATGAAGGATTATCTTGACTATTTTGACCATTTGGACCCTAAGGCTTTCTACAAGCACTTCAATCTTACTCTTCCTAACATCCACAAGTTCGTGAATAAGCCTCAGGTACCCTATAGGAAGAAATCTATCTTGTCATCCTCTTCCCTAGTTCTCATGAACAAACTGCTCACATTAGTTGTTAACTATAATGTCCACACCAAGAAGAATCAAACAAAAATTGTAAAGAACACTATTGTGATCATGTACTATCTCTTGAAGAACATTGGAGTCAAGTGGTGTTGATATATCCTTCACCACATGACATGCTTTGATGCTAGGAAGAACACTTGTGGTACCCACCCACCATACCTGCCCTAATCTATGGTTTGTTTGCTTTTGCTACCCATAAATCTCTTTTCCATGATCCCAATTATAAAGCAAGTCAGATAGGAATTTGCATTAGTGAAACCATGATAAAGAAGACCATCCTACCTACCTCCTATACCACATCTAGAGCCTCCACATCTACCTACACCCAGTCATCTCCACCTCCACCACCACTCTGACTTGACCGCACCTCCTTCAATGTATAAAATGAAACCCTTACGAGATATCTAATGCATCATTAGGCGTACAACCTTTAGATTCAAAATCACATGTACTAGGACCTCTTCTAGATCATGTCTACCATGAGCCTATCCTACAACCATCCCTACCCTAACTACCATCCATACTTAGGCAGTGACTATGCCTCCTATGCATATAATCACTTCTACCCGACCCCTTTACCTGCTACTTCTGCTGCTACATATGTTGTTGATGGTGGACATGCCCCTGGAGTGCTTCCTCTTCTAGCTTTTCCTATTGGCCCTCTTGCTACCCATCTTTCCAACATTGGCACCTCTACTCCCTCCTTCCCTTAGGAACAAGAGTTACATGCTCTTGGCATGACTTAGGATGAGTAGAATACCCTTTGGCCCAGTCGCAGTTGTGGTCCTCTTGTGATTAGGAGATGTCTGGACAGGATGATGAGGATGTTGTTGTTGATGATGAGGCCAATGAGGATGATGTATCTATCACTGATTGTGATGACGGTTTTTTAGTGCCTCTAGTGATGAAGGTGATGCTGCTATCTCTACTGCACCTTCAGATGGAGATGAGGACTATGAGCCTGAGGCTGATGATGACGATAATGCATATGATGATGTTGTAGCCATAGATAGATTAGATATAGCTTATATGTCTTAGTTTATTAGTCTTTAGATGTTGATCATATAAATCTTTTTAGACTCTTATGAATTATGACATTTGGGCACTTTATCTGAGATGTACTATTTTATCATCTCATTGTTTAATCGTTGGTGTATGGTTCATGTAGTGAGGACATGTTTTAGTGTTGTAATCTTAATCTTGTGTACCCTAACTCTTTGGTTGACACTATCTTGTGAGTTTATTGTATGATATCCCATATTTTGGTTATGACACTAGATTGGTTGTTTCTCTTTCCCTTGTCTCTATTTGATGTGTGTTATGTGGTTTATTGCTTTATCTTATGCCTTTTGAGAAGATCTGTGTTTTTATATCTTTCTACCTCTTTGTCTTTTTTATATGAAAAAGGGGGGGGAAATGACCTCATCCATATTTTTTTATCTCTTGTATGATCCTATTCTTGTCAGTTATCTACATATCATGTGACTTGCTAGAGGAACGTGTAGTATGTATATGTGCTTTGGTTATTTTTAGAAAGACTAACCTTGTAGGTATAGGTAAGCATGAATTGAGGGGAGCAATTCACAATGTTCAATCATGTATCCCCTTGAAATTCATAAGGTAAAGGATTAACTTTCACATCCTTTCTCAAAGGTAAAAGTTTAATCTTTTATTTCTTTAAAATATGTTGAGGAATGGTTTGTCATTGTCAAAAAGGGGGAGAATGTTGACCTAAGTTGACCACATTCTCCATATTTTGATAATGACTTCACCATTCCATTCATATGTATCTAATATTTTTTTAGAGATTGATTTTACATGAAAATAATCAAATTGCACATGCTCTAGCTTGGTTTAGTTCAAGTCAAAAGCAACGCAAATGCACATTTTGGGAAAACACACCAAATCACCATATAACATTTTTGTATTCATTTCTATTGATGATATGACTTGTAATTAAGATGAGAAAAATTAGGGACACTTAATTCCAATATTTTATCACTCAAAAAACATTTTAGAAAATTCATCACATGTAGTTCATCGGTCAAATTACAATCTCGAGTGATCCTTGATGGATTTTTAGAATGATGTCGATCGGTCAAGTTTTCTATCCACAAAACTCAATCGACGTTCCCACTTCCCAAAACTGATTTAGGTGGATCAGTTGATTTGCCACCAGGATAAAATTGATCGATGGTTTAAATTGATCTTGTCACATAGTGGAATTGGTCAAGTTATCTTTATTGAAACTCAATCGATTGCACTGTACTATAAAAAAACACAGAAAAAGTGATTCTAACCGTTAGAGGGGTGAAAAAATTGAAATTATATATATTGCAACCCTCCAAATGGCTATAAAACGTTCATAAGTGTTCCCACACTCTAGTGGAGTCCCCCAGCTATGAATAGGACCTCTTGGAGTTCATTCCAAGTTTGCCCATTCATGCTATTCAAGTTCCTTGCTATTAGTCCACTTCAGCCACTTTCTCTCTCTTGTTTACACCTCAATTCATCATTATGAATAATATAGGTCATGTGTGAAGAGTGCTACCCATTTGTATGCCTATAAAGCTCTCAAGATTCATCTTTCACATCCCTTTATTCAAAGCTCTTGATTGGTGAAAACTTCTCCTAGAGAAGGAGAATGAGCAGGCTTCTTCAACTGGAGAAGAAGGGCTCAAGGCTACTCCAAGTGAAGGAGAAGATCAAGGTGGAAGATCCAAGGAGCTCAGTGGTTAAAGCCTCAAGGTCGAAGACTCGTTGCATGAAGGGGAGGACCTTGGTGAAGGCATCCAGCTTATTGGAAGAGTGGGTTAGACCTTGGTGAGGTAGAATACTAGCTCTTTGATATTTAAGCCCTTGATTGTAAGGTTTTTGTCTCGATTGGCCTCAAAGGAAGCTATGTATCCTTGTCCCAGAAAAGTAAGGTCATATGTTGTAACTCTTGTAAGTAAATATAAGGAGTATACATCTTAAAAATCCTAGATCTTGACGTCTCTAGGTAGTGGACTAACTCTCTCCTAGTTAGGAGAGTGGAACCACTCTAAAATAGCTTGTTCACCTTGGTTGCTTCAATCTCTCTCTTCCCTGATATGCTTATTTCAATTGTCATCAAATTCACTATTTGTAATTAAACTTATTTGAAGTAACTTGAAGGTCTAACAAGTTTTATGTAAGTGTTTTAGCTCTATTCACCCCCATCTAGAGCCCTTAGTTCTAACAGTAGATACGAGCAATGATGTTATTGAATGTATTGATTATATTCTAATGGACCTATCAAAATTTGTTTCTAATTATTGTTCATCTCATAAGTTCATCTTGATAGAACTAGTTTAATCCTTGAGTTAAACTACTTTTGTAATGGGTTTTATCCTAGATATTCATATTCCTAGTGGTACAATTAAAACCATAAGTATAAATGTTTCCATTATTTCCTTTTTGTTATCTTGGAAGAATTTTGATCTTGATTTCATAACTATAGATATGATAGGCTTTGATATTATTCTCGGCATGCAATTGATAAATAAGCATGATGTAGTCACTTTTTGTGGAGAAAGAAAGGTGAACGTAACTATCCGTGATTGAATGTATCACATTGGGAGTCTCATGTTATCTTCATAAACTAAAAGGATGGGTCTATCATATGTGCGTAGACTATCATATGTTAAAACCACTACCCTTTTATCTCGCATTGACAAACCTTTTTATCATTTGAATTCAATGACAATTTTCTTGAAGACCGATTTCTGATGTGGTTATGATCATATGAGAGTATAGGGTAAAGCCACTATTATAACATATTTTTAAACTTTCTATGGACATTATGAGTACTTATTCTAGACCTTTGAGTTGATTATTTCTCCAACAATTTTCATTGGATTGATGAATCAAATTTTTTCAATTATGCTCTTCTTTTTGTGGTCTTCATTGATGATGTCTTGATTTAATAAGAATGTATAGAACATCATAATAGTCATCTTTGGTTGGTACTTGAGATATTAAGGAACAACCAATTGTATGGAAAGTTCTCAAAGTGTGAATTTGGGCCATTTGAAGTGATAGTCTTATACCATGTTATCTCAGCAGGACACGTCTTTGTCAATCTAGGAAAATTGAAATCACTTCATAACTAGAAGTCACCTAAAAATCCCTCTAATATATGCTTTTTTGGGCATCGCCAGGGAGTTCTATAATATTTCTCAAAATTATCTCCCTGAGTCATCAAGTTATCAGTTGTAATACAAAAAGATTATTTGGTCTTCTGCATTTGAAGAATATTTACATGAACTCGATAAAAATTTTAACTCCATACTCATCTTAAGATTAACTATTGAAGGAAATTACTAAGTGATACATAGTGAAGCATTCAGACAAGACTTGGGTTTCATTTCTTGATGCAAGAAGCAAGAGCCATTATGTAGGTGTCATGACACTCGAATTTGAAATAAGAAAATTACCCTACACCTAATTTGGAGCTAGCTATCATCATTTTTTCTATATAGATTTGCAAGCATTACTTGTCTAGTGTAAAGTTTGTAGTGTTCACTGGTCATAAAATGTTGACATAGATGTTGACTCAAAATAACCTAAACCTTCATAAACATCTTCGTGTAATATCAAGTAGATTAATAATTCATGATGTCTTATTATCTAGGGAAGGTTAACGTGGTAGCTAATACCCTAAGTAGAAAGAGAGAACTTCTTTTCCCTAAAACCTTGTCTTATAAATGGGAAAATGTCAAAGAAATATCATAAAGGATGACATAAGTATCTTATTTATGTATATCTAAGTTGCAAATGTAACTTTCTATCTTATTTATTACACCTACTTGGGTTTCTAAGATCATTATCAAAAAATCTAGCCTTGAACTCGATAAGATGACAACATTGCTAGAAAAACCTCAAATATAGTTATAGATTGGTTTTGATGGTGCAATAAAGTTTCGTTAAAGACTTTGAATTTATGAATTCAATTATATGAGAGAAAATATGTTACGAGAAGCACATGGTTCTAAAAAATATTGTACACCTAGAATTACATTGAAATGCAAGGATCTACAATGATTATTTTGATGGGAAAATATGAAAAAAAATATCAGCAAGTTTGTAGCTCATTGTTTGACATATCAAAAAATAAAGATTGAGCATTGAAGACTGGGTGTTTTACTTAAACATGTTGTGCTTTTTTAATGTAAGTGGCATATATTGCAATGGATTTTGTAGTAGGATTTCCTATAACAAAGAGTGGATATGATGATGTTTGGGTCATTGTTGATGATTCAATATGCCCATTTCTTATCTTATGACTCCACCTATACGATACTTAAAAATGGTTAACCTTTATGTGAAGTCGATAATGTGTCTTCATGGAACTCCTAAAGTGATTGTTTCTAAATAGATCCCAAATTTACCTCCATATTGTTATAAAAGATACAAGATAAATTGGGAACTAATATGCATGTTAGCACATCTTATCACCTGCAGATAGATGGATAGTTTATATACACAATATAGATGATAGAAGATAACTTAGTTCATGTGATATGAATTGGGTTGGTTCTTTGAGTTTGTATACAAAAATATCTACCAATCCAATATTGGAACGCCTCCTTATGGTTACCATTATGGTAGACGATGCAAATCTTCTTTACATTGCAGTGATGTAGGTGAGAGACTACTGATAAATTCTAAGTAATTGTAGTTGTATCTTGATAAAGTAGATCTCATTAATAATAAGATTAACAAAACACATTATAGACAAAATATGTATGCCCACAATAATAGATCTCATTAAATATTTCTAGTGGGGGATTACACTTTCTTGAAAATGAAGTCTATTAATTCAATTGTAGGAAAAAATGTAATAGAAAGACAAGTTCAAATTATGTTTGAGAATTTGATATTGAGTATAACTAGGGAATGTGTTTACCTCATATATTTACCACCATTTACATTAAAATATATGATGTGTTCCATGTACCATTCTAAAGAAGTATGTCAAAGATACAACACTTGTTTTGATTCCAAAACCCTTAGAAATAGAGAGGATCTATCTTATGAAGAGTATCCTATGAAAATCTTGGAAAATAGAATCAAATCGTCAAAGAATTAATATTTTGAGTCGGTCGAAGTCATGTGGAAGAATCATGGTCTAGAAGTAGGTAGTTTGGAACTGAAATACGATATGGTGAAGAATTATCTCACTTTGTTTACATGACTTGATTTCAAGGACAAATCCCCTTTTACAAAAAAAAATTGTAATTGACTCAATTGCATGTAATTTATAGAGGTAAAGCTAGATGGAGTTTGGACCATTATACCATTTTAGATCCATGAAATTCCAAAAATTACCCTAGACTAGTTAGTGGCCTAAATGGATCCAAGATGATAATTCAGTAATTTTATTTGAGTACTCTTAGGACTAATCTGCCAACCAAATTTTGATATTGGTCGAACTACTTCTTTACATTCATTTCATTGTAGGAATTTCTAGATTTAGTACTCATTATTGCACTAAATATTTTTCTTACAATATGTTATTTTTGTAACATTGAATCCACTATGATATAAAAATCCTAATTTTCACCCAAAATATCACAACAAACATGACATACAAGTGTACAAGTCTTATCAAAATATAATTAAGGATGAAATATAAAGGATACATTTTTAAGAAAAGTTTAGATGTTATCCTAATTGTTTAAAACAATTTTTCAAGGATATATCAAATTAATTAATTTGTTATTCAATAATTTATGTAAGCATGTATATAATCTAAAAATGAAAGAAATTATTTTGAACAATGATAAAATTATTGGACAATCTATTTCACCTCACTACCTATATATCCACTGTCTCTCATTACACCAATCACTCATATGATTATTAGATTGGGGCCAAGGAAATTATATGTACTTTTTAGATTATAGAATCTCACAAGGGCAAATTTCTTAGTAGGCTTGAGGTCTCCTTACCTACGTATCTTGTAGCCCCCCAGAGAACAACCTTCTATAATAATATCAAAGGTTCAACAATGATTAAATAATATTTTAATCCTACTTGTTAATGTTTCTATGCCTTAGATTGAAATTGATACGCTATATGGATAGCTAATCCATAGAACATGCACTATATAGTTAATTGAAAATCTAGTAGTTCCATATAAATATCGATTCATAATTTGAAAGCACAAAAGTTAGCAAAGGGGCTAATCCTAAATTCCCCTATAGATGGATCTACTCCCTACTCATGCTTTCAAGATAAAAAATAATTATGAGAAGAATAAAAATCTCATGGATAAGATAACAATGTGGAGGAGAGGAATGCAGTCTTCTTCATCACTCCCCAAATGGAGGCATAAATCTTCACTGACAATCTCTAACAAAGTGCATACCCATGTCAAGCTAACATAGTTTATTTCCAGCTCTACCAGATGATGGATAGGGTCGTAGATATGAGATGTAGATCATGAACCTTTCCCTAGAAGTTCCTCAAGTGCTTTTATAACATTCAAGGAAATCTCAAATTAATCTAAAATGATTCAAAGACTAAATACCATTTTTAGTATATTTGTGTCATAGACATGTTAGGTGGATAGAGCACCACTCGACCCCACTTAAAGTGGTCACCAGATATATGCATTCATTAGGCAAATGAATTACTCTTCTATCACATGCATCTTGCACCTCTCAATTGTGACATCAAATGTGGAACTTAGAGCCATTTGAGTGACTAGGGATGATTTCCAATTCACCGACTTGATGAATGAGTTGGTCAACTTGTGGATGAATTTATGAACTAACTAACGAGAGGCTTTATTATAAAAGTTCATTCAAATGAGTTGGTCAATTATTTGATTCAATCAGCTGATTGGCTTTCTTTGTTATGATCTACAATTGATGAATCAGACAACTCAAGAATTGAGATGACCTATTCACCCATCTAAATTCCCAATTGTATGTGTCAAGGGTGGATCGGTCAACTGGATGTATCATTACATATACCTATTATGTAGGTAATTTAATTGTACATTCAATGGATTTTGGATCACTCAATCCTAGGATGCAAACTTTACAGCCATTTTATTGACCATCTATACTTCATTGATCATCTTTCCAATTTTTGGAGTTGGTGAGTGAGGATATGTAAACTTTGACCTTTTTCTTGGATTTTCATGAAAATATAATTGCTTCTTCCTTCTACTTGCATCAATCCTTAAAATAAAATACAAAAACACATTAAATATCAAATAAGCTGCATGAACTACTAGAGACCTAAAACAAGTGAATTATATAGTGTAATGTGATGAAACACGTAAAACTAAATATGAAAATATAACTAAAACATGATGGATAGATATTCATAAAACATATCCGATCTTGAATGTTGCTCGTCCTCGAGTAACGCAAAATCCAAAACACTCTCCATATAAGTATTTTTAACCAATTTACAAGCCTCATAATCACATCATTCTTGAATCCCTAACACCAATATGGCCACCCTACCCAATTACTGAGATCAAAAATCACAACTTGTCATATCCTCATTTCCAAATATGCTACACAGTACTACTGTCGCACTACAATCCTTAAGACCACACATGTTTGACGATTTCATAAAAAATGAGGAATTTCAAAAAATGACAAGTATGCACATTGTCCAAGACTAGGGTTTGTCAAATGAATATCAGTGTAGAATGTGACGTTCCCCTAGGTGTAAAATGGAGCAAATGGAGGTATGGAAGGAACAATAGACACCTATCCTCTATGCGACTTGATATTGCATTTTAATTTTTGCAAATGTATATATTGCAACATTTTTCTTTATTTCACACATAACCATCTTTGCTTTATTTTTGGTGATACATCCCAATTATTTAGATAGGGGTATGGAAGAAGTGAATGTAGAGAGAATGGTAATGTGCCACCTTGAACTTAGGATTTGGAACACTTTATGGAAAAAAACATTTTTTAGTGGATGGAAGGTAAGAAGATGGAAGAAAAAGTGTAGAAGAGGGTTTGGATCATGTGTAAAATATGATTTTATGATTAAGTAGAAGGGTTTATTCCTCTAATTCACTACATCCAAATAATGACATGATAAGGATATGTATGGGTAATTCATAGATATGATTCACTATTTAGTAATAGGAGAATCATTTTTTATCCCTATCGGTTCTGCAACATGTACAATCCTTTCTAGCATGATGATTCATTGGCTACAAAGGGTGGTTAATAACCAATGGCATATTTTTATGAATATATTTTACGTAAAAAAATCAATTCAAACAAGGTTGTTGTATGATAAAATGTATATGCAACCAAAAATATGAATGTAAACTAATCTGACTAGATAATGGCTTCAACTAACATTGTAAACATTAACAACTAAAATAAGACCAATTTAAGCTACATGCAATTCCGATAAACAAAATGTAATGGAAACATGCAAACAATAGTACAGATACCATGTCTAGCATTGGTTAAAATAACCATATAATGTCAATTTTGTATCGACACCTAAGTGGGCGACACTATAGTTAAGTGACTACTACGTCAATTTTTTGGGAACACACAAACCGACACAGATCCGACCTCAGTTGCTATGATTAAAGCAATTGACGAACCAACTAACAAGTCAGCTCTGTGTCGTCGACTTTGGTTCAATAACCAATAGCTGATATAGGTTTCTATGTTGTCATTTAAAAAAAATATTGATGTTGTGTATAGTTATGTCGTTAGTATAAATGTTGTAACTGACGATGCATAGCATCGTTGTCATCAGTTTTGCACCGTTATTGATTTTTCTAGTCAGTTGGTACACAATAATGCTCCCTAGTGTGTCCATTTCGGAATATCACTATAACATTGTTTACAATGTAAAAACTTCCATTGCAAAACTACAATGCTGGTTTTTTTACAATAATCGACAATACACTTATATTTTTTAGTTAGTAGGTCTGCATACCTACTATTTGGCTATTCAATAGGATGTAGAGATTGCAATTCATTCAAACTATAGGTTCCATCCTATATTTATCTTAACAACAAGACAACACACCTACAAAACATGCAACAACAAACACACACACACACAATTCATCTACCCAAATACAAGATCCATTCTCCAATTCCATTTTCATGACATGAACAAATATAATTCTCATTGTATTCATTCATCTTCATATTCATTAACACAAATGTATATATGCATCATTCACATATGCACCAATTTCATTCTCATTACATGTACAAACACAATTCTCATTGTATTCATTCACACACATGTATATATTCATCATTCACACATGCACCAACAATTCACTCACATAAAATTTTAAAGTTGCAAGAAGTCCTAAGCACCACATGTATATAGAAATATTGACATCAAAATTTAGCTTTATCCCAATAAAATTCAAATTTTACTTCCTTAACGAAGGTGTACATCCATTGTTCTCATATCTCATCCATTTCTTCATTCATGTAGGGCTCTATTGTGTCAAACAACTATAAAGAGAATGACATAATTAAATAGTTTGATTTCATATTTTAATTTTATTAAATGATACGATTTACTTATGATGATCAAGACTATATATAGATTACATCTTATATATAGTGCATGACTAGTGCCGTGTAAAGAATCAATCTCTACGATAAAATATTTACAAAATTTGCATAAGAAAATAAAAAAAAAATTCATTCATACAATGTTCTCAAAGTACATGGTATTTTTGTTCATATATATTCAATATTAAAAATTAAGTAAAACTAATCATTATCTTCCAACAGAGGTCTATCTCATGCAGTCTCTTCTAGGTCTTCTCTGATCACCTACCCATAAGTTCCCAAAGGGAACAAAAACCACACATGGGCCCCAATAAGGGAAACTGGGGTCTTAAAGTTGGTACAAAATTGATATTTGGAAAGAAAAATAATATGAACCTATCTACAAATAATTTTTATCAAAAATGCAAGAAATGAACAACATAGGTAGGTATCAAAAGGTAGAAAATAGTTTTCAAATTCAACAAGATTCAATATTTAATTTTGAGACTAGAAATACAAATTTTCAATAGATAGCACATGTCAATGTCTATGTTGTTGGGTAAGCCATATATCCTCTTGATGAGGATGACAACACACCAACTACATTTCCCAGTATACTGAGGGACCTCATATCCTTCTCTCTACATAGAGTCATGGAAGCATTATTCCACTAAACAATGGGCACCAGTCTGCCCTTTTCGACATTTAAACAATGTGCTACTACTTTTCAAGATTTATTGTTGGTGGCTTTCAAGGAGGAGGGCTAAGGTTTAAAAAAATTTTAAGTCAAGAAACATATCTAATTATTCATGCAATCAATGAGGGAATTAACTTTCCAAATATAAATAGAAATTATGTACCTTTGAATCAAAGTATCCAAAATGCATAAGTTGCAAGTATTGTCTTCAAGGGACAACCAAGAGAGAGAGACATCTACAATTTTGGAGAAGTATTTGTCACTATATGGATTGGAATAAAATGTGTTCAATTTTATTATTTAGGATTATGGTTTCTTTCTAGTCTAGATTTCATACTCAAGCCTATAATTAATTTCTCTATTTTAGGTCCTCAAATGTTATTTCCTCTCAAAGATAATTCCATTTAGTCATTATGTTCAAGGTTATTGATTATATGTATCAAAATACCATTAGTAGTAATATCTAGGGTTTAGAATCAACATACTTTAATATACAATAGTCATACACTGATACTTAGATTTAACTTTATGTGAACACCAATATACCCATGTGTTAATAACTAGATCTCATTAGTCATATGAACATAATTATACATCTATCATAAGTTGGATGGAACATAATTATACATCCACACATAGGAAATCCTTTCCATCAAGATCCATTCTATAACATTTGCATTCTGGTTCAAACGTACATAACCTGTACTATCTCTTCTTAGAGACTACAACATCAGCTGCCTTATAAACATTATATATAGACAACATACAAATCTCGAGGCATCAAGCAAAAGTCTCAATTTGATTCAATAAAAACATTAACTATAAAACTATGAGGACTTGAGAGTACAGAGACAACACATAGGACTTTCTAACTACATGAACTTGACAGACAATATCTCCACCTGAGATCACACTGTTGTCTCTGATGTTACTGTTGTTGTCCTTTCCCTGCATAGAGGATTCTGCTTCTATGTCCGCGTCCACCTAAAAAGTTGGATCCCACGGGGGTGAGACAATTGTAAATTTCCCCAACGGGAGATATAACTCTCCACCAAAACATTGTTATAGCTGTTTATTAAAATAAACTGAGCAGAAGGATTATATATAATCAACAGCAGGTAAGTCATTGTATGAACAGAGTGAAGTCATGTCCTTTTTCAAGGATAACATTGAATCTACTCATGGTAGACTCATAGTTCATCCATGTACTTGTAATGAATACAAACAGATATGAATAACATCAATGAACTAAAGTTATATAAAAGAGATGTAAAATCATCCAATGAATTTCTGTATTCAATCCTTAAGCAAACATGCTATACGGCTGATTTCATTTTACAATCATACTTATGCCCTGAGGAGATGAGGTATACCGCTCATACTCCAACCGACCACTGTGAAGTCAAAATTGGTACCATACATAGGTCAATGGAAGAGCCATATTCCCATGACCTCTCACATCTCGGTCAGTGTGGGACCATAAGAAGGACTATGTCGACTGCTCAAAATAGCTTTCCAGGGTATACTGGAACTTCGCTATAGAGTTACAGTGTCAACTGCACTCTCATCGGCCATCGAGAGATTTAATGTTTATCTTCATCAACCCAACATTAAATATCATTGGGAGATTAATGATACATCCTTCCCAACCATTGGGAGATTTGTGATACATCCATCCTGACACATGAAGAATTGAGAGTTTTAATGTTTACCTTCCCTCAATCTCTTCACCGGACGTAAGGATATTTTTTGCCCATTTACCCCCACATATTCAAAATATGCATTCCGGGTTTTTCCACGGAGCACCTATTTCACCATCACCTTATTACTGACGATGATGGATCTATGGTCAGGGCTCTACATGATATGATTTCACTTGATTAATTAAGTACATTTTCACTTTCTCTTAGCATCAGCCAAGTTCTCAAGCATGACTTATTACAACAATGCTATAAAGAGACATGTACTATTTTCATCAAATACTTATCAGACTTTAAAAGACCTTTGGAAACACAGTCCCTCATTTCAATACTGGGAATTATCATCCCATTGCAATCTCATCACCATAATCATATGGTTCTGGGTATTCAAACCCTTAACTCATCATTTAGCATCATTACCATCTATTAGGTAACTATCACCTTCAGGTCATCTGACCAAGGCATTCATGATACTTGTTACACAAGCATCACACATGGCTCACAAGGCCACAAGATATCTTATCACCTCTTTAGGCAACAACTTACTCATATGACTCATAAAATCCATGCACATTGTTATTTTTACTAAGCAACAACAACATTAGGGCACATAAGGCCAATCAACATTTATTATATAAATGTCACAGCTCAAACCTGGCTATATTCATCATCTCATAATACATGCATGGTTATTAGACATGATGACAGTCATACAAATTATTCATCACATCATGTGACACAATAGTAACACCATTATTCCTTTACTAGGAATTAGGGTTTACTATCAAATAGGGCTTTTCATTCCCTTTACCCAAAATTAGGGTTAGGGTTCCCCATTTCTCACTAATTAGGGTTTCATGATTATATTATTTGTCTAACCCTTAAGTCATTATTCCATACCTATGGGGCATTCAAGATATCATAAATAATTATTCAAGATCATTACTCTCATCATATAGCATTAATGATCATTAATTCAAGGTATGAGTTCATTTCTCATCCTCATCATGGTATGATTACCTCATACTCATTAATTTGGCTTAGCCCCATTCTCAAGTTACATTAGTCAACACTTTATCAAAGTGCATCAAGGTATATAAACCCTGAAGTGTTGAATGTGATAACTATCATATCTTGATGTATCACTCTTCTCATCATTTCAGACTTTCTTGAGTTAACCAACTTCTCTTGTATTAAGGTATTTCCCTCTTAATACATTTCATTACTAATCTCTCACCTTTAGCATGTAATGCATAGGCCACACATTAGAATTGTCCAACTATCTTTAATGATATGGACTTGTCTAATGATAAAGGCATTGCTTACAATAAGGTTGCTTATAATCAACCACATGAAATATTTCACCTTTATAAGGTAATTCCTCATATCTCATCATTAGGGTTTCCTTATACCCTTACTTAAAAATTAGGATTAGGATTCATTGTCATATTGCCCAGGATTAGGGCTTTATGTATTATGATTCGACATTAGAGTCTCATATACCTTCACCCTTCTTAGGGCCTCTCATCACAACATAGTATTAAAGCTTTATGTGGTGTTAATTCTTAATCAGGGTTTCTCATGGAATCACCCTCAACTAAAGTTTCACATGGAATCACCCTCCACTAGGGTTTGACATGGAATCACCCTCAACTAGGGTTTCTCATGGAATCACCCTCAACTAGGGTTTCACATGGAATCACCCTCAACTAGGATTTCTCATATCATTTCATGGCATCCCCCTGGATTTGAGTCTCACATCACATCATCACATCAATGTTTCATGTACATCATTCTTACTTAGGGTTTCTCATGACATTACCCTAGAATAGGATTTCACATGGAATCATCCTTAATTAGGATTTCCACTATAGTTACCCACAATTTGGGTCTATTAATCATCTCCATTAGGACTTCATTTAATTGTCCATAATTAGAGATTCACTATTCATCCCAATTAGGGTTTTACATCTCATTTCTCTAATTTAGAGTTTCACATATCATTACCCTAGATTTAGGGTTACATCCTCACCCTGGATTAGGGTTACATTTAGAATTGCCCTCAATTAGGGTTAGAATTCAATAACCCTGTCAATTAGGGTTTATGTTCATGATTAGGGTTTCATGATCTCTTTACTTAAGGATCATACCCTTAATCACCACATGAATCATACTAATATATAAATTTCATGCTATCATCCTCTCAACTTGATTAGGTCATATCAACCCTTCAATCAAGTACATACAACTATGATTAACGTAGTGTACCAAGTCATTGTCCTTATAAGCAATTAGGGTTCATCCCTTAATTGGCACTAATCACTTAGGTACTATTAGGGTTTCAACCTTTGTACCTTCATTGGTTATCATTACTAACCATCATTGGATTATTGGAACTATCATTACCTTCAATATCCAAGTGATTGAACCACATTGAACTCCATTCGGTTTTGAAGGTTACATCACCAAACGGTTTTGAAACCGTTTGGCCTCCAAACGGTTTTGAAACCATTTGAACCCAAACGGTTTCAAGACTGTTTGGTCTCAAACAGTCTCAAAACCATTTGGGCCAAATCAGTCCCAAAACTGCAAGGGTCCTTGAGGTACATTCTTCAAATAGTTGATCATGATTAACAACATTAAAACCTTCAATCGATTAAGTTATTGATGTTCAACTATCATTGACCCTTGGATCTTCAATCCATCAAATCACCACCTTTTACCATACAAACGGTGTTGAGGTTCTTGAACTCAAACGATCTTGAGGTTCTTGACCTCTAAATGGTTTTGAAACTATTTTCTCATCTCAACATCAAAATCCATGACATCTAATTAGGGTTTGGATCATTGGATTGATCATCAATTCAGCAATTGATTGCGTTTCAATTTGGTATCATTGGATCCTCAAATACCCAACCATACTCAACCCTAGACCTACAGCCGGTCTTGGTTGATGTCCAAACATTTTTGAAACCGTTTGGGTGATTCTCAAATGGTTTTGAAACTATTTGGGTTAACCAACCCAAAACTCAACACCATCAATTACAAAATCAGCACTGAACCCGATTAGGGTTTGCTACTTGGTGATTAACCATGCATTGATTTAATCAATTAGAACCTTTCGATTATCATTCAACATGTATTAGGGTTCTGAAATCAAATGGTCAACCCTCTCAAATGGTCAAATCCATCAAATAGTTTGGTCTCAAATTGCCAAACGGTTTTGAAACTGTTTGGTCACCAAACGATTTGGTGAAACCATTTGGATCAACAAGTTGGAAACTGTTTGACTTGGATATTTGGAGAGGTGTGTTCTTGTGATGATGTCATCATCATCAATCTCTAAACTCACGAAATATACTGTAATTTACATGGTGATTGCACCAATCAACCAAATCAATTATTATAAATGAAGAAAGGATCATTATTTGATAAGGAATTGAATGCAATAACAAAATTGAAGGTTCAAGTTATAAAACCCGCCTACAATTGAACTCCAAATCTCCAAGCTCACAGAAACAATGGTGGATGCAACTCATTTCACCATTCCAAGGCTCGTCCTCAAGGTTTGAGTGAAAAGGAATGGTTAGTATTGAAGAGGGGATCGAAATAGGAAGAAATCATGCATTGATTTGTGATTTCCACCATGGATTCAAGATGAACAAGGGTCAAGAAGCTTACCAACAAGTAGGGAGTCGTCCTCCTGGTCCTCCCAAGCTCCTTGGTCGTTTTACAAGCAAAGGGAAGAAGTGGGATCGGGAAAAGCCTTTCATTTGGCTTGTAAAAGGTCTTTTTATAAAAATTCAATGAGAGAGAATATGCTTTATAAAAATTCATTTAATACCAAAAATGGAGCCACCTCTTCCCCTTCAAATTCCTTGGATCCGAGGCTATCTTGTTTGCCTCTTATTCCTCTCAATTATCTATGATTTAAAGAAAAGCAAATTAAGCACCTCAAATCATATTATACTAATATCCATATGTGAGTGGATATTTCTTTTTCTTAAAATTGTGAGTGAGTTATCCACTCCCTTGGATATTTTCATAGTCCTTGCAAAGCTCAAGTATGTCCACACACATATGAATCCAACCATTTTAATTTTGGTTGAAATCCCTTTAATTAATACATTTATTTTTGCCCTAAATTGAATTAGGGTTTCAATTAGGATTAAATCTTGATTATTTTAATATCAATATTCTCTCTCCTCCAACTTAATTCAAATGAGGCGCCCCTCTCATTTTATTTGCTCTAAATGATGACAAGAAACATTAGGGACCTTATTGAAGTGGTAATTTTCATATTGAACCCTAGGTTTTGGGTAAATTGCACATTACACCAAAACTAGGTTTTAATGTGCATACATTGCTTTATCGGCTCTTTCTTGGTACCAGGCTTCCATAAGCCATACCTATGCATCATTTTCACTCTCATGATTCTTCAAAACATGAGTAACATATTATCATGCACAATTTGCACTTAAACCCCTCAACTTGGGTATTTGCACTTTAGTCCAGAACAAGCAAACATTGCTTCAACATTATTCAAACAGGACTAGAATTGAAACATAAGTTCCTCTTGAGCCCTAATTACTTTTCACAAGATAAGATTAAAGCATATAATCATCTTTCTTAGTCAAAACACCTAGGGTTAAAGTATAACCCAGGTCAGGGATGTTACAACAATAATGTGAATAAGATTTACATAATGACTTAGACTAGGTTTTTCTAAAACCCTATGATGAGATCATGATTAGATCTTTTAGTCTAGCATGCCTTTACTAATGGGTTTCTTATAATAACCATTTATGGATCACATCTTTACTAATGGGTAGTTAGGTAATTACATACATGTATGTATCCATAGAATACAACTGTATATGATCAATCTATGTATTTCTTATTTGAATGTATTCTTAGGTTATAGGGAAATACCTTAACTAGTTTAGGTTGTGACATGGATCATTTTCTAATTTTCTCTCATATGAATTTCAAATATAGTTTTATAGGAAAAAGTACAACATAAATATCTTGTTGCAATGAGGATCATGCCTTAGTTTGATCCTAGGTCATAGGCAAGTACTTGGTCATAGTTTTGAGATCTCATGTATGCATTCTTCACTATACAAGGTCCTAGCTGTAACACCCCGATTTTCATATCACATGAGCGGAAGCATTTTTTTTCTGGGGTATCACAAACATGACTATCATTGCAATGAAAGTAAATGAAACACTTTGCATTTAAGAAAAACTGATTCATACATAGCTTAGACAAAGGAAACAAATCATCTAATATACTATGATAACAAGACCATGCATAAAAGAAGAGGTCTAAACTCTGGATCGTCTCGGTAGATGGCACCCCACTAGGCAAGCTTGAAAACCTGCTATACCTTTTCTTATTCTTTAAATCTTCCGCTGCTCCAAATCCTGCGGACATCGCGTCCCCAGCCATGCATTGGGAAAAACAGTCATTAGAGTAAGTGGCATGAGTATTCTAAAAATGTACAGGACTAATAATCTGAAATTGACATTATAAACGACAAATTACTATCAAGCTCTGAGTACAATCTGAAACATAAAATCTCTTATTTCTTAATCTGAAATTTATATCTTTCTATCTTATCTTTCTCTAGAGACATGTACCCTGGTACATAGATCTCATGACCTACGCCAAAGTGCCTAGGTCTTACTTATCTTATCTAATACCCTCTCATCATTACTCATGGATGAGAATATGGGCATCTCTAATCTATGATATCTTTTACTTATGATTTTTATCTGACTGTGGCCACCATTATACAATAAGTCCTCCTCTGTTGACACTGAAGTGTCCTCTATGGTTCAACACACCCTCTGTTGGCACAACGTGCCCTCTGTTGACACCGAAGTGTCCTCTATGGTGCAACGCACCCTCTGTTGGCACAACGTGCCCTCTGTTGGCATAAATGCCCTCTGTGACACCCGCAGTGTCTGGCGCAGCGCGCCCTCTGAATCGTCCCGGGACTCTCTGGTGAGGACTTATTATATAATGCATTATGTGAATGTTTCAAATTAATTATCTTAAGTCTATCTTTATCTGAAACTGAGTACTAAACATGTACTGAATTCTGAATCTAAAATCTGAATCTGAATCTGAATCTATATCTGAATGTAAACATGTATCTCAATTACCACATAATTGAGATCGGGTCTATAACCCATATCATGTATCTTTATTCAAAATCTGGCTACTCACACAGTGAGTAGTCTAAGTCTGAATCTAAATCTCTTATCCTTAAGTTCTAAAATAAATTCATTATTGGATTTGAACATGTATCTCATTATCTGGGTAAACTTTATTCTAAAACTCTTATTTGGTAAGATTACTTCATTATACCAATTATATCATAAATGAGTCTAATGTCTTATGAGAAAGGATCTGACATGAATATGGAAATAATAAGTATAGAAAGTATCTTAAGCCAAGCTTATGAAAGTATCATAAGTATCACATATTTAAAAATATCAATTCTGACAAGATGGTTCAATCCTTCTTATAACATATGATGTTATCCTGAAAATTTGCATATCAACATACATATTAAACCTTAAATACCAAAATAAAAATCTTATAAAGTATTGTATTACAACCTAATCATAAATTAATGTGTCATTATCTTATAATGCCATCATGAACTCATTTTTACAATACATTGTGATCCCAGCAGTACTTTTATTTCTAAAAGTAGACCATGTCTTAATATTCTGAAATTCATTTTCTTATATTGTAATTAAATTTTGGATATTATTCATTCTAAGGAATCTAGTTGTTATATCTATACATATGTATGAAATCTTAATAGAATGTTTCTACTTAAAATCTTACTACATAACTATGACTATAAATATGAGAAATTCTAATAACATATGTGTACTTACATTCTTCATACAAATCTATTTGAAATTATCAACTAAGTATGGGTACATTACTGGCATATCTTATCTTGAAATCTTATTCATTACTTCCAAACATTTCTAAGAAGTCTTATAGGAATATGATTCTTCAACTTTCTCATGGACTTGGTCCATGAGTCACAACAATTTTGAGCAACATATCACTATTTTAGACTTTGGGTATCTACACTTGCATAAATATAGAAATATGAGAATAATATTGTTTGTAAATCTTAACATTGAAGTCTTAGAACATTAACTCACATAGATCATGAAACTCTTATCAGGAGACATGTAAACATATTGAACATAAACTATGAGTACTCATGTGCATGGACCACTTACCTCTTGTGTTGATGATGTCATTAACTTAGTCTTTGATTTCTTGTCCCAAATCTTAATCACCTGAATATAATCAAAGTTCTATAAGTCCAAGTACATGTTCCCTCTTTCTATTTCTAAATCTCAAAACCCCATCCTCCTAATTATATATACCAACTTAGGGTTATTATTTAGACTAAACATAACTTTAATCTGAAATCACCATAAAATGTTCGTGTTGAAATAAAATAAACTCTTATTATGTAGTTACTATAATATTTATACTCAACATAAATTGTCTTATGCACTAATATGAACATATACTTCATATAATGAGAATAATTACCAAACATAGTCACATATTAGAAAACTTAATGACTTGGTTAGGAAATCAAAATATAATACCATCATGCTAATAATATTAGACCTAATTAGCCATACATATACCACTTATTGTCAAGATAATCATCTATTACCCTCACATAATGGTCACTCAGGTCCAAATCTTAATACAAATATGATAACACAAGAAAATCCATCAAATCTCTAGAAGAGTAATCACACAATGTAGTAAGATCATGTATAAAATATTAGGTCATTTAAAAAAAATCATATCATGGGTGAAATACCCAAAATACCCTTATTAGGGTTTATATCAAAAACCTCAATGAAACTTTATATCTGAAAGATCAGGATTTGAATTAATGTTAAACATATTAAAATACACATTCAGTAAAATTTGTATGAAATTCTAAAGGCGTTTACTATTTTTAATTGGCAAAACATCAAAATCATATAGTTTTGTCTTCCCAGAATATAATAAATAGAAGACATCAATATCATACTCTGGAACTATTTTTATAAGATAGTACACTTGAATAGCTTTCCATAGGTATCTTGTTTGTCCCAAACTGAGATCTGTAGCTCAAGACATGAATTTTAGAAACTCACCTAATATTAGCCAATCTCATCCGTCAAGATCTAATCTGGCGACCCTCATCTCAGGCGCATCTCAGACCTAGGGCCGGCGCTCCTCCGTCTTCTTCTACCTCGTGATCCCCTGTTCTGAGTTCAGGAACAGAGCATGGTGGCGCCAGCCATGGGTGCCCGATCCGGACCACCACCGTGCAAGATCTAGTTGCCAACGACTCCGGATGACTCTCCCTAATCTCGGCGACACCATCTCTGCGTGTAGGGTGGTCAAAGTCGAAGCTTCTTGGCTCCACGAAACTCACAGCCCCCCCTCCGACCGCCTCTTATAACTCTCCCTTGGTTCGCTCTTGTCTCTCAGTTTCGAGACCGAACCCTAGAAATGACGGCGTGTCCTCCTGTTCTTCTCAAAACTAGGGCTTTTATAGGCTTTTGCTGTCCGAATCTTGGGCAAGGCATCCCCTTCTTCGCACTCTGTTCTTTCCTGGTTCGGGCGCACAGACAAGGATGGGGGAGCCCGACGCTTCCCCTAATTTTTAATTTTTTTCGTTTTTTCTTTTTGTATAAAAGCTCATATCAAAGAAATATTTATATAGCCTACGCTATAGCTTGGTTTGACTTCAAATTTTGGGGTAAATACTATATTATCATCAACTTCACATGAGCAAGATTTTAAGTAAAAACTAGATATACCACCACTCCAAACATGTCTTTTAAATAAAAACATCATAATTACTAATTTAATTACCTAGGCCACTATATACATCACAATCATCTAAAATTTTTCCCATCATCTTATATTCTAATCAGCCATCTACTAAAATTATTATCAACACTTATTATGAGGGCTACATACTATATTCCCAATTTTGTACTTCAAGGACCCATTTGTGAATCTTAATTGGTTCAATCATGATTGAAAAAGGTTATAGGGCCCCAAACCATTCTCTGGTCTTTCAAAAGGTCCAATATCTATTCTCGATTATGGAACTAAAACATGAATCGATATTCACTCAACGGAAGCTTTTATATGATACATTAGGCCAACATTACTTTACTTCCTTAGTAATGAGACCTAAGTTGGTCTAGAGTTCGAACCAATAACTCAAGTCTTCATATTATATATAATCATCACATTATTGTTCATAAGAATAATTTATTTATATTCATATACAACTGACTTCAATCAAACACATTTAAGTTATTATGTGTGTATTGGTTGATCAGATGACTTGTATTACACATTTTGGTGAACTTAATTACATACCTAGCCATGGTTACGTTCATTACATCTCTTGGCATGCCTTTACTAGAAAAGTACACATTAAAGGCTTACTTTAGCTGTGAAATTGAGAATGTTACAATTCTACCCACCTTAAAATAAATTTCGTCCTCGAAATTTCTCTAGGCTGCTACCCACCTTAGAGTTCTGCTTACCTCTTCATTTATTGCAAGGCACACTTATGTTCAAACTTTTGCATGAAAAGAGATATGTAATGTATTTTCATATATAAAAAAAAATTACGTGAGTATTATCTATTACCTTAGTCTACTTCTCATCTCATACTTAGGGTATATGAAACTAAACTTGGCTCTATACTTAGGACATCTACCTCAACATGGTCATAACTCTCTAACATTAGGTGTACATGATTTTGAATCTTACGTTCTATAGGTAACTCCTACATTCCTTGATATGTGGTGATCAGGCACATACCCAAAGATGTAGGATCCTGATATACTATCCCTCACTAACCCACTAACACATGTGTCCCATACCACATGGGCTAGTAAGAAAGGAGAGATGCATAAAAGTCTAGTTCTTATGAAATTCCTTTTCAATTCTCAATTGGCTGGCCATAACCATTGAGAATGGAGAAGAAACATCATTAGCTAGGTTTAGGTTGCTAATTTAGATCTAAACAAGGACGACTTCTACCTTGAAGATACCTATCCATTCTAGGGTTAAGACCCATAATCACTCTAGGTTATGGTATTCTTCTTATAGTATCTATTCCTAAACCCTAATCTTACCTCTTCACTCTAGGGTGACTATGAGAATCATGTTTGCCTAGTGGCCATTTACCAAATTGCTCTAATACCATATTGTAACACCCCAATTTTCATATCACATGAGCGGAAGCATTTTTTTTCTGGGGTATCACAAACATGACTATCATTGCAATGAAAGTAAATGAAACACTTTGCATTTAAGAAAAACTGATTCATACATAGCTTAGACAAAGGAAACAAGTCATCTAATATACTGTGATAACAAGACCATGCATAAAAGAAGAGGTCTAAACTCTGGATCGTCTCGGTAGATGGCACCCCACTAGGCAAGCTTGAAAACCTGCTACACCTTTTCTTATTCTTTAAATCTTCCGCTGCTCCAAATCATGCGGACATCGCGTCCCCAGCCATGCATTGGGAAAAACAGTCGTTAGAGTAAGTGGAATGAGTATTCTAAAAATGTACAGGACTAATAATCTGAAATTGTCATTATAAACGACAAATTACTATCAAGCTATGAGTACAATCTGAAACATAAAATCTCTTATTTCTTAATCTAAAATTTATATCTTTCTATCTTATCTTTCTCTAGAGACATGTACCCCTGTACATAGATCTCATGACCTACGCCAAAGTGCCTAGGTCTTGCTTATCTTATCTAATACCCTCTCATCATTACTCATGGATGAGAATATGGTCATCTCTAATCTATGATATCTTTTACTTATGATTTTTATCTGATTGTGGCCACCATTATACAATAAGTCCTCCTCTGTTGACACTGAAGTGTCCTCTGTTGACACCGAAGTGTCCTCTATGGTGCAACACACCCTCTGTTGGCACAACGTGCCCTCTGTTGACACCGAAGTGTCCTATATGGTACAACGCACCCTCTGTTGGCACAACGTGCCCTCTATTGACATAAATGCCCTCTGTGACACCCGCAGTGTCTAGCGCAGCGCGCCCTCTGAATCGTCCCGGGACTCTCTGGTGAGGACTTATTATATAATGCATTATGTGAATGTTTCAAATTAATTATCTTAAGTCTATCTTTATCTGAAACTGAGTACTAAACATGTACTGAATTCTGAATCTAAAATCTGAATCTGAATCTGAATCTGAATCTGAATCTATATCTGAATGTAAACATGTATCTCAATTACCACATAATTGAGATCGGGTCTATAACCCATATCATGTATCTTTATTCAAAATCTGGCTACTCACACAGTGAGTAGTCTAAGTCTGAATCTAAATCTCTTATCCTTAAGTTCTAAAATAAATTCATTATTGGATTTGAACATGTATCTCATTATCTGGGTAAACTTTATTCTAAAACTCTTATTTGGTAAGATTACTTCATTATACCAATTATATCATAAATGAGTCTAATGTCTTATGAGAAAGGATCTGACATGAATATGGAAATAATAAGTATAGAAAGTATCTTAAGCCAATCTTATGAAAGTATCATAAGTATCACATATTTAAAAATATCAATTCTGACAAGATGGTTCAATCCTTCTTATAACATATGATGTTATCCTGAAAATTTGCATATCAACATACATATTAAACCTTAAATACCAAAATAAAAATCTTATAAAGTATTGTATTACAACCTAATCATAAATTAATGTGTCATTATCTTATAATGCCATCATGAACTCATTTTTACAATACATTGTGATCCCAACAGTACTTTTATTTCTAAAAGTAGACCATGTCTTAATATTCTGAAATTCATTTTCTTATATTGTAATTAAATTTTGGATATTATTCATTCTAAGGAATCTAGTTGTTATATCTATACATATGTATGAAATCTTAATAGAATGTTTCTACTTAAAATCTTACTACATAACTATGACTATAAATATGAGAAATTCTAATAACATATGTGTACTTACATTCTTCATACAAAGCTATTTGAAATTATCAACTAAGTATGGGTACATTACTGGCATATCTTATCTTGAAATCTTATTCATTACTTCCAAACATTTCTAAGAAGTCTTATAGGAATATGATTCTTCAACTTTCTCATGGACTTGGTTCATGAGTCACAACAATTTTGAGCAACATATCACTATTTTAGACTTTGGGTATCTACACTTGCATAAATATAGAAATATGAGAATAATATTGTTTGTAAATCTTAACATTGAAGTCTTAGAACATTAACTCACATAGATCATGAAACTCTTATCAGGAGACATGTAAACATATTGAACATAAACTATGAGTACTCATGTGCATGGACCACTTACCTCTTGTGTTGATGATGTCAATAACTTAGTCTTTGATTTCTTGTCCCAAATCTTAATCACCTGAATATAATCAAAGTTCTATAAGTCCAAGTACATGTTCCCTCTTTCTATTTCTAAATCTCAAAACCCCATCCTCCTAATTATATATACCAACTTAGGGTTATTATTTAGACTAAACATAACTTTAATCTGAAATCACCATAAAATGTTGGTGTTGAAATAAAATAAACTCTTATTATGTAGTTACTATAATATTTATACTCAACATAAATTGTCTTATGCACTAATATGAACATATACTTCATATAATGAGAATAATTACCAAACATAGTCACATATTAGAAAACTTACTGACTTGGTTAGGAAATCAAAATATAATACCATCATGCTAATAATATTAGACCTAATTAGCCATACATATACCACTTATTGTCAAGATAATCATCTATTACCCTCACATAATGGTCACTCAGGTCCAAATCTTAATACAAATATGATAACACAAGAAAATCCATCAAATCTCTAGAAGAGTAATCACACAATGTAGTAAGATCATGTATAAAATATTAGGTCATTTAAAAAAAATCATATCATGGGTGAAATACCCAAAATACCCTTATTAGGGTTTATAACAAAAACCTCAATGAAACTTTATATATGAAAGATCAGGATCTGAATTAATGTGAAACATATTAAAATACACATTCAGTAAAATTTGTATGAATTTCTAAATGCGTTTACTATTTTTAATTGTCAAAAAATCAAAATCATATAGTTTTGTCTACCCAGAATATAATAAATAGAAGACATCAAAATCATACTATGAAACTATTTTTATAAGATAGTACACTTGAATAGCTTTCCATAGGTATCTTGTTTGTCCCAAACCGAGATCTGTAGCTCAAGATATGAATTTTAGAAACTCACCTAACATTAGCCAATCTCAGTCGTCAAGATCTAATCCGGCGACCCTCATCTCAGGCGCATCTCAGACCTAGGGCCGGCGCTCCTCCGTCTTCTTCTACCTCGTGATCCCCTGTTCCGAGTTCAGGAACAGAGCATGGTGGCACCATCCATGGGTGCCCGATCCGGACCACCACCGTGCAAGATCTAGTTGCCAACGACTCCGGATGACTCTCCCTAATCTCGGCGACACCATCTCTGCGTGTAGGGTGGTCAAAGTCGAAGCTTCTTGGCTCCATGAAACTCACAGCCCCCCCTCTGGCCGCCGCTTATAACTCTCTCTTGGTTCGCTCTTATCTCTCAGTTTCGAGCACAAACCCTAGAAATGACGGCGTGTCCTCCTATTCTTCTCAAAACTAGGGCTTTTATAGGCTTTTGCTGTCCGAATCTTGGGCAAGGCATCCCCTTCTTCGCACTCTGTTCTTTCCTGGTTCGGGCGCACAAACAAGGATGGGAAATCCCGACGCTTCCCCTATTTTTTATTTTTTTTTCTTTTCTTTCTTTTTGCAAAAAAGCTCATATCAAAGAAATATTTATATAGCCTACGCTATAGCTTGGTTTGACTTCAAATTTTGGGGTAAATACTATATTATCATCAACTTCACATGAGCAAGATTTTAAGTAAAAACTATATATACCACCACTCCAAACATGTCTTTTAAATAAAAACATCATAATTACTAATTTAATTACCTAGGCCACTATATACATCACAATCATCTAAAATTTTTCCCACCATCTTATATTTTAATCAGCCATCTACTAAAATTATTATCAACACTTATTATGAGGGCTACATACTATATTCCCAATTTTATACTTCAAGGACCCATTTGTGAATCTTAATTGGTTCAATCATGATTGAAAAAGGTTATAGGGCCCCCAAACCATTCTCTGGTCTTTCAAAAGGTCCAATATCTATTCTCGATTATGGAACTAAAACATGAATCGATATTCACTCAATGGAAGCTTTTCTATGATACATTAGGCCAACATTACTTTACTTCCTTAATAATGAGACCTAAGTTGGTCTAGAGTTCGAGCCAATAACTCAAGTCTTCATATTATATATAATCATCACATTATTGTTCATAAGAATAATTTATTTATATTCATATACAACCGACTTCAATCAAACACATTTAAGTCATTATGTGTGTATTGGTTGATCAGATGACTTGTATTACACATTTTGGTGAACTTAATTACATACCTAGCCATGGTTACGTTCATTACATCTCTTGGCATGCCTTTACTAGAAAAGCACACATTAAAGGCTTACTTTAGCTGTGAAATTGAGAATGTTACACTAGCTTTGCAATATATTTCCATAGCTATGAACATCTTCAATTCAATGACAACAGACCTAAGAAGATCTTTGTTGTTCCTCAAATCTCAAGAAGAGTCAGAGTGTCTCTGAAGATGACCATGGACAATTGTGATTGGTCTGATGAACTGGAGGTGTCATTGCTTACTGATCTCAGATCCAACTAGGCTCATTATGATCACCCTATGTGGGGCTTCGTTTGGTTGGAGTAGGTGTATCCATTGAATCTGGTTGATCATGTGGCTAAAGAAAAATGATAGGATTTGAAAGGGTCCAACGATTGATGACAACATTCAGGATTGAAGTGGATGCTTGATGGTTCAAGGGTAATGAAGATGGAGGTTGTAAGTGCTGGTGCCAATAGTATTTGTTGCTGATGGTGGTATGATGTTGCCATCACCGTTGGGCACGGAGAAGATGAAGGCATTGACACGGGTAGTTTTTGCTCCATTGATGCCAAAATAGAGAGGAGGAGGTAGCCAAGGGAGACAAGGAGGAGATGAGGAGGGTCAACCACATGTTTTTGCAGGTTCTAGGGAGGTGTTCAGTGATGTTGGATGTCTGCAGTTTGAAGGAGAAGCACAAAGTGCTACCGTAGAGGATGGTAAGGGGTTGAGTTTGGGACATCTCTAGTGGCTGGAGGTCAAGGTAGCAATCTGACCAGGTAGAAATGGTGGGGAGGAGTAGAAGGAAATCTTGGCATATAAGGCAACCACTGTTGATCCATGGTGATGGTGATTGATTAGGTTCTTGCAGACATAGCTACTGGTGAAGGAGATCCATCTGGTCATTTTGTAGGAGGTTCCTCTTTGTACAATTGTCTTGCAAGGCTTTGATTGAAAGCATAGTTGACTAGGGAATAGGGATCAGTAGGATGAGGAGTCCACACGTCGTTGTTCATCAGTGATGGAGGCTTAGTATGATATGGGTGAACAAGGAAAGATGGAGGCAGTTCTATGATATGTGGTTTGTTGAAGAAGTCCATGGATGCGGGAGAAGTAGTTTCTTGCTGGAAAGGGGAGGGTCGACAACATCGACGGTCGTGCTGGAGGTGGTGGTGACTAGAAGATGAATTTCTTGTTCAGGACTTCTTGCAGGTGCTTATATCACAAGGAGGAGGTTAGGGTTCCATAGTTTGGGAGGAGATGCACCAAGAGAAAGAGTGAGAGAGAGAGACGAACCATTCCTTTGTAGATGAGGTGTTACTCTCAACCCCTTAATTTGGTAAATAAAGACCATACTAATTACATTTTACACATTATTCCTCTATTTCATAACTTCTAAACGCATTATCCAATTGCATTGAGATTTTGATCATCAGTTGAACTCTTATTAACTCATGTTTAGAATTTATCAACACTACTATTTGTATATTTTATCATGCTAACTTAATTATTCTCAAAATTAATTCCAATATCAACTTCTTTCAATAAGATTAATATTTTCCATAAATTTCAAAGCCATTAGTGTATAGATCAAGAGTATTGATTTATGGTAAGTCATATGAAAATGTGTAGTTCCAACAATATTAAATTGTACAAATTGATAATGGAATGACTAATTAAGTAAATGAGAGGACCTATTTGTAATTATGTCTTTAGATAAGAGAGCCAGTTCACTTAGGCAAAAGGATGAAAATAAGGGCTAATAGTATCAAAAAAATTGATGATTGATCAAAATAATCAAGTGATATGTTGAACTGGAGGACCGATTAGTGAATGAAATCAAGTTCAAGAGGATTCCACATTATAGCTCAATAAAGTTTTTTTGCCCAAATTTTAGTATGTTATATGTTTCCTCTCTGACAATCAAGTCCATATACTGCATCATGCAGTATTTGCATGTCCAACCATTGTCTTGCATATGGCACTATAAATTTGTAAGTAAACATAGTTGGCATATATATGCATTGGAGTTGGAAAAATACCTCAACATTCTTCCAACTTAATGTTTTCTTTTTCTTATCCACCTTTCCTCCAACCTTTTTAAATTCTTGTATACCCCTATAAGTTAATGTAACATATTTAATTGAATTAGCATATAGTCATGTAATTAATGATGTAAAAACTAATATACATTGATGGATATAAAAATTTAATCACATAAATAATGTCTTTTTCATTGTGTGTCCCCACTATCTATTTTTCACCCTTTGGATCTAGATAACATACAATTAGCAACAACACCCACTAATTATTCCTGAGTGAAAAGATGGTAAACAAAAGAAAACTCAAAATCTACAATGAAATGTAATTCTTAAGTCAAAATTATAAGTGAAATGGCCCAAAATTACTCAACATTGAAAGAAACTATAATCACGCTCTTTCTCATATTACCAAAATATTTAAATGTGGTAGAGAAGTATTAGGTAATAGATATTAGGTCTTTATCAACACAGAGAATCAATGATGGAAGTAGAAATGTCACATTAGGGTAGTGTGAACTTTTCACACACCCTGCATAAGTAGCTCCAAAATGTATATCATGTTTTCATTAATATATAAGAAAATAGATCAACATATATAAAATATGGTATTTAGCCATAAAATCTCAACATTCCCAAAGTTCTACCACACTTGTATTCAACCAACTATAAGTAAACCACTTCACAACATCTTGCGAAAATACACTAGTATCATGAGTTTGACCTACATCGTCATCCTTAATATGGACCATCATAGTTGACCCTTATTCTAAGTCACCATAGTGTTAACCCCCTACACTTAGGACCTAGAGAGTTGAATTGGTCCTTTGCAATCTAAGCATAAATTGAATATCTAGAGGAGGAAGTAGAGGACGAACTATAGGGGGTTTCTTAGGTGCAATGTCCTATATATATATATATATATATATATATATATATATATATATATATTCTCATGTCAATGTCAATTATATACACAAGTAGAGAATAACTATAAATACAAAAACAATGTAAATTGAGCATACATTGGTATAGACAACTCCCTCTTTGGGCCACCACAACCATGCGCCTTCTGCATCACCTATCATCTCATGGATGAGGTGTCCATATGGCAGTGTAGTTTTTTTTCAAGCATCATAGAAAAGACTTCGTGTCATGCAAACTGAATCAGCAGGAATTAAAATACAATGATCACGTCACCTAGAAGGCATGGGCAAGCCTCGCCCAGAGCAATGACATATTCTTCTAGTAAAAGACGGCATGGCCTCAACCCCTACAAATTTGTATATAGTGTTATATATATACCTAAACACAAATATATTTTACAAATCAATATAAAAGACTAATAAATTACAATTAAGCTTACAATAGACATGCTAGCTGGCGGGTCCATGGGATTACTGCCAATCACCTCTTTTATAGGGGGGTCCATCTCATATGAGGATAGGGGCACCAAAGGTAATCTCTAAGGACTAAATGAGAAGCATGATATTGTCTCATTGTTTCCTCTATTTCCTTTACAATCATACATGTACCTTCTCTTATGAGAATCATCCTTTATAGATAGATTTGTATTTATGATCATATGGTCCAAAGATAGATCTTATACTAACACCAGTTCCAGCAACCCTAACACACACCAAGATGCTCTGGATTACCTAGAGAAATTGTAAATTCATCCCTTGGGCCCTCAGGGAGGAACTTGCCTTCTTTTCTTCACTCTTAGAGTTCCTCTAATCATCAACAACAGTAACTGGTAAGTAAAACATAACAATCAAGGTCAAACATGAACGTACACTCTAAGAGTTGAATTGTACCATTTTTGCAACCACCTCAGTGGTTGAGGGGGTTAGTTATTTCTCCATATTGGGTTTACCTCACAGCTATCCACTCCTCATGGAGAAGTAGAGGACTCAATAATCTCATGAGTAGGCTACTGAGAAGAAGACACCTCCAGACTCAGTTGGTGAAGCCTTGCTTAGCCACCTAGACCCAACTTGTGGTTGTGCACATTCTTTGCATGCCTTTCTTTTTTAGCATCACTTAAAGCATGGTTAATCCAAAACATATGTTAAATAAACAATATTATGAATTCATAGGAATGTATTTTAAATAAGCAGGCTTAATACCTTGAATTCATTGATTTTTCTTGAAGCAACAAATGCAGCCCACACCTTCGAGTCAAATAGTTACATGCTCAATGGCTTACTTCTTCTTCTTCTTTTTATCATTCATTATGAATTTTCTTGTCAAATTTTTCCTATAATTCCTTAGTACCCTCCACAATGTTGCAAACCTTTTAACGATGTAGTTTTTCATCAAGATCATATATGATCTAAAAAGGTTCATATACTTGATGGAATATTCTTAAAAATAGAATTGTGAATATCTTTAAATTATAATATCTCACATATAGGTCCTTTCATATTAAGTCTTTCATGCCTTGATCAAGATTATGCCAAGATTCTATTTTTATATCCAATTTTATATGAGTAAGAACCCCTATATATTGCACAAAAGAAGTATGGTTCTTCCCAACAGAATTTCCTGCATCATCAAACTCAATGACCAACTTCATTGCTTTACTACTTTGTTCTACTAACTTGTTCATCATGGTGATATATCTTTTATATGAACACTTACAATGCTCCTCAGAAGCTCAATAAGATTCTCAGAGTGCACATCCTCAAGATGCTAAAATTGACAAGAAATGCATATAAGTCATAAAAATGTAACATATAAATGTGATAGACTTTGTTAAATGTACATCTATGTAATAAAATAATACAACTTACACTAGTTTCATACTCATAGTACGCATCGTCATGGTGATCATCCTCGTGGTACTCATCATCACAATCATCATACTCATGGTCATACGGCTTCTGAAAAATGTCATATCAAAAATAGTCAAACAATAAAATATAAGTGATAAAGAATGTAAAATGCACATCCAACATTTTAAAAATTAAAATGCATTCTTGTAGTATTGATTGGATCTCAATTCAATTAACATTCCTTCTATGCAATATCCACACATATATAAGTTAGTGTTGTCTTCAACATTTGGAATTGGTAAGCCAACTGAGAGTGGAATGGAGTCATCATAGTTGTCATAGTACTCTTTTGCATCTATATGATTTGCAATGAACCACCTTTTACCATGAAGAAAAACTGACCATTTTTCATTTGCAGGATCATCAATATAAAATACTTACTTCTCCTATGATTCCATTGTGAATGGTTCACCCTTTTTGCCAATCTTTTCAAAATTTACTAATATGTAACCTAATTCATCCACTTAAACTCCTTTTTTGTTATCAATCCAATTACACCTAAAGATCGGAACTCTAAACTCTATGTAGTTAAACTCTGACATGTCTTCATTGACACTATAATAAAAAAATTTAGCTTCACATGGAATTTTATCCTTCACCCTAGAAAAATATAATAAAGACAATTGAAGGGTGACTGTGGTGTTTTGGATGACACTCTTATCATCTTGATGTTTTGTGTAATATGAAAATCTATTTTTGTTAATCCCTTCATAAGACATAACATTCATTTTTGGTCTAAAGGTGAGGCATTTGATATTTTCAACAATATGATTTGGTGTTTGAGATAGTTGACATAAGACTTTATCTTCAAACCACCTAATAAATGTCTTATTATGCTCTTCAACAAGCCACATTGAATTGGCTCGATGATACTTTGTCTTGATAAAATTAGTATGTTTGGTGATATAAATACTTACTTTGTTGATGTTGTGTAAAATACAGATGTGTGCTTGTTCCCATAGTTCATGACTGATTAATTTCATTTGTGCTCCTAAAGTCCCTTTTCTGAAATAGTGATCAATATTCTTGTCCTTTATAGGGGCTTCATTACAACTCAGAAAGTCATTGAAAAAGTCCATAACCTCACTACCCATATAACCCTCAATAATAATCCATTTAGGCCGATAACTGTTTTGAAGATCACCTTTAAATACAGTCACGTACCATTCAGAATGATACATCCAATGCTAGAAAATGGATCCCAACATTTTCAATTCCCTAGTCAAATGTACAACAAGATGTACCATGATATCAAATAATGAAGGAGGAAAATACATCTCAAGATGAAATAGGGTAATTACCACTTCTCTTTGTAACTTATCCAAATTTCCATGATCAATAAGTTTCCTGAATATGGTGTTGAAGAAGAAACAAAACTAGTGATTGTAAACCTTGCATGCCTCAGTAGTATAGATCGAATAGCCACAAGTGATATTTTTTGCATTAGAGTGAGACAATCATGAGATTTAAAACAGATAAGTTTTAAATGCTTCATTGCAATAGGATCTCTGTGATGCCTTAACATTGAGTAAGCACTCACACATAGCTCTCTTATTGTCTAGATAATGTGTAACAAGAGGGAGGTAAATATCTTTTCCAATTAGTACTAACTTCTGTTGTTAATTCTTTCCTTATGCCCATTTCATGTAAGTCCATTCTGGATCTGAAGCCTATTTAGTCTTACTAGGTATATTCAATAGAGTACCAATGATGCTATCACATACATTTTTCTCAACATGCATGACATTGATACAATGTCTAACTGCCAAAGAATTTCATCAAGGAAGATCCCAAAATACCGACCACTTCTTGTATAAACATTGTTCGCTCTATGTGGGAATAGTACATTGTGATTTCTTACCGAATGCATTGACAAAGTCTCTTACTCATTCATAAACAACATTCCTCGATATAGGTTTAGGGGCAATCCATTCCTTTTTTGGTCCATTGAATGCTTTGTGCAACCTTCAATAAGGATGAACTTTTGGAAGAAACACTCGATACTAAGATATATAGTCTTGCCACCATGTTTTAATATTATTTATTCAGTGTTCTCCTCACATATAGGGCATGCTTTGGATCCTTTTACGTTGTATCTAGAAAAATTATCATATGTTGGATAGTCACAAATAGTGTTAAACAAAATATCATGCAAATGAAATGTCTTTATGTGCAAAGCTTCATAGGTCATCACACCTTCTCCTCAGATCTTTTAAGTCATCAATCAGAGGTTCAAGATAAACATTGATATCATTTCTAGGTTGTTTAGGGCCCAATATCAACAATGACAACATGACATATTAATTTTTTATACACAACCAGGTGGAATTTTAGTTATAACAACCATATCAGGTCAAGTGCTATGTTGGTTGTTCAATTTTTCATATGGATTCATCTCAACGGTACAAAGCCCAAGTCTTACATTCATGACGACTTCACCAAATTTAGGGTACAATAAATCAATCTTCTTCCATTATGGGGAATTAGACACATATTGTAGGATCCAATCATTATTTTTCTTTTCTTTTGCATGCCATGTTAATATTCTCCACATCCACAATATTGGCAAACAAGCATTTAAACCATGCTATTATAGATAGATACCACATCGCCATGGTGAAAGAATGGTCTAGGACTTCCCCTAAGTTTTCATTTTATACCTTGATGCCACACATTTTGGACAATATTTCTTATCGATATAATCCTTTTTAAATACCAATCAGTCATATAGGAATGCATGCATCTTCTTAGCCTTCATTTCCATTGAGCACCACATTTTCTTCAATTTGTATGTTGAGATTGGAAGCTCGTTGCCTTCAGGAAGAATTTCTTTCAAAAAATACAACAATGGCGTGAAGCTTTTTTTGATCCATGTATTGTTAGCCTTTAGAGTATACAATCTCAACGTAGTGCCAAGCTTAGTAAACTTAGTACAATATAAGTATAATGGTCTCTCAACATCATGAACAATGTTTCTAAATAAGGTAGATCGGTGTGTTGTATATGACAACTATCTAGAATTGCATCAACCATGTCTATCAAAATTGATTCATTCACATATACATCATCATCAATAATTCTTCTTCAACACAAGTACTACTATCGACATCTACTAATCTCATAGTTGGAATCATCAGTGTCATTCTATATATCCCTACAAACACCTATTGCACATGACATGACATTGGATTTTGTCAACAATGTCGACTTTCAAGTTGTTATTAAAATTCCTACATAGACAATAGAACCTATCTCCATATTATTTCCTATGTTCCTCCATAAATCTTATAAACTGATCAAGACTGGTGATAAACTCCAAAGTGCATCGATTTGGAATGGACATTCATGATCTATCCATTCTATGATCACAGAGAAAATAAGTATTCAATCAGGCATTTAGTTATTAGGATTTAGAGATTAGGGTTTACATATTAGGGTTTAGGGTTTACAAACTAGGGTTGGGTTTAGGGTAGTGTACCACCTATTGCATTCTTGAACACCTAATCTCACTAGTAATTGTATAATGTGTATTTAGTTTTTAAGAAAATTTTGACAATATTTCCCATAGTTCTCCAAGTACACTGATGTAGATGGCCAATATCCACCTATAGATGTACTTAGAGAACAAATGGGGAAGTGTTGCTGAAACATGTTGTAAACTGAATACACATTATACACTTACATCCTAAGTGAGATTAAGGGTTCAGGAATAGTCCCAAACTGGGGACTATCAAAGTTTTACTCCTAATGATAAAATCTTAAATAGGTTTCTAAGCCAACACGATGAATTAGAAATTAGGATCTATAGATTAAGATTAGTCTTTATCCACACATATATTGGTAATTTATCAAAATTTACATAAAACAAATAATTATACATGCATTTTAAAAATTATATAATGTACATACCAAATATGCATAATGTTACCAAATATACATGTATAATATTACCAAATATGTATAATGTTACCAAATACACATGTATAATATTACCAAATATGTATAATGTTACCAAATATGCATAATATTATCAAATATGCATACATTTTAAAATCATAAGCAAACAAACAAATGAATAATAATTACATGTATTTAAATAAAAAAAACACACCTTAATAGTAGCAACAATAGAGAGCAGAAGAAAACTCAAGAAAGCAACAACATCCATGAAGGCGGTGACGGTATCTCAAGCAGTAGCAGCCACAACGTTGGTGGTGGTAACTCAAACAACAATGATAGAGATGACAATGATGATGGCGGCTCAAACACCAGCAGTTGTAGTGGTGGCTCAAACATCAGCCACAATGGTGCTTGCAGCAACAGCGGAAAAGGAAGAAGAGTGGAGGAGGAGGGTAAAGCGGGCGGCAAAGAAAGAAGAGTTGTAGTGCATGGATAAGATGGAAATGACAGAAACTAGTGGTGATGACGATGGCAATGGAGGCAATAGCCAAAGCTCATCTAGGTATTGTGATGAAAAAAATATATGGGAAAGAAAATTGTCATGGGTGTTGTTAAGTGAACCATAGTGGTTGGTTGTTAAGAGAAACCAATGACTTCTTGCTAATAACCCTATGACATAGGCCCTTATCTGAATAAAACATATCAATCTCACTAAGGACTTAGTCATTGATTAGATAAGAGAAATTGAAAACATTATATGTACTATGTTGTCAGTTCTCTCTATAAACTGACGACATAGGCCCTGTCCCAATAAAAAAACTCCAACCTCACCAGGGACTTAATTATCAATTTTTGAGTGTCAAACGATGACATAGGCCCTTACTCAAATGAAAAATATCAGTCTCAGTAAGAACTTGTACGTTGATTTTCTTAGAAAAATGACAACATAGCTAGTACTACATCATTGGTAGGCAGGGAGAAACTGATGATAGAGACCCTTAAAAATGTTCGCCTCAATAAGAGCTTAGACATCAGTTTTGGTGAATGAACTAATGATGTAGAATAATTTGGGGGGAAATATATTTTCATAGGGATGTGGTGTGAAACTCTATGTCGTTGGTTTCTTACCTACTAACCAACTTCATATGTAAAAAAATTTGCGGTGGGAAAAATGTATAGCATCTATTTTTCTATACCAAAACTGACAATAGAGGTATCTTAGAGGAAAAAATTATTTTGCAAGAAGGCATATGTCATCAGTTTTGCAGAAACTGAAGCAAAACTAAAACATTTTTGGAGGCAAACTTTTTTCCTGAAAATTTTTGTGATTTATCTAGGGCGTCTGTTTCTTGAAGCAATAACTAAGGTCATAGAAAAAGTGGTACCGATATTTTTTATTAATCAGGGGGACTTGACAAATACTGACGTTTGCACTCTACAACCGATGTTGTAGGACTTAGGGTGTCATTTTCCCATTGAAACTGACATTAAAAAAAGTGGCATGTGAGGTCATAAATGTGCTAGTGAAAGATAACATACTGAAATAAAAATAAGAATATGAAAATAGTCAGGTTTGGGTGGAAGGGAGTATGTTCTACGCAGCCTCCTTTTGACAAGGTAAGAAGATGGATGAAGAAGTGTAGAATAGGACTTAGATCAGGTGCAAATTTTGTTTTTATTATTAAGTGGATTAGGTTATCCTCTAATTCAGTACACCCTAATCATGACATGATAATGGATAACATGGTAGTTTCATAGATATGACTCACTATTTAGTAGGATGAGCACTGTGTTTTGTCCCTACCAATTACTCTAATATCTTACATTCTTTCTAGGGAACATGATGCTAATATTCATTGGCCAAAATAGTGATATCTAACCATTGGCATGTTTTCATAAATATAGTTAAAATTAAGAATTTACTTCAAACAAGGGGGTGCATGTAAAAATATATATGCAATGTAAACATGAATGTAAACAAAGTTGACTAGATAAAATAACATTGAAAGAATCAAGAACTAAAATGATAACATTTTAACCTAAATGCAATGTAAATAAACTAAATGCAAAGAAAATATGCCAAGATAACATGCTGAATAAAAATAATAATATGAAAATAGTCAGGGGTGGGTGGAAGGGAGTACATATCACCAATTCTCAACTCTAAGATTAGAAAGTTTCTCATCCCTGAGAAACCACTAAAGCGAAAATGGAGGGAAACAAATCCTCATTGTTCATCCAGGTGGACCTGGAAACTTAAAGAAGGTCCAGTTGAATGAAATATGCACAAAGTTGGAACCTTGAACATGACAATTCTAGGTGCAATATATGACTAGGTGGTCATGGTAGCTTAAATGTATTATAATGATGCCTAAGGTAGTATTGACTTTTACCCCACAATTCATCAAGTAAGATCTACTAATAGTCCTCCAATAGTAGAGATATTGTAGTAGTTGTGTGTGGATTTGTAGGAAAATGCATAGCATAAGAGTGGTGCCCATCTCATGGCTTATCAGTCTTGTCATCTATGAAGATTAAAATTAGACTATATTTTTCTATGGCTAAAGTAGTACGAGATGAATCTATATTTAGTTCTTCCAAATATTCTAAATTGGGTGGAGGATATGGGTCTCACTTCTTCTCATCACCTAGATCTTCATATAGAAGGTGTGATGTTGGTGTAGGAGGAACTTTCTCATTTATAAATCTGAATGGTATATATTATTCTATAGTTGTGCATCCTCCCAGTCTACCTTAGAATCAACATGAGAATAAAAAATAGTGGGATCACTCACAATCTCAATATGTGTCTCTAAATTCTCCTCACTAAACACATCCAAATAATAAAAGGGTTCAATAGGGATAGGGAAAGGAAAGAGATAGAAAATTGAAGAGGCAATACCATGTATACCTCATGATTAGAATGTACCTCATCATTTGAAATAATCAGATATGCAATAGAAATTGATTGTACATACTATACAATATACGCAACTAAGGTTGTTTGATCATTATAAATGTCTATATTGGGACTACAATAGGAAAGAGTGATGGATCCTCAGGTTCAATTGTTGTGCCATGGTCACTCACTCGTTAAACTTTTTTTATTACATTTTAATGACCCTAATGCATAGAATGATGGAATACAAATGTACATATTGACTTCTATTAATATCATTGTGAAAATCAACAAGGTGGAGATGCCCCAATAGCTACAGGTCAATTCCTAGACAAGAGTTCAGTGGAAGGTTGTTGAGGTCCTCAGTCCGTGGAAATGACCATGTTGGCTTTGAAAACAATTGTTGATGCTTCCACTATGAGCTAATCTCCTTCAACTATGGTAGATATTGATTACCCTATTACTATCATATGAATTGTTCTTATTTTCCCATCTCATACATCTTTGCTTGTCACATCTAATTTACCTTCGTTTTTATCCATTAGACATTGTTATATGTTTGTGAGGTCATTTGGGGATTCATTTATGTTGGGTTGGTATATGTTCCCTTTTGATTCAAGTTAATCAGTCGTTGACCATCTTGTTCTCCCTACTCACTATGCTATAATTCCTGAGTGAAAAATTTCCTAGTATGTTGCCTTATTTACCCTAATTTTTCACCTATCAGTGTTGAGAGTTTTTCCAACTTTGTTTGTAGGATTAGTTTGTCTCTAGTTGATCTGTGTATAGGTTTTGAGTTTCTCATCTCTTTCTCCATTGAGATAATGGTCCCTGGCCTAAAATCACTACCCAACCTTGGGTTTGAGGTCAGCCAAGGCTGAGGAGCCGCGAGACATGACTTTTCATTATGGTCAGGGATATACCATGGACTAGGAGTTCATCCTAGGCTGCTTGATCTGTAGTGATCCATTGAAATAGAGAAAAGAAATAGAGGGAGAGTCATTCCCTCGACATGCCCTATCTTCATCTCTATTGGGTCAAGGGTACTAAGATAATATAATCTATTTTGGTACCTATATTGATATATTTGTGCATTTTTTCTTTGTTTTTCATGGTTTTCCCATCATGCCCTGTCACACGAGAAGGATTCAAAAGATTACTACAGACACATACATTTTATTGTGAACATATTTTTATATAATCTAATAAATGAATTGATATTGTAAAATCAATATCCAATTCATCAAATGTCAATAAAATGCAAAAAAAAATATTTTCTCAAAACCTAAAATGAGAAGGTATTTATCTATCTATGTTAGATCCGAAAAGATTTTAACTAAAGTTAATTTTTAGGTTTGTGCATATAATTGTATATTAACAAAAATCTTGTATGGAATTATAATAGGTATATTCGGCCCTGACATGGACCTAGGGGCTTCACTGTATTCTTTACATACCTTCAAAAGGCACTTTTTCACACACATATTCACTATTCAATTGCATTCACATATTCATTATTTATGCAAATCAAATCCAAAGTCAGTTGCATTCTTGTTGCATTCCAAATTCAAAGCTTCAAATGTTTATGATCCATCACATAATCATATAGTGGTAAGTGATCACACTTGCTAAGTTTGAGCTTCTGTCATCACTACGCTAACAGCCACCACCCCCTAATCCTGATCGAACCACAAGCTCCTTTATTTATCTTCTCGATAACTTCATGCTTCTGAATGTGCTGCAACCTACTATTGTAGTGATGAAATTTGAACTTAGACCTCAATAATGAGATTCATTCACCTTTCCTGTGGGGTTTGTAATAGACATATATGTGATGTGCCTCCTTCATCATGTTCTTTCTCCATTAGGGTTGTAAATGGGTAGGGTAGGATAGGGTAAAGGCTTATCCTTACCCTTATCCATTTCAAACATGCAGGTAGCAGGTAGGGTAATTACCCTTTTCTTAAAAACCTTTACCCTACCCTTATCCACACCTTTTCCCCATAGTGTAAATGGATAGGGTAAGGGTGAAATGGGTAAAACAACATGAAGATAATATAAGATATTTTTAACCAAAAATTTATATGATATTCCCTACATCAAACAAAAGACACTCTTAAAATTGATTTTTTATAGTACTCTTTATGTTTTTGTTGATATACAACAAAGTAAAATAACATTTAATCCAATATTTTTCTAAAACAAGGTCTTAAATTTTGAATATATTATTTCTTATTGATTAATTGATTTTTCTCTTAAATATTGTACTAGAAAAGGTGGTTTCATGCTACCCATTTTCTACTAATGTTTTGAGAATCATAATAGTACAAATTGAAAAATAGTGGTGTTGCTTGTTGGGGTTTTAGTAGGCATTAATACATATGTTAGAATTTTGTGCCAAAAAGGTGAATAACTTGGAAGAAACAATATTAGTCAACTATCTTTTATTTAACATTACTCTGAAGCATAATAACTAAGAATATTTAATAATACTTAAGAAAAGTGTCCATGTCATGATCATATTCATAGATAAGAACATTATACTTGAAATTCATAATCTGAATCACATCAAATTTCTTGTAAGTATTCATTAGGACTATATGCTTAATATCATTATAGCTAATTTTCATAACCATAAGCGAGGAAAAAAACCCTTGACCCATACTTGATACTCAAAGTGCATGGTCCACTTATCTCTCTCTTAAAGAAGATCCTAATTGCTCTTCTTAGGTTGAAGAAACCCTAGTAACTTCCCTGGATTGAGTGAAACTCTAATTACCCTGTTAAACCAATTAACATCCATCAATAATTTGTTGTTTTGAAAATTTTATAACACCTAGAACTATACTCTGCATGTAATATCAATCATCATTAACATTTATTCAATTATAAATTTTAGTGAAATGGATTATGATATTGATTAATTGACTTCAATTAAGCCAAGTTTGATGTAGGAAAAAATTTATTAGAAATCAGCCACTTAAGGCATATATTTTTCAAAAGCATGTAGTCTGTTTTTATTAAGGTAGCATGTAGGAGTCTTTATATCGTCCTCTAAAGGTAATTTATGGTGATGCCAAAATCGTATGGTTATGCAACTGAGGTTAATCACAAAAGGCTCGCATGACACACAGATAAATTTTTAATAATAGGAACTTCATAATTTCTATTTCACAATGAACGAGAAAACAAAAGTCGATTCCTGTTGAAGTAGAAGTAGCATGTATATGAAAACCAGGGTTAGAAGGACTCACGTGAGAGTGATATCTGCAATTGGTAATTGTCGGTTCTGTTTGTTAATGCAATTGGTAATTGAGCATTTAAGAAAGTATGGCGATGAGTGAATGTGGCGGCGATGGCGGTGAATACAATGAGGATGTTGATGCCCGGGATGAAAGACAAGTCAAACATCTGACGTGGGCGATGGCAGTGTTTGCGGCGATGCACTTTGTATCCTGTGGGGTGGGTCAACGTACGGATTGTCATAGTTACACGGTTACGAGTGTCCACGTGATCCATTATTTTTTCAGTGGTTTGTTTGGTATCTTATACCGGCAATGGTGAAGCTCTCCAGAGTAGACTTCTGTGTGGATTTATTATGTCGCCCCTAGTGTGCTGGTAGCTAGGAGGGCCGGGGGTTTATACTGTCACGAGGTTTTAATTAATCGACCTGGCAGGGCTCCTTAGAGTAGAGATTCGAGTTTGAATCTTTGTATGTTGCCCCAGCGATCATTTATCCACACAGGTCAACTTCTGTGTGAATTTATCCTGTCACCCCTAATGTGCTGGTAGCTAGGAGATTCAGGGGTTCATACTGTCAGGGAGTCTCAATTAATCATGGCAGTGTGGAATATTGATCTTGACATAATTTTAACTAGTTTACAGTTGACTCATCTTGATCCTTCAAATGGATTGTATGTTCTTTTAACGTTCTATATATGGGATCTGTCTGTGTTTAACAATTAAAAAAATCATTATATTACTTCATAACTGGGAGTATGTAAGTTGGATCTGATATGATATGTTGTATCAGTTTCATATAAACAAACTGTATCTTGTATTATAGCTTCGTCATGGAGAGCTAGAACAGACTATACGATATGTCTCTATCAACTATAAATAGGAATTCTAAAACGGATGAGATCAGTTCGAACATAATTTTTCGTTAGTTACTCTTGCATTGCCGAGGACGAGATCAATGCCATTACTCTTGTGCCATAGCACTGAAGGGGGACATGGCATCAAGGGCCCGAGGTTGTTTGTTCACCATTGCGATGATCTCCTCTAAGAGTTTGTTTGGCACACGGTGAATGGAGGGGAGTGAAGTGAAGGAAGGGGAAAAAATTAAGTTGTTTGATTAGCCAAAGTGATGGGGAAGAGAGGGGAAAGGAGGAGAACAAATCAAGTGTTTTTTCTACCACTTTTCTATCATTTGCTCTCCACTGAATCAGAGTGAAAATAAGAAAAAGAAAAAAAGACTTAGTTGAAAATATAATAGAAATGTCAGAGAAAAATATAAAACGTAAGAGAAAAACATAAATGATATGGTGGAGAAAATTAGTATAGCCAACAAGTAACGTGAATAGAGAGATAATATGTCAAATATGTGTTATGTTATTTGGAAGGACATATGAAATATTAGAAAGTATTTGATAAAACTTGAAGGATTTTTTTACTAATAAATATAAAATAAAAAAACTAAAATTAATTTTATACTTAAATGTTTATTTTTTAATTAATAAAGTTAAAAAGTTTGAAATTGTTATACAATCATTAAAATAGCACAGACAGCTAACTAGATAAAATGTGGTGGACTATGACGGGAAGTTATTAAATATGTAGAGAGAAAATTTATTCTGAATATAAAAATATGAAGTAAACTACTTATATAACTACAATGAATATAAAAAATGATCCTATTATCATTTTCATTAAAAAACTCTTATGTGACACTTCTGACACATAACTACTAACAAATATATGATGCCTTCATCTACATCTAATGATTTTATTTTTAGATCTATAAGCTTTGTCATCTAGAATATTTGATAGTTTTCTTTGTTGTCTGCGCATCTATGAATGTAATGTATAAGAAAAAAGTTGAAGTATATATGTTATACATAAAAATATTTTTATACCACTAACATTCCACATCACGGAAAAGTTTGTTATATTTACATTATTTTTTAATGTTTTACTTCCCTTTTCCTTCCCATGTTACACTAACTTAAGTGTCCCCTCCCCTCCCCTCCCCTTCCTTCCCTTCCCTTCCCGTCCTCTCCCCTCCCTTCCTTTCCCCTCCCCTTAATTCACCACATACCAAACATATCGTATATCTCTGAGAAGGTACAACATGAACTATGGCTTGGTGTACAGTACGCTGCAATCACAAATGTAGGTGCAATCGAGTGGTTCCGTCTGCATCCTCACTTCTATCAATCTCTTTGACCAAACTTTTAAGATCGATGATGCATTCATGTAGGGCATTCGTCTTTGTCAAGAGTTGGTGATTCTACTCGTTATGCATCCTTTCTCTAGCAGTCAGCTCCCTGTCCAAACGTGTGAATGGGTGGCCCTAATTGATATCAGGGTGTGAGGGACGAGTTGACGACAGTGGGAGGTGACCGACGGTAGGAGGCAACAGTGGTAGTGGGAGACCATCAAGGTCAAAAAATGTATGTAATATATTTAACTATTTTAAATACCAAAATAGCATGTTTCGGATTCTATTTCCAAATATAGTACATTTGCAGTCCAATATGTCATAATTGAGGACATATTGCCCCATGTGAGGGCAATATGTTCACGCGAGTGACACATTGCTCTCTCATAGGAGTAATACGTATGTAACAGGGATGGTTTACTGTATCTGATACCATGTAATGATTTATGTATCACATTTATTAATTTTTTAATAACATAATAGTTAAAAAAATATTGATTTATTATTATAATATAAAATAAATAACTGTAATAAGATATAACAGTTATTTATACATAATATTAAAATTATAAATAATAATACATACAATTGATTGATAAAGTACTATAACAAAAAATAGTTAAATATTAAAATAATATATACGAAATGTATAATAATTTACATAAAAATATATAATATTAAGAGAAATATCAAAATTACGGTATCACATATATAAGATAAGATTAACAAAAAAAATGTTCATTAATAACATGTATCATACTTTTATTTTTATTATGTATTATCATTTTATCCTTATACAATTATTATTGAAAAAAAAATAATTAATAATATGTGGCATATATTTAATCATATTTTGTTAATCTTGTTTTGTCTTTAATTATATTTCATTTTGGTATAATACATGCTAGATTAATAAATTAATTTTTTTTTATTATTAATATGTATTATATTTTTCACTACTTTTAATAAATATTGAATTTTATTAATATTGTATATTATATATTATATATTAATCAAAGGTAAAATAAAATTAATAAATATAATTAAATATATGATACATATTATTAATGACAATTATATTTTATGAATAATTGTATAAAGGAAAAAAATAATATACACTGGAAACAAAAGATATTATACATATTATTAATCAACAATTTTATGTTGTCAATCTTATTATATATATGTGATATCATGATCGTATTATTTCTTGTAATATTATATATTTTTATTGTGTAAAGTATTATATACTTCATATAAATTGGTTTACAACTATATTTTTGTTTTGTTATTATATCAATCAATTATATATATATAATATAATTTTAATAGTAATGAATAACTATTATATCTTATACTCATTATTTATTTTTAATTATTATAATAAATGTGTACATTTTTCAACTATTTTACTTATTAAAAAAAGTAAATACAATACAAAAATCCTTACATGATATCATATTTAAAAATCAACATAGAAAAATAGAAAAAATACATCCCCATTGGAGACATATTGTTCCTGTGAGAGATCAATGTGTCACAACATTGTCCTCTAGAGGGGAATACTTCCTTAGTTGTGACTTGTTAGCCTGCAAACATAGTTCACAAAAGAGGGCAATACTTCTTTAGTTGTGACTTATTAGCCTACAAACATATCATATTGAGAATTAAAATTTGATATTTATAATAGCTAAACATGCTAATTAAGTTTTTTGGTCAAAGATCAATATCAATAGGGTGGGTTGGTAGCTATAGGGGATAATGGCATGGTGGCGGCTGGTGGGTGAAGATTGGGGTGGGTTGATGGTTGTGGGGGGACGATGGGATTGTGGCGGTGGTGGGAGACGATCAGGGTGGGTTGGTGGTTGTGGGGGACGGTGGGATGGTGGTGGCAGATGATGAACCGCCATAGGAGTGGGGATGGGAGAAGGTAATATAGAAGACCAAGTGTATGAATAGAGCGAGTGTGATGGTGATTCCTATGGTTTTTGATGGTGTGATTACATGAAGAGGTGGTAGGGAGTTTTGGTAGGTTTGTCATTGTTCTTAGACAGACGAAGGTGGGTAGTAGGGATGGATAGGAAACCAAGCTTGACCATCAAACTAAACTGAACTTTACGAAATTGTCTGGTTATGTCTGGTCTAGATGGTTATTGTGGTCAAGTTTGGTTTGTAAATGATTTAGACTATCCTTAATTGGTCTGGTCATGGTATAAGCTACTAGTTAACTGATCAGACCAAACTTGACCAACTTTATTAGTGTGTATGTATGTGTTTATATATACATCTACTCTAATAAATTATTGTAGTCATGATTTAGTTGATGTATAAACAATATTCAAATTATCTAAATATTATATTTATTATTAGTGTAGTAAATGACTTTTATATTTATATTGTAGTTGATACACATACATATATATAACATTATATTTATTATTAGTTTTTATAATAATTTTTATATTAATGTTGTAACTGATATATATATATATATATATATATATATATATATACATACATATATATGGCCTTTTATAAATAATATACATTTACTTATTATATGTAATATACAAAATACTCCATTTAAGGTTTTGACAATTGATTTCATCTTATTAAAGTATGATTTTACTAAAAAAATCAATAAATTGACAAGTAAATTGAAACTAAATATTATTGATCTTTATTTAAATATGCGTCTAGTAAATACTAGGTAGTATTGGTTTAGGTCGAACTTAACTAAAGTTGACCATATTTTAGTGGTCAAGTTAAGTTTGGTCTAGATCCCTTTAGAAATCAAGTTTGGTCTAGAAAATTTTTAGACCTCTATATGTTGTCTGGTCAGTGGTTTTAGAGTTAGACTAGACTTGACTAGATCATGCCCACCCTTAGTGGATAGAAAGGGCAAGGTAGGGTAGGCTGGGAATGTGTTCTCTTTCTTCACAAGAATTGGGACATTGAGCTCTATAGATAGTAACACCATGAGACATGGGCAAGTTTCCTCTCTTCGAGTCCTCCATGTGAACCTCTTCAGCACTTCAACAATGTTTGTGCTCTGAATTGGTCCAAGAAGTCTTTTGAGATCTATCTCTAAAGATCTTGATTCCCAAGATATAGGATGCTTCACCCAAGCCTTTCATAGAGAATGTGTTTTGTAACCAAATTGTTACCATATGTAAAGTAGAAATGTCATTTCTCATCAATAGTATGTCAGCCACATACAATATAAGGAATACAATCATGCTCCCACTAACCTTCTTCTAAACACACAGTTCATCTTCATTTTGACTCAAGCCAAACTTTTTTTCTATTTCATCAAATTGAATATTCTAGCTCTGAGATGATTGCTTCAATCTATAGATTGATCTTTATAGATTATAGACTTTATTTACATCCTTTGGATTTATAAAACCCTCAGTTGTGTCATATATGCATCCTCAAGAAGATTTTCATTAAGGAATGTGATTTTAGCATCCCTCTACCAAATCTAATAGTCATGATAAGCTGAAATGGTAAGCATGATCCTAATGCACTTAACCATGGAAAATGGAGAAATGGTTTTTCCATATTTAACACCTTGAACTTATCTAAAACCCTTTGCAACCAATCAGCCCCTGAATGTTTGTACATTACCATCCATGTCCATCTTCTTCTTGAAGACCCACTTGCACCTTGTGGGTTTTATCCCTTCAAGTGGATCAACCAAGGTCCATATCTTGTTGGTGTATATGGATTCATCTTAGATCTCATGGCTTCTAGCCACTTGTCAGATTTTGGTCCCTTTATAGTTTCTAGGTAGGTAGTTGGCTCATCATCAATGACTAACTCAACTCCTTCTTGAGTCAGAAGATAACTAAATCTATCTGGATCAAGGTGTTTACTACTAGATCTGTGAGTTTCATGGGTTACATGAAGAATTTGAGATTCCACAATGGCTTGTAATTCTTGATGTTCCTCTTGTACCTCTATAGGTTTAATACTTTCTTGTCGGTCTCCAACCTATTCAATTTCTACTTTCCTCCCATTGATTTCTTTGAAAATGAATTCTTTTTCTAAGAATACAACATCCATGGCAACAAATACTTTGTTGTCAGATGGAGTACAAAAGTAGCATCCTTAGGTTTCTTTAGGATATCCAACAAAATAACATTAATTTGATCTGAGTCCAAACTTTTTGGGAAACTACTTTCTCACATAAGTTTCACATCCCCAAATATTCATAAAGACACATTGAGACACTTCCCATACCATATCTCATATGGTGTCTTCATAATGGTTATACCCCATCCACTATTGAGATCCTACTGGTTGTACCCCATCCACTATTGTAGGGGCGGATCTGGGGGTGGGGTACCAGGGTTCTAACCCTCCTCTTCCCCCAAAAATGCAAAAATATACTTACAAATACTAATGATATATACGTGTATCACTTTATATATTGATATACATAGGGCCCACAATTATAAACAAAAAGATAAGTTGGATGGGTTTTTATATGGCACAATAGTTGCATATTTGGTGTGGATCCAATAAGATAATTTGTTACCTCAACTCCCCTTTGTAACTTAGCACCACCCCTTTATAACTCAGCCTCCCTGTTGTGATTTTTTAGATCTACAATTGCACCTTTGACTAGTGTTTGGCTAACCCAAATCACAGATCTACCAAATGGGAGGTCATCTCCTACCTCCAGTTAAAGGCCTTAGGGCCACCTCAAGATCGCAGTTTGAGGTCTCCCTCATTGAAACCTCTACATGAGCTGACTTCAACTCTAGGACAAGTTCAAGGACACCTCACTTACCCTCCCTTACTATCAAAATTGTCCCAATAGAGATCCATGAGTTATACAATCTCTAAGACCAAATGGTAGTTTCATGGAAACCAACAAAGAGCTTACACTTCAGCCTAGAAAGCTCCCATCAGCCTCGCACTAACTACCAATGGCATTCCTTGACATTGTAGAAGAGCTACTTCACTAATAATCAATTCACATCTAATGCCACCTCCACCCATTTAGGGTTCTAGTATATGACTTTATTCCCACTCTAAGTAACTGTTATTAGCATTCCCAACCTGTCACGGAGCTCTTCATCTAGATTGTGAGAGCCATAACCTTCTCTAGCTCCAAAATCCCTTCACTAACGAGATTCACCACTACACCCTTTCCCTACCAACTAGGATCACTCAATCCATTAGTTGAGTTTTTTGGCATCACATGGTCAAGCTAGACCTAGCCCTCACCACAACACAACACAATGAACACGTCAATGTCTACTAGAATTCAAGAGATCCACCACCTTGAGCCATCAACTTTTGAGTACAAGCAGTAGGAGCAACCTAATAAGGATCTGAGGGTTAAGAATTGTCTAATTTAGTGGACCAGAACACAAACAATGGACAATTCATCCACGTAACTCTCCTTTCTCTATTTTATTTAGTAGAAATATGACTAAATTAGGTAATATCATTGAGATTAGAGAGAATGATCAATGAATATTAATAAACTATAGGGATAACTATAGAATATCAGGTCAAATCCCACAAAATTATTTGCATAATCTAATCACCATCGTGTTATGATATTTTGATTCATCTTTAACGTAGCAATTTTGGTATTATCAAAATACAAAATGACTTAGAAAGGTCTATAATCTTAGATTTCACCTTTCCCTACACAATTCTTCGAATCACGACCTTAGATCTAATGATTTAGGTGTTTTGAGTAATTAACTCACTTTAGAGACCCTAATAATGGTTTATGAACTCCTTTCATATATGGAAATAATTTCAAATTTTGGAAAATTTAGATAAACATATATATCAATTTGTGATGTTATAGTCATCACGTCACTAACTATTTAAGACCACATGACTCTTATCCATCACCTTACTACCTCTTGAGAAATCATTCTTTAATGTAAGTGACCTTTATAATGTTAGGGTTCAATAAAACTATATGGTATTTGCTTACTCATTTAGCTATACTATTAGTACCTTTCAATGAACTAGCATTTAGTCAAGGGGAATAACTATCTGAACCAAATTAACTAAGATCAAGATTAGGGTTTAATCATAATAAATATAAAAGCATAACACCCGTACTCACCAATATTTTAGGAATATCTCAAAACTCTTATACTTGACAATCTGATAATTGGTTACTCCAATAAGGTACATGGAAACACCCGTCTTGGATGTAATTATATCAAAAAATACTTGACTAGACAATATTGGGACTATGTTCCTGTATGATTTGGCCTCATTAACATGTTCATCTAAACTATGTTAAAGGTTCTTAATTAATTTGATCCCTTAGGATTTCTTAGTGATCTATCCCACATGTAAGTCACATTCTTTGGGTATTACTTAGTGAAATTTTCCCTTAAATGTGATTAGTGATTATTTAAGTTTCATCCTAAAAATTCATGGCATATAACTTCATTTGTGATTGTTGGTATGTTTGATATGGTTGTATCTTCTCCTTTCCTTCTCTTGTAATAACACCTAAGTAGGGTTCTTGTAACCCACCTAAGTGGCCTCACTCCTAATATAGGAGGCAATGTACTCTCATTTATGACTATTGAATAGACATTGCTTTCTACATGGTTGCAGAGCAAGTTCATAGACTGACCTTTTCCCCTTATTCTTTTCCTTTCTCTACAATGATATGGATTTATTTACTTCAAACTTGTGATTAAGTTTTACACTATTTCTCAAGTTTTACAAGTTTGTTTCTGTTCAATTTCCAACTTTTGTCAAGATTTTTCAAAGCGACAAGGCCCTCAGTATACCAAAAACTTTTTCACCTCTTTTTGCCATGACGTAAGGATGATTCATCAACACTGATGTGCATACTCTCCATAACAAAATGGCACCACTGGGCATAAAAATCATCATCTACTTGACATTCCAATCTCTCTTCTCACTCATGCCAACTAGCCTCAGGATGTTTGGTTTGATGCTATCCTCACTGCTTACTTTCTTATCAATCATCAATCTTCCTCTATTTTCAGGAAGCACACTCCTTTTCTATTGTTTACCCTCAATTCACACCATTTCTTCTACCGCCTTAGATATTTAATTGTTTTGTCTTCAATCATAATTATGATCCCAAGTGCAACAAGCTTTCCCCCGAGCTATTCAAACTGTGCTTCCCGATTATCATTTTTTTCAAAACATACAAGTGTATTGACCCTATCTCTAGCAGAGTCTATATCTCTATGAATATCCCCTTTCATGAGGATTAAATGTTCTTTTCATCATCCTTACCCCTATATACCATATTAATATTATGATCTCATTATCTAATCCATTCATCCCACCAACACCACCAACATTACCTCCAATACCACAACCACCACCATCACCCCCAAACCAACGCATGGAAAAAATGAAAAAGGAGTGTGCTTCCTAAAAATAGAGCACCATGCAATACCGTTTCAGGACCAATCCAATCTACCGATCACATTATGCAAAGGTATATGCACCTGGACTATGAAGCATCCCACTTCTCATACTTGCTGTCTAGTATGTCTTTCTTCTTTTGCCTCATCCTTTGCTACAGCCTTGGACACAACATGTGTTCATGCATGTCAAATAGATGCTCTATGTCATCTTGGATGGAAAGTTGCCACGATGGATGAAATGAAGGCTCTCCATGATAATAAGATATGGGATCTTATGACCCTACTAGTAGGAAAAACATTTTAGGTTGCCAGTGGATTTTCTCTGTTAAATACAAGTCAAATGGCTTTTCTAAATGAATCAAGGTATGTCTGGCTGCCAAAGGATCCATACAAACTTTTCACATGGATTACTTTGATATATTCTATGCAATGATAAGAAGTGTATTCATTTTCATCGTGTCTCTCTTTCATCTCACCTAGAATGGCTTCTCAATCACCTCAACATCAAAAGAATGCCTTTCTTCACAGAGATCTCCTAGATGAAGTCTACATGTAGCGCATGCTCAGTTTCATTGCAGAGGGGGCACCTTATCACAAAGTGTCATCTTTAGACATCTTTGTATGGTCTCAAATTGGTCTCCATGGTCCTAGTTCAACAAGTTATGTGATGTCCTTACACAACTTAACTTTTGGATATCAGCCATCGACCACTCCTTGTTCTTCTCCAAGTCCTCCAAAGGCCATATTATTGTTGTTGTCTGTGTTGATGACATTGTCATCATCGATGATGATATGATGGAGATATTTCATCTAAAGCAGTCCCTATAGGCATAGTTATACACAAAGAACTTGGGCACCCAATGATACTTCCTCAGGATAGAAGTCCTCTACTCAACCTCAGGTATTAGCTTTTCGTAGCAATGCTATGTCTTGAACCTACTTCAATAGACCAACATGGAAAAAGCTAAATTGGTCTCTACTTTGATGGAATATCATACGAAGCCATGCAAGAACTTTTTGCTAATCCAAATAACTATCCTTGTACAGTCAAAAAGCTGATTTATTTGACTACCCCTCGACCATATATTACTTATGTTGTTGGGGTAGTCATAAAACATGCATGGTATCAACCATGTAATAAATTGTACTTTGCTCCTTGGTATAATCACACTTCTATAGAAGGTCCTCTCCATCAAATTATACTTTGATCAAGATTTGTTCTCTGCAAAATAGTGTAACAACTCTTTCTCAATCGAGGTGTAGTTCTACTGGATATATCCTGGTCGAGAAAGAGTTCAATTGAAAAATTCTTGGCAATGACACAACTATATTATTTAAAAGTAGCTAAAATGATTTTTTTGGTGAAACCTAACAATCATAAAGGCTTGATATAATTATGAAATAAGGTTTGGGATAGGTTCCAATCTTTCATCACTAGGGAATCCAAACACTAGTGCGACTACTAACCAAGACCGTTCCAATATATTGGCTAAAAGGTTTTTTGATTGGATGTCAAATGATTGGCGGGTTAAAGTAGATTAGGACTAGTTGTATGAGATGAGTTAAAGGATCCCTAGAACTAAAGTTTCACCATGATATGCATTTATAATCAAATCTTTCTTCTTCTATAATCAATTGATATTGATCTCGAACTAGATATTCGTAACTAGTATCACCCATTTTCACAATGTGATACCTCTACCTATATAGACTGGACTCCACTTCTATAGTGATCTATGATATTAATTTTAGTGAATAGTGAATTCTCTAGATTTATTATCTCCTAACCATTAGTCATATTTTAAAGAGTATGCTTAATTAGGTGGAATTATGGTTTTCCCTACCATTAATCCCTCTTTCAAAGATACTAATGGTATGATAATGTAATTATGGTGATCAAGCACAAAAGAGATGATTAAAATACAACAATTCTAAGTTTACAATATAGAATAAACTATATAATTTTTAGAATTCAATTCCAAAGCATTTTGAGCTACTCCTGGGTCTTAGAGAGCAAATGATATTATCCCTTCATATTAAAATGGTATGATTGAATATAATTAAAGAAAACAAAAACATCAGAGAGGGATATAAACCCTTGTATCGACCGTCAAAGTGATCCCATTCATCGAATGAGGCTAATGCACAACTTTCAGGTTGCAAATTTGTCCTTCAAAGGTACCGTGATTGTACAATTATCCATAAGACCTCCTTTCTCCTTTTGTTATCTCCTATACTTGGTTGTTGCACACCCTAAGCATCCTAGGAGGATGGTGGCCACACCCTAGGTCATAAGTGTGGAAACAATGCCCAATAAGTCATAATCTTTGGATTGGGCATCCTCCTTTGTCTGTTTAAGTCCTGTAGGGTTACCATCCTCCAAAAGTAGGTGGCACTGAGTCATTTATGCTCTTGCACAATAAGTCAAGTTTCACTACCACCAACTCATTAGTCGGTGGCACCAGGTTGATTTTGGATTTTACTATTGGAAGTTGTCAGTGGCATCGAGTTGATTCTTAGAGGCTCTTAGATGGTAGTGTAAGTAATACTGAATGTTGGGTTGGTGGAATAAAGTTAAGTTTGGATCTTCATAGTAGCTTCTTGGACCCTCAATTCAGTACCACCAAGTCACATTTCTGAGGATTTGAGGTGCCTTTCAGTAGTATTGTGTCTATGCTCTGTGGTACTGAGATTTTCCTATAGAATTACTAATTAACATCAACTATTGGTGCCACCAAATTGCTAGTTGGTGGCACAGAGTCCTCTAGTCAAGACTCAATTACCTAAAAATGAAGAGAAAAATACATGAATCTGAGCCAACAATCCTAAAACCATATAATATAGTAAAAATATAAATGTTTGATGCAAAAGCGACTAATGGACTATAAGTTACAATATAAGAATGATTATTATTTTCAATAAATAATGTGCATAAATCCCCAATAAAATCTTGTAACAAGTGCCAAATAAACCTTGCATCAATACTATGATAGAATATCATGCCTATTTTCCTTTGGAAAAATTTAGTTCCAAATGTGAAAACTTCTCAATGTACAACTATATATACAAGCTACCTAGACTACTATGAAACTAAAAATGATAAATTAAACATAATAATTAATATACTTCTACTTATCTTTTTGTAGATTAAACCCAAGAAATTGGAAGAAATACTTAATGTTAAATGTTAGAACATTTTAAAAACATGTTTTGATCTAAAACATGAATGACATGATTGTATAATGGGTAGTGTTAGTGCACAACTTGTTGGAATAATGTATTTAGAAAATGTAGAGGGTTATTGATCCTGATGATATGTCTTTGAAGAAACACAATAGAAGGTTAGAATCTCGATATAGCTTGCAATTTTTAAATAATAAAAGGAGAGTAATGAATGCATTTCCAACTTTGTACAGTCCCAACACCTAGTTAATGTTGTTGGTCTTCTTAGATGGGATCTAAAACATGGGTTGATAAGGAGAAAATTCCAAACCAAACACAACGAGTATTTTATCCAACTTTGTCATGATGACTTCTATCCTTGCTACGATGGCATTTGGCATCAACCTTTTAGAGCATATTTCCCAATCAAACATATATGCATCTAGTGCAGAATTTGGAATAACAAAAACAACAAAAGAGCCAAGTGAGGAGTAATGTAGTTAAGTAAAAACAACCATGGTAAATATGTTTTATTCCTCCTTCTAGAGATTGTATTCCACTGGAAAGGATCTTTCTTGCATCTAGAAAAGAAATCATCCAGAGTCAGAGCATACTCCTCCAAATGAAATAAATCTATATGGAATCCTAACACATTGTTCTCAGTAATATCCTCAGGGCCACCATGGTGTGCACCAAATGTAGGAAGACCACATTTAATAGCATCTTCTAGTGAGACCAAATTCTTCATAAAAACCATACTACAATTAAAAAAAGCAAGACACAATTAAACATATATGAATAGCAAGTCCTTATGCTTTCACTAACTTGACAAAAAAATAAAATCTAGGGATGAATGCATCTCCAAGAACCACAAAGCTACAATAGTAACCCATCAATTATCCTATTTACTCCTCAAAATAATCATAATGTAATATTAGTTATTACAAATATAAAAATGACATTCACATGTACCATTTATTTATCTCATTGACAAGAGAGAAGCTATGATGTCTTCTTTCCTCGTATGAATAGGCTTTACTCCACTCCCCTCGACTGATAGTGAATTTGGATTGGTTAGCAATGTTGAACCACCCCCATGGCTACCCCTTTTTTGTAACGTTTCCCTTCTTTTTACTTTCTTTGTATTTCTTCCTCACTACTCCCTACTCTAACTAATAAAGTAGGTACATTATTGTAATATGTAATTCTAAAAGGTGGATAAATTGGGAAGAAAAAGAAGAAGAAAAAGGAAAAATAGAGTAGAGTAGAGGAAGGAATTAATATGAAAATGCCACAATTGACATTGTTATTATCAACATTACCTAACCTAACATAATGATAGCTTGATAAGACTAATTTGCCTTGATATGTATCCAATACTACAAATGAAGTGGGAGTTGAAAAGAAATAAACATAGGGAAAGGGGAAGAGAAGGTACATGAGAGGATGTAATTATGTAAGATTTGAGAATTGATACCATGACCATAACCGCTATTACAATAAGATGACATCATTTCAGAATGTATTCTATTTGGAATCTTCACCCTCCTATTGCACATCTTATTCTATTCTAAATCCACTCATAAACCTTCCCCTTATATGTTTCCACAAGCTTCACACTACCACAACCTCATCATTACCCCTTTATCTATCACTACCTCATTTCTTGTTGCTTTATTATAGCAATAGTTGTATTGTTGCAAGCAATAGAAGAAAAGGGGAAGGAAGGAGGTCGTGAGGGAAAGAAAAATTTAGGGGTAGAATGGACAGTGGTGGTATTTTGTGTTGGCTTTTTGGATATGCCACAGTCTAATTTTAATGATCCAAATACTTCCCATTTGTATCACTAGCATGTGTATTTAGTGTTTTGGGTGATTGAGGAATTCAAACAAGATCCAACAATAAAGAAAATGGTTTTATATATATGTTTGGATGATTATAGGACAAGTTGTGCCATGTATATGATGTGTACAAGTATATTTCATACAACTTGATAGGAATGATGCAAGAAAAGCTAATGAAAGTTTTGAACGTAATCTAGACCCTATTATGTACTTATATCAAGCCTTTAGGATAGTTAGATTTCATTATAAAGATCGTTTGAGCCACTTTCCAAAAATATAGTTGTGTCATTACAGATATATGTTCGATCAAACTTTTTCTCAACCCAGGTTAATCTGATAGAAGTACACATAGACTGAGAAAGATCCCTTACACTATTTTTCTATAGAAAAATTGTTGGTTGAAGTACCTTTTGATAGAGAGTACTTTCGATAGAAGTACAGGTCGACCGAAGAAGTTCTGCAGACATATTCTATAATGATCAATCAGCCACTATAAACTTGACTTGTGACATTATAAGGGCTAGATTAACATGAATCAGGTCCTAAACACTCCCAATAGTGTTGTTATCTATACCTAAGTAGTTCCTATAAACATGATTTGTTTATGGACACCTAAAGTACACTTGATCATCCTACTACATGTTATCCTATTCCAAATCTTAGATTATCAATTTTCCATCTTAAGCTTCCTCGAGCTAGAGTAATCATAGATCTACTTAAGTGTCCTACTCCACCAAATATAGCCTTTCCTAAACCTTTTTGGTGTTGATCATACTTGTTCATAAAGAGCTACAAATTGTATATCTTGCGAGAGTTGTTATTTCTTCTTACTTCTAGTTCTTTTTACTTATTTTTGTTTCTTCCAAAAATTGATTTCGAGAAGGATGTGGGGAAGCTTCTTGGATCTACTTCTTATGATAAGATTGTGTCCAAGGGATGGATATTGATTGTGATATAATCGAAGTTTTCAATTCTCCTAGAGCTAGAAAAGGAGGCTTGTCTTGAGCCAAAAAAGGCACCAGTATATTTGAGTATTTTGTCTCAATATAGAAAGGTAATAAAATACAAGGTTGAGAAATCCTAATTGGAAACAACTAGGTAGTGGACTCATGATCTTTCGACAGAACCAATCTACATCTTTGTGTCTGTTGTGGTTTTTTCCATTGTCTAGATTACTTACATTATGTTTCTTTGCAATATTTTTTAAGAAAAATGCAACTAACCTTCCTTTGTATTTTCAATTGCATAAGTTTACTATTATCTCTATTCGCCCCCCTGTAGAGCACATAAATTGGCATCAGATTAGGCTTCTAGGAGATTTAGTAAGTATTGACGATGGGAAAAACCACTTGTGACAACTCAACCTTAAAGGAACTCAAGTCAAGCAGCCAACAATCTTTGATGGTTCAAATTAAACATATTGGAAGAGGAAAATGTAATTGTTCATCCTAGGTTTGAGTTTTTGATCTTTTAAAAATGATTGACTTACCATATGATCCTACAACAATATATATGGATGAAGGGGATCCAAATACATTAATAAAGGCTACTTCAAATGCCAAATATGTACGTATTTTACACTCTTATCTGTCCTGGGGTGAATTTTATAGAATCACTTCTTGTGAAACCATATATGGTATATGGAGAAAACTCTTGGTTACACATGTAGGAACTCAACAAGTTAAGAGAACTAATATTAACATGTTGAAACATAAATTTGATATATTTAATATAAAAAAATTATGAGACGGTTTATAAAATGTATGCTAGATTTTCTACTGTTGTAAATGATTTAAGCTCTTCATGAAAGCATACGAATGAGAATGAACAAATATCCAAAATACTTATTTATTTGACATCTAAGTTCAAAGAAAAGGTTATTTCTGTAGAAGAATCTAGTTACCTATCCATATTATTGATGGACCAACTCATCCAAAACTTGAAGACACATGAAGTGAAGCTTTAAGAGGGGGCCAAAGTATAAGAAGAAGAAGAAAGACTTGTTGAGTAAAAGAGCTTGGCACTCAAAGAAAGAGATTCAAAGTCATAATCATATTCTAGTGACTCATCTATTAGTGAAGAAGAAATACATCATAAAGATAAGAAATATATACAATCTTCTTTTAACATAAATGTTTGATCTATTTCTACTCAATATCACATATGTGAAGAGAAAGGACATTGACAATCTGAGTGCCCTGAACTACAGAGGAAGAAAAAGTGGAAGACTAAGGAAAAACCTTATCATGCTACTGGGGATGATTCTTCAAACTTAGAGGAAAGTGATGGGGAGATTTTTCATCATGTAGTTGAATGCCTCATTGTTGTCCATGAAGAAAATGATAAACAAGAAGAAGAAGTTGCACAAGACAATGATGAACTAAAAGAAAAAGTTCAAGGAAATCACGATGATGATTATGCTGAGATATCATTCTCAACTTTTTCAAAAGATGAACTTATTGAACTTGTTGAACTAACTTAGAATAAACTTGAAAAGTATAAGAAAAAGAAAAATAATGTGGCAAATGTTGTTAATTCCCTAAATATAGAGCTTAGTAATCTAAAAGATATATGCTAGTGACACCAAAAGAATAGATGATCCTATTTTTCAAAATGGTTCTTTGCAAGATCAAAAATTCACTCTTTTAGAACAACTAAATTGCATGGAGAAACTACCTCCCTTTTTATGATGATGTTCATCATTATATTATTCTTTGAGAAAATATTGATTTGAATTATAAAATTGTATGCTTGAAGAAGATGCAGCTAGCACTAGAAAATGCTTAATCTGTACTACTAAATATTCTTTCATGCCTTCTAAGGAAAAAAATATACTAAGAAATATTTTGATAAATTTTCAAACAATAGAAATATGTTTAGTAGTGTGCTACATTCTCATCAACATCATATTGGTACAAATGGTCCTGATTATGCTCTAAGAAATGAGAAGATAAATAGGAAGAATCAAGGACCTACATTCATAGGACCAAAAATCTAGTTCTTCCATCCCTATTAATCATGTTACTTGCTATGGTTGTGGTATAGTTGGTTATTATGCCTTTTCATGCCCTTTTAATAAGAAAAAGGGCATCACTATGGTTTGGTTTCCAAGAACTTCTCTTAGATAAAGATTGAAAGATCATGAGATTTACAAGATTTTTTTATCTGTTGGAAATAATATCTATCTTTCTTCAGAGATGATCACATAAATTTTGTTCATGTTGTAGTTTTCAATGCAATTTATTCCATAAATTTCATTCCTATTTTAGTATCAAATGAAACTTATTCCATAAATTTTGTTCATGCTTTAGTTCATATATATTTTATATTTTGGAATTTTGATCATAAGATGATATCCTTCTTCTTCACTCTTCCACCACAAATTCTCAATGGATTCAATTTCTCGTGGTGGCAAGAAGTTCTCTAGAAATAAGACATTGGCCCAACCAGTGATCGTCTACAATGTACCATTCACTGACTTTGCTGCCACCAACAAGTTATTCATTTTGTCTTTAAAGGAACCTTTTTCTTGATGGATTTGATGTCGAATCCTTTTTGCAGATTGTTAAACTTGGTAAATTCTTCACATTCTAGTATCTAGGAGAGTTATCTACCCCAAGTCTCCATTTTTTCTCATCTAGAGTTGTCCATGAATTCTATGCCAACCTCACTCGTGTAGAAAATGACACCTATTCCTTCTCTTTTATGATAAATGGATTTTAAGTTACCTTTGATGAATATGATATTTAAACTTTCATTAGAGTAGATAAAAGTGATTTCATAAACAAAATTGATCTCACTTGCACCAATCTTCTTAATAGTTTTCAAATTTTGGGAAAGAAGAATTTTCTATCACTTCTATCAAAAAATTCCTTTTTCTTTTGGGTTCTACCTCTCATGAGACACGAGATACTCTCTATGCATCCTCTTTTAATCAATAATCCCGCATTGCAAATCTTATCATTAGCACAAGTATTATGCCCCAGGCCAACAAATCCAAAATTCTACAATTTGAAATATTCCTTATATATGCCATCCTAAAACAAATTCCCATTAACTTTGTTACGCTCATGCTTCATGAGATTCTTGATTTTAAGGGTCACCTCCTTTTACAGATTTATTTTTCAAATAATTAAGCACTCTCTTAGTCAAGACCTCTCTGATTTAGGGTATGTCCTTGACCGTTCTTCCCAAGCAATTACCCTCAACACATTTGGGAAAATGTGTATCAACTTTAGTCATAAACGATCTCACACTAAAGAGGATGCTCTGCAAGAACCAACCCCTCCTTGTCTCATCCTTCCTCTTGCAACCATGAAGATGACATTGCTTATCTCGAGGGGGTTGCTTACCAATTTGGAAGACATATGGACTACCAATACCATGCCATGCAATATTTAAATGAAAGTATGCAAGACTTGACTCCTGATGCTCCAAATAACAACCCGCTCATCTCTAACCCAAAATCATTCATCCCTACAACCCAAACATAAATTATTCCCAATCACACGCAACACCATACAACCTTTTGTCATAATCAATTTTCCTAAGCTGAACTTCAAGACATAGCTTCCCACTTCAATTTTCTCAGGTGCCTATGTTCCTTGAAGAATTTTCTCTCACTACCATGAAGACTTTGGATTGAGAGACTATTGTTCAATACTATGGTGTTGTTCCATTTGAGGGACATGATCTTGATTTATTTTTAACAAAATAATTATAGCCTTCTTTTAGGCTTATAATAAAATAAATTTTCATTCTTATGCTTCCTTATATAATGATTATTTTTGTTATGTACAAATTTTGTATTTTATGTCATATATTATCTGAGTGGACTATATTTAGGGGAGATCAAATTATGTGATATAAATTGTACTTTTTTTAAGCTTAAATGCTTTCTCTATATTATTTATGGTGTTAACATTCCTTGTAAATGATTTAGAGATCATTCTTTGGTCCTTGTTTTGGGTTTTCATGGCATCTTCTTATCATGAAGGACTTTACACATCGATCATTGTTAATTATACAATGTTTCTACATTGTTTCTTGATCATTTATGGCTTTTCTATATATGCCCTTCTATGCAAAGTATCTATCCATCATGGTTTTTTGTGTTTCAATTGGTGTACTCTTGTCTTGAGTATAAGAATTTCCTCTCCAAAATGCCTATCTTCTTGAAAAGAAGTTTCTCCTTACGGGGGGAATTGGTAAGTATAGGCCCTTTTTTACTTCAAAAAATGAGGAGAAAATCCATAAAATAATTTTTTCTATCTAGAAAAATTTAAAGGTATGATGTTCTAAATTGGTTACTTACATTTTATCTTATTCAAATATTTGTCATCATAAAAGGGGGAGATTGTTGTCTTTTTAGATACGCCACACTCTATTTTTGATGATGTAAATATTTCCCTTTTGTGTCATTTTACAAGTGTATATAGTGATTCAAGTGATCAAGGAACTCATACAATATCCAACAATAAATAAAATGTTTATATATATATATATATATATATATATATATATATATATATATATATTTGCATGCTTGTAGGATAATGTGTACCATGTATATTCCTTGTACTAGTATATTTTGTACAACTTGATACAAATGATATAACAACTAGTGATGAAAGACCCGGACCTATCCCAAACATTATTACATACTTATATCATGCCTTTATGATAGTTAGGTTTCACGAGAAAAATCATTTTAGCTACTTTTAAATAATATAGTTGTGTCATTACAGAGATATTTTCGATTGAACTCTTTCTCGAGTAGGATTCATCCGGTAGAGATACACCTCAATTGAGTAAGATCTGTTACACTATTTTTCAAAGAACAACTCTTGATCAAAGAAAAATTTGACCGAGATGACCTTATATAGAAGTACAATTCTTCTGAGGATGTTCTGTATATATTTTCTATAATGCTCAACTAGTCATTATAGATCTGCCTTCATCATAAATGCATGTTTAACATTAATCACATCCTAAACACTCCCAATAGTATCTTAGTTATGCTTAAGTTGTTCCTATAAATAAAAGTGGTCTATGGGCTCCCATAGTACACTTAAACCTACCATGTGATATACTACTTTAAGGCTTAGATTATAATTTGCTATCTTAAGCTGCACTCAATCTAGACTAAGCCTAGCTCGACTTTGGTGTCCTACTACACCAAATATAGTCTCACCTAAAACCTTTGTGGAGTTGATCATAACTTGTTCTTGGATAGCTAAAAATTGTATATCTTGTTAGAGTTGTAATTTCATATTACTCTCTTGTTCTTTCCACTTATTCTTATTGCTTCCAACTACATCTTTTGTGATAAGACTGTGGGGAAGTTACTTGAAGCTACTTCCTACAAGGATGTTGTGTCTAAGGCATGGAGGTTGATTGCAATCTACTCCAAGTTGTTATTTATTCTTGAGTTAGAAAGGAGGGTTGTCTTAAACGAAAAAAGACACTGTTATAGTTTTATGTTTTGTATCAATGCATAAAGGTAATAAAATACAAGATTGAGAAATCCTAGTCAGAAACAACTAGGTAGTAGACTAACATCTTTTAATGGAACCACTCTACATCTTCGAGTCTATTGTGGTTGTTTATATTGCCAAAATTACTTGCATTATATTTCAACTGCATTATCTTTTAAGTAAATTGTTAGCTAACCTTCCTTTGTGTTTTAAATTGCATAAAATTAATATTATCTCTATTCCCCCTCTAGTGCACATTATTTTGTGCATGTGATGGTTCGGGTACACATGTAGAAGGAACAAGAGTTCATGTCATAGGGCATATAGGAGGGAAATAAGAAGTAAAACATGAAGCATTCAATATATGTACTTATTTTTTCTCAAGGAGGACCAATTGACAATACAATTGATAAATGAGGTAGTTATAGGTTCAAGAGAACAAAGTTTTGTGTAAAATTATGATTAACTCCTAAATTCATTGGGAGATATTTAAAAAAAAAATAGACGCCAAACACATTGCTATTTACCATTTGTGATGATAAAACTTAGCTAGAAATGGAAAGTGAAACATCAATGATGGTCCTTAAGTAATGATCCACATGTTGGTAAAAAGACATTATTTATAATTGGACTAATTAAAAGCAAACATAAAGAAGTCTTTTGAGATGTCAAAGATCTTAGCACGTGAACAACAATGATATGGTAATGGATTATTGTGATAATGAGAAGGAATGGAGGTTGAAGGCACTAAATCTTACGGTAAAATTATAAACCAAATAGTCATGTGATGAATGTATATTCATAATGTTCTACTTATTTTTTTATATTTATTTATGCATGTTTCTATTGTATTTGACTTCATATTATACTTGTGTTAGGATTTTAATAGTTTCTAATTTTTATATTTAATGTATTTTTGTGATTTATTTCTAGGATTGGTGCAAGTAACAAAGATAAGAAATTATCCATACATGAAAAGACCAAGAAAATGATCAAAGATTAACATATCCTCACCTCCAAATCCAAAAATTTGAGTGAGTCCGTCAAAGTATAGATGTTCCATAAAATGGTTCTAACTTTCACATACAAACTCTAAATTCATATATTCAAATACATTGGATGCACAATTAAAATTATCTACAAAACAAGTATATATATGATAATATCAATTTGACTAGCATACCCTTGATTCATCTGATTGGACCCAAGGCTGAAGAAGATGCTTCATACAACAGATGAGTAACCTGACTTGCTTTGCAAGTCAGTCAATAGGTTTGATAAAAACACCATAGAAAAATCCAGAAACTTTTGTGCCCACGATTTGTCCAACTTAGGTATTAACTATAAGAAATCATCCTTATCAATTAATGAGTCTCCCAACTAGAACCATTATTCATATGAGTGGAAAGTATATCCCAATGCTAAAAGGGATATAGATTCCACATTTAATGTCAAAATTGATAGATTCCAAATGATTTAAATGAGGAATTCAATTACCCACAAAACTTCCATATCTAGTGATCATTTTTAGTTGCATTCATCCATTTTTTGGCTCAAGAAGTCACAAAAATTATAGCCATTAGATCAATTTTGATTGATTTGAAATTTTTTCGGCCGATACGAAAGGACTTCGGGATGTCCAAAGCAAGACTTAATGACTTAGTTCTCCCATCCATAGTCCTCTAACATGAAGGAGAACCAAAAATGGAAGATGATAGATTTACATGGATACATGATCTACCCGAGGATGTTATCAAAGAGTGAAGTTGTTGTACATGGAGTGGTTATAAGACCATTGAGATTATCCTCTATGCTACTACTTTCTACATGAGCTTCTTCTTATCTCTTTTTTCTTGTATCACAAATATGAGTAGAGTAGTTCACATACTAGAGTGAGGGGAATAGCCCCTTTTCTTATATCATTTATTCTCATGTTAAAAATTGTTGTTCATATGGATATTTAGCTTGATTATGGATTGATTGATTGTATTCTCTTTAGATTATATATCTATATTGAATGGGTATTATAACTCTAGTTGTATATACATTAAAATCTAGTATTAAAATACCAATAGGTATCATTAAATCTCATATGAGATCACAAAGGATGTTCTCTGAGATGTCAAATTTAGGATCCTAAGGTGACGAGTACTTGATCCTACATGAAAATATGTCCATGTGAATATTTCATACTATGAAGGATATAAAATTACTTTGCCCCAATCTAAATGGATGTAAGTACCGGTGATGTAATGTGAGAGAGTGGATACATAGGTTGGTGAAACCCCATGTCCCAGTTGTTCTATCGATGTATTCATCTTTGTCTAGATTCTTACTTTTTATCCAATTTCTTAGTTAAGTTAAATAAGAAACCAAATAATCAACGAAATCTATCCTTATTAAATACTTTTTCTTAATTAGGATAGAAATCTTATTATTTATTGAAAAGTTTTCCTTTGGGTTTGATCCTTAACAATATTGCAATCAGACTAATATGATCAAAGGTGGTGTTTTTTGTGCTATAGTTTTGGTAAAAACTAGGATTTTCATATCCTAGTGAAATTGAAGGTACAAAAATACCATATCATCATATTCCTTCCCTTTTCTTACAAATTATTGGGATAGGCATCTTCTCAAATAACTACAAAATGCTCTTAGCTAAGCACATGCCAAATATGATAAATAGGAATTCTAAAATATATAACATGTGTAGCATTTATAAGGGGGCACTCTATACCTTCACAAAAATGGTTCTAAGGTTAGACCCAACTAGGAGAACATGCACAACATTTATCTAATGAGGAAGATACTAATGTTCAAATAAAAAGAAACCTTGTGGAATGAAGTGGAAAGTAAGTAAGGAAGTTGAATAACATCTAAAAATAGAAATAAGAAAATGATTGTAAAATAATTACACACACAAAATAGGGAAATGAAAGTTATGAATACATATGATTCAAATTAGTTTAGGCCCAATGCTATTTCCATGGTGAGTAGGAGAAGCTAAACACAACATGTCCAATTATATGGCTTTGGTATGTGACAAATGTCTATTCATTAAATCTTTTAGTTGCATTTTAGTTTTAGTTTTGCATATTTTTTGTATTTTTTCCATTTTTAACTAATTTTAGGATTTTATAGTTCATGTAATTTTTTTGATATTGAATGTGTTTTTATGTTTAATTTGTATATTGATGTAATAAGAAGACAAGAAGTCATGAACTCTCTATTTAATTTATAATAAACAATTTATGGCATTGATGAATAGATAAGAGAAGATGTCACAAAAACTAAGTGCATTCCCATGAAGAAAATCAAAATATCAAATCCTCACTCCCCAACTCCATAAATCAGAGAGAAGATCATTAAAGCTTAATTGGTTAGTGATTTGGCTCCAGACTTCACATATGATGTCAGAACTGGATTATTCAAGTTGGAAAGAAATGATAATTCAATTATATAGAAAATGAATAAATTTAGTGACTACTTTCATCCAAAGGAAGGGCTTAAAATTCTCTCAATTTTCGAAATTCATAAATCTGCATCAAACTGCTCACAACCATCAGATTATGTTAGATCAATTTCAAAGATTGGGGCATGCTATTAAAGCATCAAGGATATCTAGAGAGGGAAATACTTCCATACGATATCCATTCACATCCCTAGACATCACTAGGAAGGACAGTGACAAAAGTCATCATCTTGGTGTAGAGACACCCTCTATCAGAGGATGTGGAGAGTGTGGATGTTGTTTGCAGGGTGGTTTCACAAATCACAGAGCTTCTTATCCATATAACTACCTTATCCATGAGCTTCAGCTTCTCTCTTTTATCTTGTATCTTGTATATGTGTAGATATTGGTTTATATTATTCAGGCAAGGGGATTAGACCCACTTCTTGTATGTTCAATCTTGCATTTTGAATCACTTCTTGTTTGAACTGTTAGATTTTTGAATAACTAATTAAGGTATGTTCTATATATTATCTACCCATCTTGTGTGTTGATTAAAATCTTAGGAGTAGATACATTGAAACCTATGACTAGAATACTCTGGTTAATCATTTTTTTATTTTGGATACAACAATGAAAGTGTATTCTCTAAGGCGACTAATTTGGGATTTTTAGTTAACAAAACATTGAGCCTATGGGAACATCTATCCTTGTGATATTCTATAATACAAAAGGATATAGAATCTCCCTGGCTCCAATCCAATAATCTTATTAGTGGAATACATAGATAGTGGTGTGACATTGGGTGCATAGATAATTTATTATTGTTAAAATCAATTCTTATTTAGTTTAGTTTAACTTTCTTAATTTATTAAATTAGTTAATGAAACAAACATGAAATTACTAACGCTTGTTAATTAATTTTTCTTATTTGGGAAATAAATCCATTTTATTATTAATATGGTTGTCCTTTTAGCTTGATCCTAAAGCAATACTGGGATAAGATATGCTCTGTTGTGGGTGAAAATTATTGTATGTTAGTTTGGATAAAAATTTAGGGACTTTTTTGGTGAATTTGTTAGTGCAATAATTTCCACTTCAAATTTTGGCACTATTTTTGTGGATAACAAGATATTTTGGAATCTTTTGTCTATTGGGATAACATTAGGATTTTTCTTTCTCAGTTTGTTTTTTATTTTACTTTAGTTTTGTAATTTTTGGTTTTCTTTATAATTTCTTAATTGTATTTCGTGCTTTTTAATTTTTGATAAAACCTAAGTTTATTACAGTAATTTTAGTTTTTTTTTGTAAATTTATTTTGGTTCCATAATTTCTTTTAGCTAATATTTTTTTCTTTCTATCTTAGATTTTTGTAATTTCGTTCTACTATACTTTTGTAAAGAATTTTTTATCTTCATTTATTGGAACTTTTTTTCTCTTGTTCTTGATATTCAAATCTCTTTTTTAGGCATAACATAATGGAGTGGTCGGTACCACAAGACATTCAATGTCAAATTTGTGACTACTACAACCATGATGTATGGAACTGCCATGACTGGCTGCCACAACAAATTCAATGCTACATGGAACCATCATTGATCAAGATGGGATGCCTTCTTATTATTGTGGATATGACATTGATTTCAGTCCAAAATATTATAGAGTCTATCATCAGAAAACATATTGTATATAAAATTTTACAATTGAGGAAAATTACAATCAACAATATTTTGGAGATATAGTGAAGAGACTTATTATGACAATAACAATATAGCCAAGATGGGTGAGAAGATGGGCTCCCTAGATAAGATGCAAGGTTATCAGGAAGAAATGCTAGACGAACAAGAATCCCAACACAAAAGAGCATAGGCACTACTACATCAGATAACAATATATCTCTCCCAACAAGACAAGGAGTTTGAGGGTCCATTAGGAAGTTATCTTGAGCATTAGGATGTAGAAGATGATATTAATGTCATCCTAGAGACAATGATACATGATGAAAGGATAGTGGTACATGTTGAGGAACAAGATTCATAGGTCGACAAGTATATTTGTATTCCATCATTTTTTGCATTGGAAGCTTTGAAACATAAATATAAAAAGCATGAACTAGAGAGTCACCATGGCATTATAGTAGAACCTGAGTCTCCACCATCGTTTACAATTTTACACCCAGTTCCAGTCATTTATAATTATCAGTCAACCTTTGTTGAGTCTATTATGGAAAATGAACAACCAAATTTGGTTGCATATCCGGTTGTTTTAAATGATGAGGTACATCTAAATCAGGATGTATACATATCACTACCTCTTGATTTTCTATCTTTTTGCATATCCCTGTCCCTATCAAACCCTTACATTATTTAGGTTTGTTTCATCCAGAAGATCAGGATCCCCATGTCGATATTATGAAGGATTCCACTATTGTTGATGTTGATGTTGATTTTAGGGTAGGACATGAGATGTACAGCTCCACAAGAACATTTTCCATGCTAATTTTATAGATGAGGAAGTTCTTCCTATGACATCACCACATTTTATATCCACAGATTTTGGTGATGATAAGAAGCCAGAGCCAGATCCTCTACCTGATTTGGCATAGTTGGAAACACCATTTTCATATTTTTTATATACTATCTTTTCCATAGGAGAAGGTAGTCTGCCACCAATTTTCACATATGAACATATTTTGAGGCCACTAGAAAGGTGTCACTCCTACTTTGAGCCACATTTTGTAGATACACACATTGCTACTATAGTATCTCTACTGATGAAGGAGTATTGTTGGATCCTATTGGTATGTATGCCCAGATAGTCAATTATATGATGATTTTGATGGCATAGCATGTAAATGATTTGATTAATAATAAAGGAAAACTTCCAATTTATTTTGTATGTTCAGCTATGAGATAATGGATAACATAATAAATGTATAGAGAATGATATTACTCAATGGCATATGTCTTCAAGTATGTGACTTGGAAGAATGAGATCATACAGAGGTAAGAGTATATACATTCTCATTATGTCCCTGATCGGTTGTTATTGTGGAAGGTTGATAGACAACTATAACACATAAGATTAGAGTGTGAGTTGGTTGATGACTAAATCTCATTAGTCATGATATGGCAATATCAAACCAAGCACACAGATACATGTTAGAGAGAAGTGTATCGGACATACCCACTATGAGATTGGCACATGGCAACCATCATCAATGAAGTCATAGTCAGCTCTCATAGTGATGGTGGTGGTTGTGGTTCTTAGACCTAAAATCACTGCACTCATCACATGTCATTGGGTACACTTTGGCATCATCAAACGCAGTCCTGAAACATGGGTTGTTATAACAGTGATGATTGGGTGACTTTGATACATGGGGATTGACTGTGAGTGATAGATATGGGATTTGTCCCTACAATAGGAGTATGATATCCAAGGCCTCTTTATTAGCGAGACTAAGAAAATTATGGCCATACGCATGTGAGTCAATATATCATATTGAGCTTACATATATATCATGCAGTCTGCTCTAGTTCAAGGAATACAATTGAATAATAATAAGGGTGATTTCTCCATGCCTCTACTTCAATCTGGATATTAGTGACAAAGAAACTGTACAAGCACTATAACACCATATACAGATTGTAGGTTGAAGTTGCTCCCCAACTTTCCATTCACTTAGATAGCAATGATGTATGACTAGGCACCACTCTTTGCTTGTGATGTCATAAGCTAGTTATGGACATTCATTGCTAATGTGATATGGGACCTATAGGTTCACACACATAGGAACTTATCTAGAAGAGGAGTTTGATCATAAATGATAATTGAATTGAGTTTTAAAGTGTTTACGTACTCAATTCACACAACATATCGACGGATTGGCTGACTGAACTGCCAAACCACCATCTCACTGGATGAGACGACTGTTTGGGCAGCCTGACGGGCATCTCAAGTATTGAGATGGCCTTTAGGCAGTCAGACGGGCATCTCAAGTGTTTAGACAGACATTTGGGTTGTCAGGCATATCAGAAATTGAATTGTCTTAGTTCTTCCCTATGAACCGACCGGTTCAAGCTGTTGAATCGATCGTCTTGACTCAAACTCACCAGATGCTCATCTGGGTGAGTGAGATAGGCGTCTCGCATGTGTGAGATGGCCCGATTGGGACAAATGAAAGTTCTAAATTTTACCCAAACTTGTTTCAATTGCACATACTTGGGGTGCAAGAAAATTAATAAATCACATTAATTAGAAATGATTTGTCAATTCATATCTGGCTGAGAAAGCGCCAAATGCTCGTCTCACATCCTAGATGGTTGTTTCTCTTAGCGAAAAGGTCATCTTTCATGCAAGACAACCGTTTTGTCGCATGAAGGTTGTAAAACTTTCAAAAAAGTTACAAAAATTCAAGATCTACTTGTCCTTTCCACTCCCGCTTTAGTCCCGCAATGACTGGGGACTGGGACCCTGACACTAACCCCTCCTATATAAAGAGGGGTATTGGGTTCTTCTCAGAGTACAACTACTACACAAACAATTGAGAATCAGTTGCTCTGATAATTGTTGTCATCTATGGTTGTGATAACCATGAGAGCCCAAGCAAGTCTTACCCGAATAGAGAGGGATAGCCACGAGAGAAAAACAACTGAGAATTATTGTTGTGGGAGAACAAGTTGGTGACTAGTACACCAACTGGAGGGACAACTCCTTACTGTCCATTCCTGCAGGATGATAAAAGTTCTAGTTGGTTTGTCTAGACTACTCTAGAGGCAGGAGTCTGTTGATTGCTGCTAGGAGGGAAACATCAACTCGCAGTCTGTGGAGAGATATGAGGAGACGTTGCAGTAGTTATTTGAGTCTTTTATCCATGGAGGAGTAGTCATATGAGTCCGAGTGTGACTAGGAGCTACCCAATCACCGTTTAAGATAGAGTTTGTATCTAAATCGATGAGGATTTTCGCTTGACTTGCTCCAGGACTAGGTATATCTTTGTGAAACCATCCTTCCCGTTGCATAGTTATTGATGAGATCTATTGGTTAATGGGAAACATGTCAGTAAATTTTTTATTTCCACTTCTTATCTGATGTTGTATTTCCCTATAGCTATCAGAGCCACGTCAATTAATTATGTTTTGGGATAATCGATATGATCGGATTTTTTTTGTTTTATCCAATTTATTTATTACATGCGATGCAAATATTTAAACTGGTTAATGTGCACATATGTCTAAATCACCACATAAGAACCCAAACAAATATATATATATATATATATATATATATCAAGTTTATTTATTGCATGTGATGCAAATATTTAAACTGGTTAATTTTCACATCTATCTAAATCACCACATAAGAACCCAAACATATATATATATATGCAATTTACACGCGTTGCCATAATATCGATTTTGATGGTGAATGTAAAGCATGGTTATGTCTTAAACTCCAGATATGTGTGTGCATGATTGTAGTTATTTATTCTTGTTCATAATTGGTCTATGTACCGAGGCTCTCTCTCCTTCCAAATGTAAGTTAATTCTCTTCTTTCTATGTCCCCTTGAATATAACTGGAGGTTTTCCCATATACAATGTAATAAGAAATAGGATAGTTTTAATTTATGGTTCGACCTGAGATGACAATCTGCACAAGATGAAATGACCAACTTGTGAGATGACCCAATCAATTAGAGGACTAGGGAGGCTAGATGACAGGAGGATGAACTGACTGACTGGTAGCCCAACTAATTGACTGGAAGTGTCCAGACGCTGCTTAGACCTGAACCAAATGATCATTTTAGAAGAGCCCAATCGAGCAACCAGGAGGCGAGCCAACTGGTTCAAGAGTTGAACCGATCAACTCGGATTGGTTTGAGCACAGATTTTTACCAACAGCAGGTTGCATATGATATGGACCATAGGTGGTAGTAATTCTTTATGGCTCTAAGGAATTTCATTAGTATGGCCATAACCATTGATTGTGTGTTTTACTTATTGCATGTTCTCATTTGTGGTTATAGAATATATATGATACATACTATATATGTGTTTCTTGGATAAAGTATGTATATATACTTATAAATACAAACTCCCTCAATTCAAATATTAAGTCTTAGATGCCTTCTATTAGCAATACACATGAAAAGCTTGATCGACCAAGCATAGATTTGCATAAAGCACAGTGAAATGTCTATCTCAGTGGAAGTGTGATGGTAGATATGTAGATTTGTACAAAGCATCATACGTATCTAGCGTATTGGCTATTGGGTCAGGCTTGATTGGTAACTTAGAGAGCCCAAGCCCAGAGGCATGCAGATGATTATGGCAAAGAGTTGTGCATGTCATCTATCCAAGAGTTTCATATGATGCAATTGACATGATGGCCTACCTAAATAATCAGGTTGTGGGCAATCGGCAAAAGCTGACTCATGACTTGATGAAATATGGATCTTGGCCAACTAGAATGTTGTACGTTGCAATATTCCAAATTGATATTGAGGGCTATCAATTTGAATAAAATAGTGGGAGAGATAATAATTAATGACCTAATTAATATTGTACAAATTATCAAATCAAACCAAATCAAAAATGTTTTGAAAAGTTGTAATATTTCTTTATAGAATCCAATGTCAAATACAAACACATTCAAATTGTGATCAGTCCTCAAGAAGGATAAAATGGGATAATATTCCATAATTGGTTAAGGACTTTGAGAAATGTTCTCATCAATGAGTGAAAGCTCTATGTCCTTGAAAGACCCATACCAGAGGAACCCACTCAAAATACACCCAAGGCTGAAATGGGTGCTTACTTGAAGCATGCAAATAATTCCATAGATATTGAATACCTAATGATATGTTGTGTGAGTTGTGAGTTGCATGAACAACATGAATACATGGACATTCTCAAGATGGTTACACATCTTAAGAATCATGTAAAGCAAACAAGGTATAATTTGAGTGAAAAATGACAAAGAGAGGTCTAGTAGAACCCTATGTGCTCAATATGATTGAACATGTGGAATAACTGGGATTTCTCTTAGGTTAAGAATTAACCATGAATATGATTATGCAAGCATTGCATGAACCATATACTCAGTTGATCACATGATTGGCATGTCGGCAAAAGCAAGGAAGGATAAGGACAAATCCATGATGGTGATCAACGAAAGTGAGTCCTAGCAAAAGAGGAAGTCCAGCAAGTGTTATGAGGCTAAGTTGAAGCCCAAGTCTTCTGCACTCAATATATAGAGAAGGGTAAGTGTAAAAGGAACCTGCCCTTTTTCACTTAAAGGATAAAGAAAACAAAATGTCACCATTGTCACTTATTTGGACATTGGAAAGGAATTATCTATCTCATAGAGGATCTCAGGAAGAATATAGAGATAGAAATCTCTACTTCAGGACCTGAGAAGAAGTGAGCTAGAACTATATGGAGCAAGGGTTGCTTCCACTATAGTTTAAGGTTGTCATTCATGGGCACATAATAGAATTAGTGAATTGTTACTGTGTACTTGCCAAACATCATATGTTTTGTATGACAAGGACATTATGATCTTTTATGATGATGCCTATGTCTCATAAACTATACTTGATAGTTGTAAAGATAAATGTGTATGACACATATATTGAATGACTTGATAACTCAAACAATGAATGCCTATAGAACTATCATCTAGAGAACATAAATGATAAATCATTTTTAGAACCCATATGATGGTTATCTAGACTCTTTTGGTTATTGAACCAATATAGACATGGATGTCTTATTTTTGTGCAATATGATAAGAGAATCATCACTAGATGTAGTGGGAGATCGACTATTCCATTAGGACTAGTACATACTGATGTACATATACCTTTTAGATGAATGCTAAAGGTAGTTACAAGTACCTCATTATATTTACGGATATGATCAATAGATATTGAAATTTATATTTAGAAAAATGCAAGTTTGGATCTCTTGAATTATTCAAGGAGATCATAAATGAAGTATGTAACTAAATTGGTAAAAGTATTAAGATACCTCGATATGATCGATGTTGAAATACATAAACTAAGATTTTAAAGGCCTTATGGGAGATCATGATAGTGTGTCATAATGAACTCCACCTGAGACATATTGATGTGTCAGAAAGAAGGTATCACACCATGTTAAGTCATGGTGAGATTATCAATAAAATCCAGCTAATCTTCCAATATTCTTTTGGAACATGATTTACACTAAAACAATGTACCGTCTAAATTGGTTCAAAAGACACCATATTAGATGTGGCATGGGAAGTGTCTCGATGAGTCTTTTGTAATGATTTGGATTGAAAGCTTGTTTCTTAAAAGTCTTTATCCACAAATCACATGAATGTTATCTTGTTGAATACTACTTATATTCTAGCCCGACAACAAAGTGTTTGTTGCTAGGATGGTTGAATTCCTAAAGGGAACTTAGTTCTAAAGGAATTAGTGGGAGTAAAAGTAGAACTCGAAATGTTTGAGACAAACAAGAAAACATTGAACCTAAAGATGTACAACTAGGAACAAGGAGAATCACAAATAGTTGTAGAATCTCAAGTTCCTTATGTAAACACATAACTCATAGTTTTAGTAGAACGTCTTGAGTTTGAAAGATTATGATATCTTATAACTTAAGAAGTGGGTAAGTTGATCATAGAGATGAGTCAACTACCTATCCAGAAACTACTGAGGAACCAGATTCTAAAAAATGACTTGAGGCCATGAGATCTATGATGGACTCTAGGTAAACCAACAAGGTATGACCTTGGTGGATCAACTTGAAGGGGTAAAACTCATAGGGTGCATTTGGGTCTTTGTAAGAAGACCAACATGGAAGGATAGATTGGTTGCAAAGAGTTTCAAACTAGTTCAAATTGTTGAACATGATGAGGCCTTTCACCAGTTACCATTGTTAAATCCATCTGGATCATGCTTACTTTTATAGCTTGTTATGACTGTGAGATTTGGAATATGGATGTTAAAACCACATTCCTTAATTGGAAAAATTAAGAGGATGTGTATGTGATGCAACCTAATGGTTTATATACCCATTAATGCAAATAAAGTATATAAGCTACAAAGGTCAATTTGAGGATTGAAGCAAGCATTTCAGAGTTGAAATCTTCAATTTGACATGACAGCCAAAGGGTTTTACTTGAGTCAGAATGAAGATGGAATCTATGATTAAAAAAGATTTAGTGGGAGCATATTGATATTCCAGATAATGATGCGGAATAACATCCTTATCCTATAAATGCTAAAACCTGGCAAGGAAAGTACCTTCTCTGAAGGGTTTAGACAAAGCATCCTATGTGATAGGAATAAAGGTCTATAGAGATAGATCTAGAAAGCCTCTTGACCTAAGTAAGAGAACATACATTAGAAAGATGTTGAAGGGTTCAACATGCAAGACTTAATGAGAGAAAATGTGTCCATATTCCATGGAGCTCTCAGGAGCCAAGTGTCCCAATTCTTAAGAAGAATAGGAACACATGAATAAATGCCATATGCATTCGCAATTGGATCTATCTTGAATGAAATATTATGTATATATCCTATTATCTCTTATGTATTGGACATGTCGAGAAGATATCACGTTATCTCATATTTATTGGACATGACGAGAAGATATCATGTTATCTTGTATGTATTGGACATGACAATAAGGTACATGTCAGATGCTAGTGAGAGTCACCAGACTACCATAAAGAGCATCCTTAGATGCTTGTAAAGCACTTAAAGGATAAGTCCTTGGTTATGGTAATAATTAAGAGTTTGATGTAAAGGGTTACACCCATGCAAGCTTTCAAACTGACAAATAATCACAATCTAAACTTATGTTTGATGTCAAATGAGAACTATAAGCTAGAAAGAGTTATGAGCTAATGACAATTGTTCGAATCTATAAAAGAAGTCGAGTATCTTTGTGTTATGAGAACAGTAGAGAATATTGTATGGATCAAGAAGTTCATATGAGTGAACTTGTGTGAGGTTCCAAACCATTAATGACACATTAGAAATACTAAAGACAACAATGGAGCTACTAGTTAGGTTGGGAATCTCAAATAGCATACTACATGACTTCCATCTCATACAAGTAGTCGTACAATGAAGAGATATGAAAATTGCAAATATCGACGTAAAGCAAATGTTGCTAAACCTGCTATAAAGAACTTTGCATGTCAGGTCACTCAAAATGAGATATGTGGGTGATTGTCTCTAAGTGCAAGTGGGAGTCTATTGGTATGTATGCCCAGAGAGCCAATCATATGATGATTGTGATGGCATAACATGTAAATGATTTGATTAATAATAAAGGCAAGCTTCCAATTTATTTTGTATGTTCAGTTATGAGATAATGAGTAACATAATAAATGTCTAGAGAATAATATTACTCAATGAAGTGTGTCTTCCAGTACGTGACTTGGAAGAATGAGATCATACAGATGTTAAGAGTATATATGTACTCATTATGTCCCTGGTCGGTTGTTATTATGGAAGGTTGATAGACAACAATAACACATAAGATCACAGTGTGAGTTGGCTGATGACTAAATCCCATTAGTCATGATATGGAAATATCAAACCAAGCACACAGATACATGTTGGAGAACAGTGAATCAAACAGACCCACTGTGAGACTGATACATGGAAGCCATCATCATGGAAGTCATAGTCAGCTCTCACAGTGATGGTGGTGATTGCAGTTCTTAGACTTGAAATCAATGCACTCATTAGATGTTGTTGGGCACACTTTGACATCATCAAACGTGTTCCTAAAACATGGCTTGTTATAACAGTGATGATTGGGTGACTTTGACACATGGGGATTGACTGTGAGTGATAGATATGGGATTTGTCCCTCCGATAGGAGTATGATATCCAAGGCATCTTGATTAGTGAGACTGAGAAAATTATGGCCATACGCATGTGAGTCAATATATGATATTGAGCTTAAATAGACATCCAAATACACACAACATGTCATAATCAGATATTTTTGCATATAACCTGAATAGAAGAGATACACAATCATGCATCTTCAATGGTATATGATTAATTATATAATTTGCTTAGAAAAAGGCTTTAGGCCAATAAGAAAGAGGAACTTTGGCATCAAGAAGCATAGTCAAGCCTAGTTCAACTATATGCTTGTGTTTCCTCTCTATCAATCCAACCTGTTCATGAGTGTGCAGATAAGAAAGCTGATGAACAATGCCATTTGAAGATTGGAAATCTTGCATATTCTGATTTACAAACTCAAATCCCCCATCAGTCATAAGCACTTACATCTTTGTGTGAAATTGATTGTCAATCATTTTGCAAAAGAAGACAAACTGACTAGAGAAATCAGACTTAGCTTTCAGAGGATAAAACCAAGAGAAACCAGTACTGTAACATCCTTGACCTGGGTTAAGGCCTAACCCTAGGAGTTTTGCTTAAGTATGTCATTCATATTCTTGTCTTTATCTTTTGAAAAGTAATTAAGACTAAAGGAGATCTTATGTTTCAATTTGGGCCTATTTGAATAATGTTGAAACAATATTTTGCTTATTTTAGACTAAAGTGCAATTTACCCAATTTAAGGGGTTACCTTGAAAATGTTACATGATAAATGTTCCTCAAGTGTTATAGAATAATTAAAATAAGAATGATGCTGAGGTATGGCTTGTGGAAGCCTAAGTTCCAAGAAGGAGCTTGTTTGAGTAATACTTGTGTATTGAATGCTAGTTTTGGTGTAATTTGCAAATTACCCAAAATCTAGGGTTGAATATGTAAAATACCACTTCAAGAGTGTCCCTACTATTTCTTGTTATCATTTAGAGAAAATAAAAAGAAAGTGGCATCTTGTTTGTACTACTTTTGAGGAGAGATAATCTTGATAATAAAATAATCAAGAAATAGGCATAAATGAAACCCTAATTTATTTTGTAACAAAAATAAATATATTAATTAAAGTGCCCATAAACTAAAAAGGCTGTGTTTGAAATCATATTGTGCGAGGACGTCCAAATGCCTTGAGTGGCACCGAAATATCCTAAGTAGGTGAAGAAATCCACTCACATTTGTTAATTAAAAAGTAATGTCCACTAAAAATGGATAATAGAATTATAATGATCAAGGTTCTTAAGTGGATGCTTTTAATTCAAGGATAATTGAGAGGATATTGACGATAAAGGAAGATGGCTTCGAAGGCAAGGATGGGAGGGGCATGTGGCAAGAAAGTGGATGAATTTTCTCCTACTTTCTCTCTCCTAGAAAATCAATTATATGTACTCAATTTTCTCCTTACTTGAAAGGCTATTTTTGCGAACCACTTTCTTCCCTTGCTTTGGCCGATGACCAAGGATCTTAGGAGCAGGAGGAAAATGTTCCCCAAGCTGAAGGTAAGCTCCATGATCATCTTCAACCTTGGATTGATGGTTGAAATCGGATTTCAACATTCATTTTCTTCTCTCTTTCATCTAATGTTCAACCTTGGCTATCGTTTGCATCCAAAGAGTTGGAAACGAACCTTAGATAGTTGAAGGAGCTTCTTTCACCATTAGAGATGAGAATCTTGAAGCTTTGAAGCTACATTGAAGGCGTGTTATATAACTTGAAACTATCAATGTTATTATTGATTTCAATTTCTCATCATATGTTGATCTTTTATTTTTCTTCTTGAATAAGTGATGAATTCATCATATATATGACAATAGAATTTGTAGGTATGAAGCTTGATGATGATGACATCATCTTAGCACACATTTCTAAAAATAGAAATATAAAACAGTTTTCAAAATAGTTGACCAAACGGTTTCAAACCGTTTAATGATCAAACGGTTTTCAAACCGTTTAAGGGATGAACGGTTTCAACTCAATTGAATGACCAAACGATTTCAAAGGAATCTTCAAGACCATTTAAGGTCTAACGGTCTTCAAACTGTTTGAGGGATTAGAGACCAAGACCTTTAAGGTCTAATGGTCTTCAAACCATTTGAGGGATTAGATACCAAGACCGTTTAAGGTCTAACAGTCTTCAAACTGTTTGAGGGATTAGAGACTAAGACCGTTTAAGGTCTAACGGTCTTGAAACCATTTGAGGGATTAGAGACCAAGACCGTTTAAGGTCTAACAGTCTTGAAACCATTTGAGGTATTAGATACCAAGACCATTTAAGGTCTAACGGTCTTCAAACCATTTGAGGGATTAGAGACCAAGACCGTTTAAGGTATAAGGTCTTCAAACCGTTTGAGGGATTAGAGACCAAGATCGTTTGAAGGTCTAAATGGTCTCAACCCGTTTGAAGATTTAGGACCAAACTGTTTGAAGTTTCAATTGGTTCAAACTATTTGAAGGTCCAATTGATTCAAACCATGTAAGTACTAATAACCCCATAAGCGGTTGAAGAGTATCTCAAGGTTGATTTCAATGGAAGTACCTCTAAAGTACTTAGGTGATTAGTATAGTTAAGAGTGATTATCACTTGATGCCTATGAAAGTAATAAATTCAATACAATAGGATAAGCATAGGTGCATGTACTTAGTGAAAAGTTAACTCAACTGAATAAGGTATGATGGTGATGTGTGTTCCTAGTACATGGAACAATGATAAGTATGATTTAATACTTAAATAATGCTATGTGCTCCAAGATATTTGGAAGAACTGACTTAGGGTTTGGATTAATGAGGTAATTATAAAACCCTAAGCAATGGAAAATGGGAAACCTTAACCCTAATATAGGGTGATGTTATGTGAAACCCTAATATAGGGTGATGTTATGTGAAACCCTAATATAGGGTGATGTTATGTGAAACCCTTATATAGGGTGATGTTATGTGAAACCCTAATATAGGGTGATGTTATGTGAAACCCTAATATAGGGTGATGTTATGTGAAACCCTAATTGATAAAGATGGGAAACCTTAACCCTAATGAGGGAATAGTGATGTTATCTTTGTATTGGATAATGTTGATGTGTAATTGATATGGTTGTTATCAAGTATACTAACCATGCATGTATCATGAGATGATAAGTATAACTAGGTATTAACTATGATGTTAATGGGCCTTGTGAGCCATTATTTTTTTGTTGTCTAGTAAGAGGTGACAAGAAGTTGAATATGCCTGGTGAGCTATGTGAGATGCTTGTGTAACAAGTATCATGAATACCTTGGTCAGATGACTTGGAGGTAATAGTTATCTGATAGTAGTAACCATGTTTAGTGATGAACTAAGGGTTTGAATACCCAGATTAAGTAAACATGATGATGATATTGTTAAGCGATGAGAATTCCTGGTAATGAGATAAGGGATTGACATCCCAATGTTTTATAAGGTTTTGAAAAGTACTTGATAGAAGTATTACATATTTCTTTGTAGCATTTGTCATAATAATTTAGGATTGAAAACTTGGCTGACGCTAAAAGAATATGGTAATGCATTCAATTAATCAAGTGAAATCTTATCATGTAGAGCCCTATCCATAGATCCATCATCATCAGTAGCTGGTGATGGTGAAACAGGTTTTCCTATGGGAACTCCTGGAATGCATATTTTTGAATATGTGGGGGTAATGGGCGAATATATCCTTACGCCTCATAGGAATGAATGTGGCCCATATCCAATGCACATGAATGGTTATGGACCATATCCCAATAAGAGTATGGCTATAGGCCACGACTCCACAATACCAGGCATTGGCTACTGGCCATATCCTGAAGAGAGTATATGCTACAGGCTATAACTCTATAGTGAAGTTGCTAGTATACCCTGGAAAACTATTTTAGCAAGAGAAACGAGATGTCCTACATGTGGTCTCGCACTGACCGAGACATATGAGGTGATAGAGTCCGGCTCTTCCATTGACCTTGTGTGGTACCGATGCTTACGCAATCATGGTCGGTGATAACACCAAATTTTGTGATGTTTTTGGCCCTTATTTCGTTATCAAAACTGCCCTTTTAAACTGTATTCCTCTCTTTTTATATATGTTTCTGCAATAACAGGCCACGCTACGCTATTAACTCAATATTTCCATCTTTTGCAGAGTTTTCCTCCATTTTTGACTCATTTATCATCGAAAAGGCCCGTCCCGGCCCATAAACGTGTCTTACCTACATCGGCCTTTTTCCCAGGAAGTCGACCGATACACTCACTACCCGATAGGGCAGCGCGATACACCGACGCACGACACGAGGGTGTCGTGTAAGAGGAAGTGGGCGAGTGATACGCCTTTTACGCGAAAGGGAGCCGGACTCGCCATGACTACTGTAGCGTGTCGCGCGATACATGCCACCCACTAGCAGGCACCACTCATCACAATGACCGACAGCTGACATCCATATGCCGGGCGATATTGATATCAGCCACCCCGACTCTGTGATAATAAGAGCTGATGAAGGACATGTGGCGTCCGAAGCACCATAACTTCCCCAACCGCTGCCTATAAATAGCAGCTACAGGACTCTGATGGGACAGGTCGAGACCCTGCGCAAGCCAACTCAGGAAAGCTTCAAGATCTAGCGTGTCGTGCCTCAGAGGTTGTGTCGGGCGATTCTAGGTGAGCACTTCCGCATCCCGAGAGGGAGGGAATGGTTCACTTAGGGACGTATCGGGCACCACTGCAGGCCGATATCGGCCAACAAGGATACCCGATACAAGTGAGTGATACTAGAAGCACCACTCTATCCCGGCACGATACCGAACCCCAATACGCATCGCCAGTTATGGGCGTGTCTCCCGATAGGGTGCCACCCGACATGATCGTATCGGGTAAGGGCAACCCGCACGATACGTATGCCCGTTATGAGTGTTGCCCGAGAGGGTGCCACCTGACACGGGGGTATCGGGCAAGGCCCCTGCCCGATAACGGGCTGGAGACTCTGTTTCTGCCTGTCGTCTTTCTAAATCAAGAAGACCACTTTTATCTTTATTATTTCAGTCATTTACTTCCTTTACTTATGCAATGTAACCAGACCCGTTTATGTTAATGGAATTAGAAGAGTTTAACTATCTGTTGCTTTATGTTTGGTACTTTGGTTGGATGATTGCTATGTTTAAAATCTGAACTCTAGCTTGTACGCTTGGATCGTGTTTCGATTAGCTACTGAATCGTGTTTTCCCGTTGCAATAGCCTTGAGAGAGGTGTTGTGGCTCTAGTGTTCGGTCCGATTCTGGAGTACGAGAGTGCCCAGAATCAGAGTTGCTTTAGGGACCTTTCCACTCTAACTTAAGTCCAGCAACCTCGAGAGGGGTGTTGATGCTTGGTTAGAGGTGCCCGCTTCGAGAGGAGGGGTACATGATGTTTTCTGCCGCCTCTTGTTTTATTGAAGTTTTCTCCTTCGTACCTTACTTTAGCATTAGTATTATCTCTCTTCTTTCGTTGCACGAAAACCCTAAAAACTGATAAATGCTTAAAACCTAATTTTTCCTCGTAGCTCTAGTTGGAGATAGATTTTTTTTTATCGGTCTTATCTTGTTGTTCCCTTTGGGAACTTTACCATCTCTTTACCCTTGTCGGAGTGTAACGTGTCAATTCCGTGTTCTCAACACCACCACCCTTGTCCCTGTGTTTGACCTCGTATATCTACTTCGACCCCGTAAACAAAGTAGTGGGGGCCTAGAAGGTTTCGGGTTATAAATTTAAAAGTCTGACTACTTCAAATCCGCTTCCCTTTTTGGACGCGCGATTTAGGCCGGTCAACTTTTTGGCGCCGTTGCGGAGGACAAGGAAAAATGGTACTGTTGACGAACCTGAATCCACTAACTACACTCCAGTGCCTCAAGCTTAGAAATAAGCTTGACATCACTCTCTTTTTCCTTTCATTATTATTATTATTATTATTATTATTATTATTCTTTGCCTGAAATGAATAACTCATATTATTGATAACAGATTTTCTGACTTGATTGTTACACGATGCTCAGGAACTCAGAAGAAAGACATTATGTTCAACTGAGCACCGACACCATCCAACATGCCACCTCGCGTCGAACCACCCCATTCAGAAGGTGAACGCCAAGGGAGAGCTAGGCCTCATTCGCCTCCACCAGAAGTCAATGACCGCTACGACGACAATGATCAACTCAAAGATCCAGAAATGGAGCAGTTCGAGGAAGATCATCGCCATGATAGACATCTGTGCTGCCAACCAAAGACACCCTGTCAGAGAAAGAAGCTCGACGGCAGATGCATTCTCTGCACCGTCGGAGATACCTTCCATCGAGATGGCAGACTTCGACAGAAGAGCCATCGGATACCTGATGATCAGAGACCAGAAGCTACTGAATAAGGTCTTGAGTTCGTAGGCTGACGAAGAAGAAGTCATCTGGAGTGACGGCTATTTCTCAGTGCAATGGGGAGCGCTAAGAAGCATATTCCGCTCCCCAGCCGTCATTGGAAATAAGCTATTCAGGGTCCTACAAGGAGTCGTGATAGAGAACACAGGCGTTAGGACATGCCGATAGATGATCTACAATGCCACCCCGGCCTTGGCGAGAAGATTGATGAGGGGTTTGTATGAATCTACATAGGTGGCCAGTATGCTGAAGCACATTGAAGAGAACAACCCAAACCTAGTGTTGGCCCCCTACAAACATCAAAAGAATTGGTTCATGTGCATTGCTGACCACCGCAGTCATGATGTTCAACTACTCAGCTGCTGCAACAAAGAGGTCCCGCGCACAGGCAACACTTTCGTACACCCTGAAGACAAACTTCTGAGGCTACTCCCGCTGCACCTCCACCATGTTATCAAGACTGGAATCCAACGCCACAACGGTGTCTGGAATTTCTTCACACTGAGGGACTTCCCCATCCAAGAAGAAGAGGGAAGTGGAAACAACGCCTTTATAGTCCTGCGAGCCATGGAGATGATACATGTCTTCGGATTCTTAGGACAACTCTAGAGCCAAAACTTCTACCAGCTCAGAAGCATATATGCACCGTTGCTGATCAAGGACAAGCGTTATTTCCTAGACGCGGGCATACCAGAGAGGCTGCTGGACAGTGACCTAGAAGATGATTCTTCGTAGCCCAGCAGCACTCCTGAGAAGGAAGCTGAGATAGAAAAAGACATGTACGGGGCAGGCAAGTAGTTAAAGATCCCGCAGGAAGTGCACGGATTTGAAGACCCTGCTTTACCTGAAACATCAGAAGAATTGATCAACAACTTCGACCGCTTCTCGTGCTCTACACTCACGTAGGAGCAGGTTAATGAAATTCTTGTAAAGTTAGCCGATTCTACCCCGGCAAACATAATCTATGAGGCAGGCGATGTCATAGTCCCGGTTGATGACTTAAGGGACATGGTAAAGGATGGAGGATGCTTGGCAATATCTGTGGTGGCCGCCTACATCCAAACGCTACAAACAAAGTTTGAACATGCATACATTGCTCATCCAATGTTGTTCAACGACATCTGCCTCACCGATGAAACGGGAGCAAAGCAATCTTTTCTGGCAGAGTTGGAGTGTAGGGTTCCACGCACAATCTTCCTGCCCATCCTACATTACAATCACTGGACGCTCCTGATGGTGTACACTTGCCAATGAGCAGGAATCTTTTACAACAGCTCGGACAGCAACAAAGACCATCTGGTGCAGTGTACATCAACAGTGTTGACCTCCCTCGAGCACCTAGTAAGAAAATACTACGAGGATGTGGCGGCGCTGATACAACCATTCCTAGACACAGTAGCAAGCAAATGGCACGAGCTTCAGTTCTTCCACCGCAGTCCACAATAGATTCCCTTATCCAATGACTGTGGCATCTTTGTGCTGGAATGGATATCGAATGAAGTGACGCCTGACCATCTCCACCACATCGATTACCACAACAAATGAGGAGAATATGTGTGGGAGCTTCTATCCAACATAGCCACACTCACCAGCTAACCCTCACTGGGTTAACATTACCCTATCTTATCCACTTCACAACTCTCGGACAAAGTGTGGAGTAAGTTGGGGGGTACCATGTACCAGTGAGGGAGGTACAAAAATTAAAAAAAAAATCTTTTCTTCCAACTCCGCCCCTTTTTTCCTTCTTGTTCTTTTTTTTTCTTTTTCTTCAATATGTGTACATACAAAAATCTTGCTAAAATTTTTGAAAATTTTTTGCTTATTTTATCTCCATACATATGTACAAAGACACTATATAGTAAAAATCAGATACGACTTCTTGCCAGTTTATTTTCTATGTGCCGAAGGAGACGCAAGTTTTGTTATGTCTTTCTGATAATGCAGCCCCAAGCGACAAAAGATGACGACTTTCCATGCCAAAAATTTCAAAACAAATAATCTCGCAACAGCTAAGAGACGTGTATGCAGAAGGAAAAAGCTGCCCAAACAGCAACAAAAATTCCTCTTGTTTTTCCCTTACCCAACAAAAATCCCAAAAGAGAGAATAGTCTTATGAGAGTGGATAAAATCATGAGAGTTGTGCCAAATGAAAAGAAAGAAAAAATGCATACACACTTGTTTTCCAAAAGTACCCATCTTTAGGCATGGTAGATCCGGGGCAGTGGTACGTAGGATGTGAAATCACTGCTCTAAAGCCAATTGGCTTGGACTGCAGGGACCACTTTCCCGCTAACAGACCCTTACCTAGATGGACTGATGGGAAACAAGGAAAACCCAAAAAGCCTTAAGCCTACCCAAGCACACAACTTTCTGCCCCAAAAGCTGTTTGGTGTGAAAGCTAACTTCGAAATCATGCACCAAAGTCTCGCTGAAGCTGTAGAGAAATTTTTTGCTTAAATAAGGCAGGAGAAATAAAGTTTGTTGTTCGTGGTTGGGGTGCATTCTCTGTGAGACATCTTAATGCTCGCTCAAACCCATGGACTGAAAATACCGGTCAAGAAGAAGCATCATAAAATAAAGCTTAAAGATTGATTGAGGACAATCAAAATGCTAAGTTTGGGGGAGTTGATAACACCAAATTTTGTGATGTTTTTGGCCCTTATTTCGTTATCAAAACTGCCCTTTTAAACTGTTTTCCTCTCTTTTTATATATGTTTCTGCAATAACAGGCCACGCTACGCTATTAACTTAATATTTCCATCTTTTGCAGAGTTTTCCTCCATTTTGACTCATTTATCATCGAAAAGGCCCATCCCGACCCATAAACGTGTCCGACCTACATCGACCTTTTTCTCAGGAAGTCGACCGATACACTCACTGCCCGATAGGGAAGCACGATACACTGATGCACGACACGAGGGTGACGCGCAAGAGGAAGCGGGCGAGCGATAAGCCTTTTACCCGACAGGGAGCCGGACTCGCCACGACTGTTGTAGCGTGTCGCGCGATACAGGCCACCCACCGGAAGGTGCCACTCGTCACGATGACCGACAGCTGACATCTCTGTGCCGGGCGATATTGATATCCGCCACCCCGACTCCGTGATAATAAGAGTTGATGAAGGACACGTGGCATCCGAAGCACCATAACATCCCCAATCAGTGCCTATAAATAGCAGCTACAGGACTCCGATGGGACGGGTCGGGACCGTGTGCAAGCCAACTCAGGAAAGCTTCAAGAGCTAGCATGTCGTGCCTCAGAGGTTGTGTCGGGATATTCTAGGTGAGCACTTCCCCATCTCAAGAGGGAGGGAATAGTTCACTTAGGGACGTACCGGGCACCACTGCAGGCCGATATCGACCAACAAGGATACCCGATATAAGTGACCGATACTAGAAGCACCACTCTAGCCCGACACGATACCGAACCCCGATACACATCACCAGTTATGGGTGTATCGCCCGAGAGGATGCCGCCCGACATGATCGTATCGGGCAAGGGCAACCCGCACGATATGTCTGCCCGTTATGAGCGTGTCGCCCGAGAGGGTGCCGCCCGAAACGGGGGTATCGGGCAAGGCCCCTGCCCGGTATCGGGCTGGAGAGTTTGTTGTTGTATTTCGTCCTTCTAAATCAAGAAGGCCACTTTTATCTTTATTATTTCAGTCATTTACTTCCTTTACTTATGCAATGTAACCAGACCCTTATATGTTAATGGAATTAGAAGAGTTTAACTATCTGCTGCTTTATGTTTGGTACCTTGGTTGGATGATTGCTATGTTTAACATCTGAACTCTAGCTTGTACGCTTGGATCACATTTCGATTAGCTACCGAATCATGTTTTCCCGTTGCAACAGTCTCGAGAGAGGTTTTGTGGCTCTAGTGTTCGGTCAGATTCTGGAATACGAGAGTGCCCGGAATCAGAGTTGCTTTAGGGACCTTTCCACTCTAACTTAAGTCCAGCAACCTCGAGAGGGGTGTTGATGCTTTATTAGAGGTGCCCGCTTCGAGAGGAGGGGTACATGATGTTTTCTGCTGCCGCTTGTTTTACCGAAGTTTTCTCCTTCATACCTTACTTTAGCATTAGTATTATCTCTCTGCTTCTGTTGCACGAAAACCCTAAAAACGGATAAATGCTTAAAACCTAATTTTTCCTCGTAGCTCCAGTTGGAGATAGATTTCTTTTTATCGGTCTTATACCGTTATTCCCTTTGGGAACTTTACCATCTCTTTACCCTTGCCGGAGTGTAACGTGTCGATTCTGTGTTTTCAACACCACCACCCTTGTCCCTGTGTTCGACCCCGTATATCTACTCCGAGCCCGTAAACAAAGTTGTGGGGGCCTAGAAGGTTTCGGGTTATAAATTTAAAAGTCTGACTACTTCAAATCGGCTTTCCTTTTTGGACGCGCGATTTTGGCCGGCCAGTCGGTTCGAGCATGAACGATATACTTCATCTCCTCAGGGCATAAGTGTGATTGTAAAATGTAATCATCCGTGTAGCATATTTTCTTAAGGATGAAATATGGAAATCATTGGTTGATGTTACATTTCTTATTGTATCCTAAATGGATAGATATTATACATGTTCTTCATATTCCTTATTAAAATGGATAGATGGTTTACTGCTCTATCATTTATAATTGTAATGCTTTAAAAGAGGATGTTTGCTCAATTCTGCTTAATATTGATTAAATCCTACTTTTCAATAGAAAATCCTCAGCTCATTTATTACTATTTATCTGCAATGATAATATTTATGGCAGAGAGTTATATCTCTCGCTGGGACATGGGTCTCACTCCGTTGGTCACCAACATTTTTTTAGGTGGACACGGATGAGCAGGTAGAGACCACATAGCAGGGGAAGGACAACAACATCATGGATAGTAGTGACATCTCAGGAGGAGATACTGACTATCGTGTATTGTAGATAAGAGTCCTATGTGTCGTCTCTGTGCTCTCAGGTCCTTGGAGTTAGTAGTTAGTGCTTTTATGATCGATCTTAGATTTTTGGCATTGAATTCCACGAGGTTTTATTTTTCTTATGTATAGATTTAATAGAGAAACTGTTGTATGTAATCCTCGAGAAGAGAAGGTACATGGTATGTACTTTGTGGACCAGAATGCATATATAATATTTTGGTTCTTGTTATAAAAGTTTCCTGGAAATGGATCTCTTTGTAAATGGTTTTAATTTTTAGTGATTTTTGTTAATTCGTTGTTTATGTTTAATTCCGCTTAATTGTAACGATTTGTTTATTGATTTGGTAATTTTTGTCACAAGTACATTCATCAACTAATAAAGCATAGTAGTGAAATCCATATTTAGACACTACAGGAGATTTTCCCCACAAATCATAATAAACTTGTCCAAATGGAACACGACATTTAACATGGTTATTTGAAAAAGGTAATATATGACTTTTTCCTAATTGAAAACTATTGCAGAAATCTAACTTCTTATTTGACAAACTGATTAACTTGCTATCTTTGAAATGTTTTTTTACTTCTCTATGAGTATGACTGAGCCATCTGTGCCAGGTTAGATCAGTAGTGGTGGAACTTCTGATTGATAGAATAGCTTTATGCATACCATAGGCGATCGAGTACATCTTATCTTTAAGTACCCCTTGATCCAGGATTGTGTGTGTCTATGAATGTTGTATGAGAAATAAGTCTCTACAGAAAATGAAGTAACAAGGAAAATCATGGGCCAGCTGTGCGACAGATAGCAAGTTCTTCTTTATTGAAGGGGAAAATAGGACTCTCTCGAGAGGTATAGCATGACTTTGTATGTTATGAGACGTACCAGTATAAGTTATAGGAAGGTAGGTACCATCTCCGATCATTATGAAATCATATCCCTTATAGGAAATAACATTTCCAAGAATACTTGCACTCTGAGCAATGTGATTAGTAGCACCAGATTCAACTTGCCACTCAGTCATGTTGAAGGTGTTTGGTTCAGATATATGCATAGCAGCCATGGTCTTTGCCTGTTTAGTAATAACATATTCAGTGAGAGTCTTGGGAATCTCAAGAGTCTGGTATGAGTTGTCAAAATGATGCCAGCAGTGATAAGCTTCGTGACCTCACTTTCCAGATATCTAACAGAATAAATGAGGATGAAAGGAGTTGTTGAAGCTTCCAGGAGGAGGCTCGATACTCAGATTGAATACATGCCCTTGAGAGGAAAATGGATTTTGAGGTTTGACTCTAAGAAGGCATGGCTTGGAGTTGTATTGTTGGATGGATGGATTACTCATTGATAGTTCCCTCTTCCAAGGTTTCTAGGTCTAAAGCTTGACTATTGTCCAAGAAAAGCCATATTAGGGCCGGAGAAGGATTCAGGGAAGATTTATGCATATTGTGATCTTTCAGTAGAGAGACAACTTCATCATAGGAGGGAAGAGGAGGCCTCATCATAGACACAGTAAATGTCTCGAAATCGGATCCAAGTCCACTAAGAAGAAAATAGATTTTGTCATCATCAAGCAGAGGCTTACCAATAGCATGAAGATGATCACATATGAGTTTAAAATCTCATAGGTACTCAACCACAGCTATGTTCCCTTTTTGAATTCATTGTAGTCTTGTAGTTAACTCAAAGCTCCTAGACTGAGTAGACTCGTAGAATTTCTTGGAGAGAGCTATCCAAATCTGAGGTGATGTAGATAAACCTACCACCACTATGAACACTTCTCAGTTAGAGTTCCCATTATCCAGCCTTTGATCAATCTATCGGTCCTCATCCACAACACATAGGCATGATTGGAAGTGATCATTCCTTCCTCATCTATGACAATCTTCTCTGGTGGCTTCTTAGTTCCATCGATGAAGGGCTCAAGAGAGTTTCTCTCGATCAAAGTGTGAACTTGAACTTCCCATTACAAGTAATTGGAACTAGTCATATTCAAGGAAACGAAGTTGAAAACATTGATGCTGGTAGGATACGAATACTTGGATTCTCCTAGTGTGGATGACGATCCAGTTACTGAGGAAGAAGACATACTTGATGACAGAGGAAGTGATGCTCTGATACCAAAATAGGTTTAGACAATGAAACCCTAGATCTAGGATTGAAAGGGATTGAGAGAGACAAATTGAGAGGAAGAGAGGGGTGGGAGGATGAAGAGCAGTGTTCTATTCAAAGAGGAAAGATCTTGAGTGTCCTTTGATAATTGGTTCGCATCAAGCATTTCTTTGTATTATAGTAGAGTGTATATATACAACCAGGCTTGTCTCATTAGTTTAAGCCCAAGTAATATACAACAAGGTAAGGTAAATGAGAAATAAAAGATTGACTAACACATTTCATCAAGCATGTAGAGGGCTATATATCATCCAATACAATGATCAAGATTGAATAATAATGAGGGTGACTGCTCCATGCCTCTAGCTCAATCTGGATATCAGTGACAAAGGAACTATACAAACTCAGTAACACCATACACAAATTTGTAGGTTGAAGTTCCTCCCCAACTTTCCATTCACTTGGGTAGTAATGATGTGTGACTAGTCACCACTCTTTGCTTGTGATGTCATAAGACAGTTTGGACATTCACTGCCAATGTGAAATAGGACCTATAGGGTCACACACATAGGAATTCATCTAGAAGAGGAGTTTGATATTGAATAATAATTAAATTGAGTATTAAAGTGTTTAGGTACTCAATTCACACAACAAATTCACAGATTGACTGACTGAACTGCCAAACAACCATCTCAAAGGGTGAGAGAGTTGTTTGGGTAACCAAACGGGTGTCTCAAGTGTTAAGATGGACGTTTGGGTTGTCTAGCAGATCAAAAATTGAATTGTCTTAGTTCTACCCTATAAACTGACCGGTTCAAGCTGTTGAGCCGATCGATTCAACTCAAACTCGCCAGACGGTCATCTGGGTGAGTGAGATGGGTGTCTCGCTTGTGTGAGATGGCTCGATTGGGACAAATGAATGTTCTAGAGTTTTTCCAAACTCATTTCAATTGCACATACTTGGGGTGCAAGTAGATTAATGTATGACATTAATTAGGAGACAATTTTCCAATTAATATCTGACTGGAAAAGAGTGAAACGACTGTCTTGCTTTGCGAGACGACCATCTCGCATTCTAGACGACCATTTCACTTAGTGAAATGACCATTTCACTTAGTAAAATGACTGTCTTGTGTGCAAGATGAATGTCTCACTTGGTGAGATGACCGTTTCGTCGCACACAGGTTGTGAAACGTCTAGAAAATTTGTGAAAATTCAAGATCTACTTGTCTTTTCCACTCCTGCTTTAGTTCCACATTGGTTGGGGACTGGGAACCCTAACTCTAACCCCTCCTATGTAGAGAGGGGTATTGGGGGCTTCCTAGAGTACAACTACTACACAGACAATTGAGAATCAATTGCTCTGACAATTGTTGTCCTCTATGGTTGTGGTAATTACAAGAACCCAAGAAAGTCCTACCTGACCAAGGAGGGAAGTCACAAGAGAGAAACAACTGAGGATCATTATTGTGGGAGAGCATGTGGGTGACTAGTACACCAACGGAAGGGACAAATCCTTCTTGTCCATTCATGTAGGATGAAAAGAGTTTTAGTTGGTCCGTGTGCACAACTCTAGAGGCAGGAGTCTGTTGGATGCTGCTAGGAGGGCAACGTCAACTCACAGTCTGCGGTGAGATCTGAGGAGCCACTACAGCTATTATTCGAGTATGTTATCCATGGAGGAGAAGTCAGATGAGTCCGAGTGCAACTAGGAGTTGTACAACCACCATCTAAGACAAAGTACACATCTACATCGATGAGGATTGTTGTTGGACTTGTTCTAGGACCACTTATTTCTTTGTGAAACCATCCTTCCCATTACATAGTTATTGATGTGATCTACTGGTTAATGGGAAATATGTCAGTAAAAAAAAAAATCCACTACTCATATGATGTCGTATTTCCCTACATATCCTAGTAGATGGATTTCTCAGTGAAAGACGATACTACTTTAGGCATATTGACAATACCTTTGAGCTACCTAGACCACTGGACCATATATGTGCCATGGATCTCCCATATTCAAGGTGTCAACCGTTGTTTATGTTCCTTTTAGTTAGACCTTCTTTGAGTTTCTAGGACCACATTGACGGTGCATCAAGGATTTATTTCCCTCCATCTTAGGTTTAATGTTTTCTGGTGATGAAAAAAATTCTAAGATCGAGATGGAGGGTGGGTGGTAATTACTTCTTTTCACCCACACCTATCTCTTATATTATCATGGTTTATTTCAGAAACATTTTAGCTTTGCATGCATCCAATGCATTTAGTTCACTTGCATCACATTTAGCATTAAACTGCTCTTTTTTCAGTTCATAGTTAATGTTATGTTAGCTAAAGACATTATCTAGTTAGCTTAATTTACATTCCCCCTATTCGGATTAAGTTCTTGATGTTACCTATGTTTTGAAAACATACCAATGGTTAGAAGTTACCCTTTGTAGCTAATGAATATAAGCATCATGTACCTAAATGATGACAAACCATATGAGATTGAGCATAATCATAAGCAACATGTCTCTTTATAGATTAGCATAGCATGCTTGTTGTAAAAACTTGATCTTTTTTGGATCAAGTTATTTTTTCAACATGATTTAAATCTTCAATAGAGGACTACCCACAGACATATATTCAATCTCTTCTATCTACACTTGTCCATGAACTTTTAGAGGGAAGAAAACCACACATGGACCTCATGAAGGGAAATTTAGGTCAGTAAAGTTGGTACTAAATTCAACTATTGAACTATTAAAAAGTAAAGTATGTGTAAAATATATTCAAGTATGAGATCTATTCTGAGAGTGAACTGTTTGTGGACTTAGTTCAACAAAATAAGGACAGTAAGTAGAAATGTTTGAATATTCATAATCCAAGATGGAAATTACATAAAGCTAACAATCATGCAAAATAATCCAAGTTCCAAATATCAAGAATATTGTCAATTGTCAACTTAAAATATTAGGATTCAGTACTATCATGTCATTTCCTTAAAGGAATAAAGTTTTATGTGTCCAATCATCTATGAAAGAATGACATAATAGCCTAATTACTATTTTAATCAGTTGAGTGGGGGGCAACTAATTCATTACGACCTGTGCACAGGTGCGGGGAGTGCCCTATCTCAAGTGAGCCAAAGATCTAAGTGGCCAAAGCCCATAGGAACAAAAGTCCAGAGAGTCAAAACTCCAATAGATCAAATAAATTGCTATCTTAATATTTAACGAAATCCAACAGTTATGATTTATGAGATGGTGACCTTCAAAGGTAGGAAAGGGTTACAAAATAGTTTAGGGTTCACCACCAAACAGGATTTATAAAACTCAAGAGGGAAAATAACTCAATAAGGAAATAGAGAATCTAGTACCACAATTTACCCGAGACTCCATAGATTGCACAATCACCAAAATGGCTCCTAGAGTGAGAAATGTACAAAGTATGGTACAAGGTGGTTATCATTTAGCTTGGAGTCAATGAAACATTTATTAATTAGGATTGTCTTTCCCACATAGGGTTATTACTAATTCATGGTCTCTCATTATCATATTTATTCCTAGTATTTCTAGTTGGATTGTGCATATGTGTCCATGTACTTAATGGCATTAATTTTTTTACCTTACTATATAGATAAACCTTGCATATTATCGTGTTATATTAGTAAGATTCCATCGTATTCTAATCCTATTACATAAACACAAATAGATACACACACATACATATACATATACATACACACACATATATATATACACACACACGCAGATATATATATATATATATATATATATATATATATATATATATATATATATATATATATATAACTCCTTTTGAATAGCCAATGCATGGTTACATGTAGTGTACCTTAGTTGCTCACATATACTCACCCATGATTACAAGAATACTTATTTAGTTAATAACCATATATAGATGGACTAAGTATAATATATATGTGTTTTCCTCAACTAAGATACTACATAGGATTTTGTATTGATATTTTAAATTAGTCCTTTCACCATTCGGGTTCAAGTTTTACATTCTTTCTCCAATGATTTGTCCAAGATTATATATATTATTCTCTTTCTAAAATTTCCATTCATAAATATAAGGTTAAGGATGGCATATAAACATGAATAATTCTATGTATAAACACATGCTTTTATCTAGATTGCAAAGGATAATACAAGTATGTGGCTGATGCTATCTAGATGAATGAAAAATATTGTAAATTTCTAAAGAGTCCAAAACATGTTTTCTAGATTAGATATTTGTAGAAGCTACACATTTTCTCTTTTATACATTATTTTTCTCATAATGGTTCAATCTAGATAATTATGCTCCATGGATCCATATATCTAAACATCATTAAGTATGTGTATACATACATACATACATACATACATACATACATACAACCCGCAAGGGTGTGGCTCAATAGTGATCGGACCGTGAACACAGGAAAAGGTCTCAGGTTCAAATCCTCACGGGGATGAATAAATTAGGATTTATGTCTAACATGGTTTGTGCTGAAACTAATGGGTTGCACACTTGGTTTACCATACTCCTTCTATTTCGGGCCTCCACAGGTCAATGAGAGGTCGGGGAGAGGAAGTCATCTTGATGACTCACACATACATACATACATACATACATACATATATATATATCACCATCTTGGGTGTTCGGCCTCCGCCACGGGCATGGCTGAGGGGTAGAGAATATCTCTCTTTATGTCAATGCCATATATATATATATATATAGTTTTTAAATATATTAAAAGAATAATATTGCTATACTAGATTGTCCAACTACCAATTACGAAATTGGCTAAATCCTTACTGAACCACTTATCATCGCATAGTCAAGTAGGTAATTTATAAACTAGGTTAGAGATTATTATATCCACGTTTCATATTAAATAAGATTTGGTGTTCAACCAAGGTATAGTATGATGTACGGGTATAGGTAATATAACTTCTAAAGAAGTTCCAGACATTGCATTACGTTATTCACACAGACTGATGCAATCATGCATATTGTAACATGTTATTGTGATGGATCAATTATATATCCAATATTGTTACTTATCATATATAATAGTTCTAATCTCATACATTATGTAATAGGTCATGTAACGTCTCAATATAACCAATATATATCTATAACAATTTATGGCTTTCCAGTTAGTTAGTATTAATATACTGACTTAAACATAATCTTTATACTAGTGTGGTACGTATGGGTGTAGATGAGTCGAGTACTCTCAAATATAATTAAGTTTAATGTGTCCTGGTTATCATTAAATCTTCTATTGAATACACTAATATATATATTAAGGTATGGAATATATAATAAAGGCTGCTAAAAGCTCTACTACATTACTTATGCCAATACATTTGTTAGATATATGTCTATTAGCCATGTATATAGTATGGGTTAAGCCCAATGTAGTACAACTAGTACATGGAGGAAATGTAGTTTTGTGACTAGTACAAATGGGGAAGAAGTGTTATCCCATATTTCTCACTCCTTGAATTTTTGTGGTCTTTGTATGTAGGATCACATGTGACACTAGTGTCCAAATGTCCTAGGAGAGAGTATGCTCACCTCCTTGATGGGTATGGTGACCACAACACACACATGCATGTACGTGTGTGCACCACGCCTCATCTAACCTAGTTGGCACAAGATCGGGCTCGGGGCTTGTGGGAATTGTCTTTTGTCTTCTTTTTGTACTAGGATACAGTTACATAATTAAATAATTATTAATTAAATTGATTGTCTCTTTTTCAAACATGTTTATTATTCCTAATTGAATAGTATTTTCCTTCTGGATTTTTTTACAAGTGTACAAGAACGATTGAGTGAACATGTCTTAATGGTAATAGAATTTCAGTACGTGTAAGCCTATGAATAAGCCTCCGCTCATTAGGGTTAAACACATCTCATGAACATCAGTTTTCAACTTTTTGAGTACGTGTTTTGCAACCCTAAAGCTGAGTCTTCGTCGTCGCTTCGAGTTGTTGCATGGAGATCTTCTCTTGTGGATAGCATGTTTTTCCTTCCTCTCCTCAAGACGTGATTTGTCAGGTGGTGGTTTCTGCGATAGATCAGTTGCACTGGTAGTGCAATAGACCATCACCAAGCATGAGCGAGATGACAACCTTCTTCAGGTTTGTGACTGGGTTGACTAAAAGAATGGAACCTATCTATAAGGATTGCATGTTGTTGGTTTCATTAAGTATCACATTCGTTTCTCAATGAACGGTCTAGTTTGAGTTTATAACCTTTGTTTATGTTCTCTTGCATTGGCTTATTCTATATTTCTTATCTAGATTTGCCTAAATACTTTAACTAGATTGCACCTACTATTTTTGCATGTAACAATGTAATTTAAAATTGACAACAATCTTAAAGAAATCACTATCTTTTATTAGTTAACTATGGTTGCTTAAGGTTTTGGCATGAAATTGATATGACTAATATGTCTGAAAAGTTTATTGGAGTCAATTTTTCTCATTGGCAAAGTAGGAGAAGATTTGGCTTAACGTGGTAGGGTATGATCAGTATTTACAAGAAGACGAACCCAAACATGCTAAAACTATCCCTGATAATGCTAATTTAATTGCAACTTGGAAGAAGGGTGATAAGACGTGCCAAAGGTTGATTCTATTTGCATTAAACAACAAACTATATGATTCATACTCAGAGTCACTTGTTACTACATCTATGATTTTGTTAGGCGGCGTCATAAGAAAAAAAATACAATATGGGAAATCAAGGAACTAAAAACTATTGTGTCTTGAAATTTCTAAAGTTTCAGATGGTTGAGGGTAAGTCTGTGTCTGATCAAACACAAAACCTTCAACTTTTAGTGCAAGATCTTGCAGATGCAGGCATGTTACTTCCTAAAAAATTTGTTGTAGTGTCTATCATTGAGAAATTCGCAAAAACTTGAGAATTATTTGGCATGTCTCTTAAGCATCACAAAGGAGATATGTCAATGAACATTCTCATAATGGACATCAATATATAGGAAGATCACCTCAAATAGAAATCAGTTAAGGTACCCACTGATGTTAATGCTACTATCAATTTTACTATTTCTAAGAAAAAGAATAAGAAACGAAAGAGCTAAGATCCATAAGAAACCAAAGAACAAACCTTGTTGGACTTATGGATGGGTTGGCCACAAGAACAAGGATTGTCCTTCAAAGAAGGCAAAGAAAGTTGTTGCATCTGCAACTGAGGAAGTTATGTTCAACATGATGATTACATCCTTGAACCTCAACAATAGATATATGTCTATAAAACCTAAAGTTATGTCTATTTTTGAACCACTATATTGGATAATAGACATTGGGGTAAATGTGCATGTGTGTATTGACAAGTCTGTATTTGTGTCTTACCAGGCCTATAAAGGTTGATCAGTGACTTTGGGTAATTCCAAAACTATAGAAGTCAAAGGAGAAGGATGGGTGGACCTAAAATTTCCTTCAGGAAAGATTTGGATGCTCCATACAGTCAGACATGTACCATCAATATGACGCACCATTCTTCGTGGTGCAATTTTAGTTATAGATGGATTTAGAATATACTAGAAATGTGATAAAGCTATTATTACTCACCTTTGTGATTCTTTATTTTTTAGAAAGGGGTATCTATGTGATATGGAGAACCTATTTAAGATTATTGCTTAACCTTTTATGAATTCAATTTTAAATTTGAATGATAATAGTTCTATGCGTATGAATCTTGTATCATCTGAAGTTTGGCATTCACATTTGGGATAGCTCAATGAAACATATGATGAATCTAAATTTAATACCTAGATCCGACATTAACAATAATAAATGTAAAATCTATGTGAAAGCTAAATTACCTAGGAAACCTTTTCATTCTATGAATAGGAATTTAGAAATATTGGATTTATCACATACTGATATCTTGAATTTAATGAGATTGCTATTGGGGATCAAAAGTGTTATTTCATAACTTTTATTGAAGATGCGAGTAGATATTTTTATGTCTATTTACTTAAAAGTAAATATGAAGAAGTGGATAAATTCAAAATTTATAAGAAAGAAACTGAAACTCAAACAAGTAAAGTACTTAAGTGATTAAGGTCTAATAGGAGAGGAGAATATACCTCGAACTTCTTTTTAGAATTTTGTCAATTCCTTGGTATAGTTCATGAGGTTACTACTCCTTATTCACAACAGTCAAATGGGATTGCAAAATATAAAAACCAAACCCTTATAGATATTGTTAATTCTTTACTTCAAACCTTAGGACTGTCCATCTTCATGTGGGGGAGCTTTGAATAAATATTGCCATATTCTGAATAGAGTTCCCCATAAACATGTAGAAATTAGTCTGTTTGAGTTATGGAGGGGAAGAAATTGAGTCTCAAATATCTTCAAGTGTGGGGGTGCCTTGTTAAGTTACTTGTCCCTGAACACAAAAGGAAGAAATTGGGGCCGAAAATTATTGATGCCATATATTTGGGTATGTAGAGACAAGTTGTGCCTATAGATTCTTGATTTTGAAATATGATATTTCAGGCATTGACATCAATATAATTGTGGAATTACATGATACTATATTCTTTGAGGATGTGTTTCCCATGAAATATGGTGTTCCTTATGAAGTATCTCAAGAGGATTCATTCACCATGGGTACCATTCTCGAGAACATGTAATAGATGCACATGTGGTGAGAAACTCAAAATGAAATATTTTTGAATCTGATGATTATGAAGAAATGATCAAACCAAAGAGAAGTAAACAACCTAGGGCATCCAAGCATTTTTGGAAGTGAGTTTCTCACTTACAATGTTGAGGATGATCATGTAAGTTTCGAACAGTCTATGGAATATCTAAAAGCTATGTTTTGGAAATAAGTCATTAATGATGAAATCCAATCAATTCTCTCAAATTGAACTTGAGAATTGGTGGATTTTCCTCTTAGTTGTTCGACAGTTGAAGGAAAATGGATCTTTAAGAAGAAACTTAATGTGGATGGGACAATCAATAACTATAACGCTAGGTTATTTGCTAAAGGTACACACAAAGGGAAGGAATAGATTAGTTTGATACATATTTTCATGTTTCTAGTATGACCACAATCGCCGACCATGAGTGGCTCAAGTGGTCAAGCACGGTGTCTCCTCTCCTCATGAAGGGACCTGGGTTCGAATCCTAGTTGTCACCTTGATTTACCACCCTCCTGGGCGTTCGGCCTACGCCACGGGCGTGGGAGAGGGGGGAGAAATCTTTCTCTCTTAATCCCATAGTATGACAACAATCCAACTGCTTATAGCATTGACTTCAATTTATAATATATGTATCCATCAAATGGATGCAAAGACTATGTTCTTACATAGTGATCTTCAAGAAGAGATATATATGGAACTACCAGAGGGATTTTTGGGTCATGGGAATGAGTCCAAAGGTTGTAATCTTGTTAAGTCATTATATGGTTTGAAACAAGCCCCTAAGCAATGGCATGAAAATTTTGATTTTGTGGTATTATTTTTTGGCTCTATTTCTAATGAATTTGGTAAGTCTCTCTAGTGTAAAATCGTCAATGAAGGATTCATTTTGTTATGTTTATATGTGGATGATATCCTACTTTTTTATTCTGATAAGAAAGTAGTAAATGAGACAAAGTCATTCTTGTGTAGTAAGTTTGAGATGAAGGATATGGGTGTCATTGATGTGATTCTAGGTCATGAAATCACAATGTCTCCTAATGGTATAACTCTCACTCACTCTCACTATGTTGACAAGATATCAGAGAGGTTTGATTACACATCACATAAGCATGTTAAGACTCCATATGATTCACCCAAGGCCTTGTTTAAGAATGAAAATGGATTTCCAATGTGTCAATTACAATACTCTCATATTATCAGAAGTTTGATGTATCTTATGAATTGTGCACGTCCATACATTATGTTTGTCATGAGAAAGCTAAGTAGATACACCAAGTTTCCCAACAAGACTCATTGGGAAGCTCTTGATAGGGTTTTGAGGTATATCAAGGGAACTTATTCTCTTCGGCTACATTATGGAAAATATCCTTCTATTGTCAAAGGATATAGTGATGCTAGCTGGATTTCCATGAACTCTGGGGGTAATGGTGTCTCAAGATATGTATTCTTTTTGAGAGGAGAAGTTGTTTTCTGGAGGTCTAAGAAACAACCCATATTATCTCAGTCTACTTTTTAGGTAGAGTTGTGTGCTTCTGATGAAACTGGATTAGAAGTTGAATGGCTACATGGACTTATGCCTAATTTACCTATGGTAAAGAAGCTGCTTCCTATAACTTCAGTTCACTCTGATAGCACTATAAATATTGCTAAGATAAAGAGTTCCAAGTACAATCAAAAATAGCATAGACATATCCAAGTCAAACTCAAGTTTGTAAGTGAGTTAGTGTCTAATGGGGTCGTGGTTGTGAACTATGTCGGTACCAAAGATGATACATCTGGTTCTTTCAGTAAATGTCTTACTCTAGACTTAGTGGAAAAAAATAAGGTTGGGGATGGGAATGAAACCCCTCATTATTCGTAGGAAGTAGCAACCCAACCCAATAGAGTGGAGATCCACAAATTGGATGCAATGTGGTAATAACAAGTTGTTGGGTGAATTAGATGACACTCTATAATTTCTTTTGATGCTTCTTGCATCTGTGTGTCTATACCAAGGAAATATGTTAGTGTCATGACTACAAGTTAGTAATAGATTACTCTCTAAATGGGTTAAGTCTTAGAATAGGATGTTAGCAATACATCCTTAGAGAATCCAACTAAATGATTGATGTTGTTTAGGATGCAATTGGGAAATTGGGTTGTTCCCTAATATTAATCATGGGATGTGACTTTCAGATGCATGGCCTTTAATGAATCGGATTTCTTTTCTACCATGTCTTTATTTTGTTGTTACCAATCTATACTCTTACACCCAAGGTTCAGATTCAAGACTTTTGTTCACCTAGTTCTTGTGGGGGTCACAGTTGGATGACTCAGGTAGATTCAAACTGAAAGGCATCTACTAAAAGCACAGCCTGGAGGACTAATTGGAAAATCACACTACACATTGGACTTTGTGGGGGCTGTTAGATATATGGTTATTATCCATGTATATAGCATGGGTTAAGCCCAATGTAGTGCAACTAGTACATGAAGGAAATGTAGTTTTATGTCTAGTGTAAATGGGGAAGAAGTTTTATCTAACATTGCTCACTCCTAGAATTTTTTTGGTCCTTATATGTAGGATCATGTGTGACAGTATTGTCCAATGTTCCTAGGGGAGAGCATGCTCACCTCTTTGGTGGGTATGGTGACCACAACATACACACATGCATGCGCCACACCACACCACGCCTCACCTCACCTCGTATGGCCTGGCAAAGCCTGGAACGGGCTTAGGCTTGTTGGTTGTGGGTTGCTGGAATTATATTCCATCTTCCATCTTCTTTTTGTAGTAGGATACAACTACATAATTAGTTAACTATTAATTTAATTTTTTTTTCAAAATAGATTTATTAATACTAATTGAAAAGTGTTTTCCTTTCGAATTTTTCCACAATGTGTACAAGAGCAATCAAGTTATCTTGTCTTAATGGGAATAATATTTTGGTGTGTGTAAGGCTATAATTAAGACTTCGATCATTAGGGTTTAAACACATCTAATGGACACTAGTCGTCAGCGTTCGAGTACATGCTTTATAAACTCTAAAGTGACATTATCGACCATCACTTTGAGTTGTTGTATGGAGATCTTCTCCTATACGTAGCAAGTTCATCCTTCCTCTCCTTAAGATTTGATCTGTCAAGCAGTGGTTCCTACGATCATTGGGTTGCACTGATAGTGCAACCCACTATTATCAACCACGAGCGAGACATCAACCTTCTTAAGGTTCGTGGTTGGGTCGACTAGAAGAATGATGCCTATCCACAAGGATTGTGGGCCGCTAATTTCTTTAAGTATCACGTTCGTTTTATCCAGATTGAGTTCCTAACCTTTGTTTTTGTTCTCCTACATTGGTTTGTTCTACATTTCTTTTTTGGATCTGGCTGAATACGTTAACTAAATTGCACCTGTTGTTGTTCATGTAACGACATAATTAAGAATTAAAAATAATATTAAATAAATATATTAATAAACTCTGAGTAACAAAGTGATAGACAGTAGGATTCAAATAATTGAATTAGAAAAAGATTTATATCCAGCATTATTTAGTCAACTTTTTAGCTAGTACAATTTGCCAATTCATAAATAAATACAAGTCTTGTAAACTAGAGAAGCTTTATAGACATGTAGATTGTTAGATGGAGATCTGATCTATAGTGTTCATCTTACAAGTCCACTGCATAAAAGATTTAACCAAAATGATTCTCATACTCATTGTTGGCCGTGGGAGGTGGCAAGGATAAAATCATCATATTTGATGTACATGTTGTCATAGATGTTGAAGCATACAGTGGTATTACTAACACAACAATCATTTCTTCAAACGTAATTGTCATCATGTAGGGTAGTGACCTCCTATTTCCCTAATTATTTGGAGTTCATATGGGGCAACAAAATTTGCAAAGAGATCTGGCTACCTCGCCCTGGTAGGGGTGTGTGTGTTTGGAGGTGATGAGCAAAATAGAATGCAGTGGAGTTGAGTAGATGGCAGATCATGTGAATTTTGATTTGGTCGCAAGGAGTTAGATGTAACAACCCCCTCCTCCCTGTTAACCCCAATTAAGGTGGACCGAGAGGGCAAGGTCCATTATCATATATACATGATAAAGGTTTAGTAATTAATAACTAATAATTAAAATTTTAATTAAATGGAAACGAATTTGGTAACAATAAGAAGATAGAAATCTCCACTATGAAGTTACATGATATGGAAATGTAAATGTATGCAATAAGAAATAAAAACTATCTATCTAAATCCTCCAGATTAACTTTAGATTTTTTTTCTTTTGGTGCCTTCTTCTCTGGATTTCCATCTTTCTCATTACTTGTAGTGAAACCTAAAACGTCTTGAAAAAAATACATGGTTAGTATATCGATATACACCGAGTATATGGGGGAAATAAAATGTTCGCATGTGGGTGTAACAACATAATCAACCATAGCAACAATTATGATTACAAAATTGAACTAGCATTTTCTTATTTTAACCTTACAACCCTTATCCTCTCTTTCTCTATGGTGTGCCCTCTCTATAGGGGAGCCTCTTTATGGGTAACCCTCTCTTTAGGGTTTGGTCCCTACAGTGGACATTCATAGCCTTCCCTCACCCAAGCTTGGTTTCATACATAGGCATTCCTTTCCAGGCTTGACCTTAGGTGATCTTCCTTTTCGGGTTTGATCACCCATCATTCCCATAATAACTTATTTCTCCCATGATCTTTAACTTATCAGAGATTATTCAAGGTTTTGAGCATGTTACATTGATATAAGATGATATCTATAGTGACTTTATAGATTTTAAGAAGTAAATAAGTTGTCAAGTAGTTTATTTGTAATCCAATCGAGAAACTTTAGAAAACCATGAAAGTATGTTAACGTGAGTAGTCATAGGTGTAACCACATACCTTTCTCAGAGATGACTTAAAGTCCAAGTAAACAAATGCAATTGTAATCAACCAAGCAATCACCCTAAAATTAATGCATAATACCAAAGTATTGCTATTTTGTTCATAAACTAACATTAAGACTAACTCGGGTTCCAAGTTAGGGTTTTGGGGTCAATTAGGGTTTCATTAAGATTTTGGCTTTTCAAACCCGAATTATCACATTTAGTGCTTTTTAACTTACAAACCCTAATCTTGGAAACTTATGAGTTCTTTAACTTAGATTAGATCAAGATATCCCTTTTTATCCAAAAATATTAGTCTTTATTTATTAAATCTATTTCTGCAAGCTATGACCATCAAAACTAAGAAAACTAGGGTTTTCATGCTTTTTAATACATTAAAGTTAGAAACTTTATGCACTTTCAGAATTCAAGGTAGAATTAGGTCTTAAAACTAATTATATTGAATTATTTGTATTTTCTAATCAAGTTTTGTATATAATTTGCCATATTTGGATAATCCTACAATTTCTATAATTTTCAGAAGTTTATTCCTTTATGGCCAAATCACAGCTTGCCACATAGGCAAATGACTATGTAAAGCCAGCACGGAGTGATGCCACAGCCGAAACAATTGGTTGGTTCCATGTCAGTGTTCACGTTCACGTGGCTCAGCTAGGTAATGCAGAAAAAAGAGAGCAAAAGGCAGTTTTATCCCTTACCTTATTGTAGGTGATGTGGGGCAAAGAGGACTTTTCTTCCTCAGTCATCTTCAACCCTAGATTCACAAGAAGATTGCTTGGGTGAATCAACTAGATGGTTTACGTTGGGCTTTAATGCTCATGGGCGGTAATGAGAACATGCCAACACCTTTGCCTCACCTTTCCAGAGACGTTGATGGGTTCAATTGCTCCTTGAGATGGACTGAGCATGTATAATGGTGAGTAGGCCTATGTTGATGCTCAGATCATATGAAAAGGAGAAATGATGGTCTATAATGGGAAATTGAGGGAAATAAGAGAGATGCTCGGATCACACTGAACCTTGTGGATGTCTGGGTGTTCTTAAGGAGGGTTGACACCCTTTATATAGCTCTAGGCAATGGAGGGTTGGTCGAAGAGGGTCCTATAATTTGGGGGATTCTTCAATAGCCTTCCAAAGTAGGCAAATCTTAGGATGGTTAGGTGCAAAAAACCTCATGGATCCATTGAAATAGTTTCTATATTTACACATTTTAGGGTGAGAGGAAATTTGAAAAGGAAATGTTTTAGTATTTTTCTCTAACTTTCCTTTCTTGTCTGAGGTAGATGGTGATTTGAGTGTGGTCAGATATCAATTCAATAGATTTTAGGTTGTGCAAATAATCCAAGGTCGGGTCTTGGTTTCCTTGTTTGATTAAACGTGACATTGAATATATCAATCCATTAACTCTTCCACTTTAGGAAAATTAGATTAATTCATATCCCCCTCTCCTTTTGTCCAATTAATCCCAAAATTTAAAGGAAATTCTTTAACACTTATATCTAGGTGTGGGTGGGATTTGAGACAAAAAAATACAAGTTGAAGATAATTTTCTTTATCTCCAAGTCTCCCTTTATTTAATTTATTTAAGGCATCAATTAATTCTTTCTCTCTCCCAAACTTGGCAAGATTTCTTATTTCGATATATTTTCCCATTAAATCCAATATTGGACCAAATCCAATTCATTAGTTTCCTTTAACCAATTCTTTTTAAGAAAACTCCACCCAATTCCATATTAAAAATACCCTTTGTGAATTACTTTTAATAAATTCATTTATCATTGGATTTTACCCTCTATATTATCCAATATCTGTTAGGGATTATTGAAAATAATAAAATCATGAATTCCATTGCAAAGGAAAAAAAATATGTTAAATTCGTACTTTTTAAACAAGGCATACCAAGTTTTCTAATAAACCCTTAACAATCCAATATTTGCATTTCAAATATGTAAATACATGTGAAAAACCATGTTACAACATTAGATCTCCAGGCATCCCTACCTTCGTTGAGTTAGGAGGTGTCGTCACCATTTATTTTATGGATCCAGAGTTTTTGAGGAGGATGAGGGGGTTTAGAAAAGGTTTAAGGGTCATTTTGCATCACCGGACATGGTTGATCAGGTCTACATTGCAAGTTTGTAGTGCGCCCAGATCAAAGGGGTATACTTCTTATATAGGTCAGGGGGTTTCCAAATAGGGTTTTGGGTATTCATCAATCATCTAGTTGGAGGAGAAGAAGTGACTGGGAGGCAGTGTAGGTATACAGATGTAAGAATTGATGCCTCAACCTATGGTGATCTATAATGGATGCACTATCATTATCTTCGGCTGCAAGAAAGATAGTGAGGGTGGCAATATATTAGGGATGTAGGATCAACATAGAGATGAAGGTGAGGGAAATTAAGGCAAGGAGATTATGCTTGAAGCATTTTGGCTTTCATTTCGTAGGTTGGGGAAATGGTATTGTTGTTTCTCCCTTGTAACCCCCAGACATCATGTTTCATAGGAAGGGGATGCTAATCCCTTAACTTAGGTAATTACTGGTGATATTACACATTAAAACCTCAAAGTTTCTAATTACTTCAATATCTTATAACTTTTAAACATATAACTTAATTTCTATGAAACCTTGGATATAGGTTAAATTTCTATTTGACTAGACATTAAAAGTACTAGCACCACTATTTATGAATATGACATATCTAACTTAATCACTCTAAGAAATAATTCCCATATCAATTTCTTTTGATATAAATAATACTTTCCAACGATTCCAAATTCAATAGTAGCCAAATTGAGAGTACTAGATGAGTTTGAGGTCTAATCAAGGTAGTTGGGCACAAAACATCAAATGGACTAAATGATGGCAAAGTATGATGAATGATACTCAAATGGATGACTAACTTGCAATTTTTTTCTCAAATAAAGAGCAAGAATTTATTTAGGAACATGAAACTCAAAACGAACTCATTTGTATTAAGGGACATGATAATCAATCAAAATGATAACACACATAATAAAGAAGAAAGTGATTGAAATTGAACTCGAGTTTAGGGAAATTATGAATAATAGTTCAAAATATATTCAATATCCAAAATTGAGTATGTTACACTTGAGGAAATGTCTTAATCTATGCATGTGACACGATGCAATTGAATTGTTGTGTAAAATTTTCTTATTGATCTAAATTCTAATATAGGAGATGCACAAGTTCAACCCTCTTCTACATTTCTTCTACCATCATCTACCCCACCATTCATCAAATAATCAAAAGGCAAAAAGTGTTCCAAACTCTAAGCTCGGGGTAGAAAACACTCTTTCTCCATACAAAATCACTTCTTCCATACTTCTCTCAATATAATAGGGACATATCATAAAAATTAATAAAAGATGTCAATGTGCATAAAATAATAAAAGAAAAAAGTGCAATATATGTATTTTAACAATAAAAAATAATCTCAAGTAGGATAGAGTAGAGATTTTTAATTCTTCTTTCATACCCAATTCACTCTATTTTCCACCCAAGGGAAGCAAAAATACCCTAGAAATATCCTTCCACAACCAACATTGTACTTGTGCAAAAATCTCATAACAATACATGGGACTACATGAAACATCAAGAATAATGTATCTTGTTTACACTGTAACTCTTTGACACAGAAGCAAGGGTGCGACACAGAGTTGAGATGGATAATATGGGAAGTAGTTGATGAATGTATATTCATCCTCTTTCTATATCATCATTTAGGTCTTTTTGTTTAGAATTTTTCTTCCTTTTTCTCTATTTTAGAAAATAGATACAATTTACTTGCATCTCACTCATTAATCAAAATTCTCATCATTTTTCACCCAAATTTTGCATATTCTACCCTCATCCACAATTCGTCAAATTATAGAAACAAGAAGCTTCTTAAACTCCTAGATATAAATGACCAAGAGTTTCCATTGCAAAATTTCAACCATCTCAACACTTGAACCGAGTAGTTCATGTAGTGAACTAATTGATTTATTCAAATAGAACGCTACACCTCATAGTCACAAATGGCCATCTCTCCTCTCGACTCACCATTCCACTTACCATCTGAATTAGCCAACTCAACATCCATTCAAGTGATTCATAATATGAACTGTTTGACTTAGAAGTATGAACTGGGTATTTCAAGTTCCAAATACCTGACTCAAATTGCTTAGTGACCAAGTCTTGGTCAAATGGCATTGCCACTCCTTTTCTAGGATTTTGACCTGCTTCCCTAGGCTCGTGCATCTTTAGATCATAACTGAACAATTTAGATTGTGAACCAATCGATTTATAGCCCGCGTATAGTTATCTTCAGTAACCACTAGTCTATTCTCTTTATTCCCATCCTTAGGGTTTCAACCCCTCCTTTCCTTATAAAATTAGAGGGGACTCCAAGACAAATGGTCACCCTTAATTTTCTATTTTTTATTTTTGTTCTCTACATTATGTCTAAGTAGTTCCTTTCTAGAGCATGTGAGCTATCCCCATAGCCATTCTTATATGATGTAATTGATTCCTTGTTTAAATGAAAGAATGATTACCTTTTGTTTTTAGTTTGATCATTGGATGAATTGATATATTCTTGTGAGGTGGTGTGATCGTGGATCCCCACAAGAATGAACCCTTAGTCCCTTAATTGTGATTTTAATCTTTTTGTCCAACTGATCTTGTACTTATTTTTTTGGTAGAATAATTATATTCTTGTGAGGGTGATGATATCTTGGGCCCTTACAAGAATGAACCCATGATCTTTCGACATGATCACCTTATTTAGATTATGATCCTTCTACCCATTACACTTGTTTGTTATAACCTATGGTGATGTGATCACCTGATCCATCGGTTTGAACCTTAGATAGGAATCACGTGTCTCTAGATGAGATCTTGGGAAGTAAAATGTTGGATGGTTGGATGAGGATCCATAGATGTCGGGTTCAATGGGTTGTGTGATGGTGCTCTAAAAGGACATGAATCTACATGGTCCTGGTTTGATTATTGAAAACTAGGAGTTGATTCATTGAGTAAAAGTATGGATATTGGTGGTGATCCCCCAGACCCCCAGTCCTTTTTATCATTTGATCTTAAATAGTTTAATCATGCACTTTTACTTCTGTTCTTAGCATAACCAAACTTTTAACAAACTAGAATTTTCTTACTTGTTCTTGCGATTGGTTTTGTATTTCAACTATTTTCCTTCCATCTTCCCTTGGATAGATACCTTACTACTAGAAGGTTGACACATTGCTTGTAATGAGTTGACTTTCTCTTTAGAAGGTTAAACTCTAAGATTAACCTAGTGATTGGTGCGCAACAACATGCATCAGTTGTTTTATGTCATTTTAATAAATTCAGTTAGCTTGTCCATGTTTGCTGGTAGGAATTTAAAATTATGTGAATATGAGGCATGTACATTAGTTGAAAGTATTCATTAGAGAATGTTTTGGATTTTACTTTACTCTAGGATGAGCATGTACGAACTCGGGGTTGTGATTAATGTGTATTCATTACATTTATTAATTACATTTTAGTTTATTTTTCATATTTTGTTTACATTTTACTCAATATTTCACTTGTTTAGGATTTTAGTAGTTCATGTAATCTACTTGGTATTTAATGTGTTTTTATATTTAATTTGAAAGTTGACGTTGGACGAAGATGAGAAGTCATGAACTCTCAATTTAATTTCCAATAAAGAATTTGTATAATTGATGAAAGGAGAAGATAAGAAGTTACAAGAAGGATACATATTCCTATTAAATAAGTCAAAACATTAAATCCTGACTCCCCAACTCCATCAATCAGAGTGAAGATCATTCAAGTGTAATAGTTAGTAATTTGGCTCCAGATTTCACATATGATGTCAAAATTGGATGATTAAAGTTGGACTAAAAAGATAATTCAATTATCTACAAAATGAATATATTTACTGACTACTTTCATTCAAAGTATGAGTTCAAAAGTCACTCATTTTCTATATTCATGAATCTATGTCAATCTTATCACCACTTTAGATTATATTAGATTAAATTCAAAGCTTAGATCATGCTATTAAAGAGCCAAAGATACATCCAGAGAGGGAAATAATTTCATATGACCTCCATCCACATCCCTATACATCACAAAGAAGGTCAGAGATAAAAGTCAACAACTTCATGTAGAGAAGAGCTCTGTCAGAGAATGTGTAGTGTGCAAGTGTTGTTTGAAGGGTGGTTTTGCACACTACATAGCTTCTCTTCTACATCACTACCTTTTCCATAAACTTCAGTATATCTCTTTTGTCTTGTATCTTGCATATGCTCAAAGAGTAGTTCATCTTACTAGGGAACATGGATTAGCCTCACTACCTATATTTGTAATATTTCATTGTAAACCACTTCTTTATTTGAACTATGAAATTTTTATTAATTGTTTAATGTATGTTATATGGATTATCTACCCATCTTGGTATCGGTAAAAATCTTATGCTTAGAGATATTGAAATCTAGGATTAGAATATCAATTAATTATTGTTAAATTCCGCATATGACAATGGAAGGGTATTTTCTATGGCGAGTGACTTGGGATTCATAGGTAACAAGACATCGAGTCTATGGGAAAATTTATCATTGTGAGATTTTATAATCCAAAAGCATACAATTTTTTTCCCCAATCTAATAATATAGTGAGTGACTGATGCAATATGAAAAAGCAAATACATAAGTAGTGGCGTTAAAAGTCAGCGCACTGGTAATTTTATCATTGTTAAAAACCAATTCTAGTTTAGTTTAATTTATCTTTCTTACACTATTAAACTAGTTAAATAAACAAATATTCAATCAATCATCCTTGTTATTTATTTTTTCTCAATTAGGTAATAAATATATTCCATTCTTAATAAAGTTGTCCTTTGGGTTCGATCTTAAAGATATATTACGATAAGATTTGTCCACTTAGGGGATGATTGATTCATGTTCGTTTAAGTAAAAACTTAAGGATTTTTCCCTTGATAAATTTATTAGTACAATAATGTTCACATCAGTATGAGAGAGTCGCAAAACACAACAATTGGTTTTCCTCAGCTCTAGAAAATAATCTGGAAGCTAAAAGACATATTTTGTGCCGTGGTTTTTTCGGGAATTTGATCACTAGAGAAATCTACAAAAAAAGACATATAATTTAGGATGACACTTGTGACTTGTGGTATTTCTATTGAAAGAACATCCAATATTATGTTTTGAGTGTCTTGCTTCTAAAGCTTTATGGATTTCCACTTTTGTCAAGAAAGTCATATTTAAAATTCCTACTACTCATGAGATAATTTTTGTAGCTTGTTACTCTCCAAAAATAGTGAGGAAGAGATCATGAATATTATCACCATGTGGTTGTTGTTGCATTAAATTTATTAATGAGATAGTGTTTATTGAGAAGATTATTGATGTGGTGATCAGATTTCAAAATATGTCTCACAGGGTGGTAGGTCATTCTACTTAAATACTTTCATGTCCAACGTCCATAGTAGTAAGAAACACCAGTGTGTGCTTCTGGACCACACCTCATTTGTGTTGGATGAAAGAAAATATGAACTTGTTGTTCTCCAATGTGATACAGTGAAGTTTATAATCATCAAGTACAATTTAAGTGAGATAAAACTCATGGCATGGAAAATCATATGGATGCACACAAAGTCTTGCAATTAAACAAGTGTACGTATCAAAGTAATAGGAAACAAAAGCACCTCAAATTAACATTGAAAATCAGAAACTAGTACTAACTAAATCATAATCAGCTAGGCCAAACGCAAAATTGATTTGGTTTGATTATCAACTAGTAAACTAAACTAACAAAGTGGTTAAACTTGTTGATTGTAGATTAGATTGATGGAATCTCTAGGATTAACTGATTTCACCATGATGCAAATTATACTTGACTTTTTCTTGGTGAAATAGGGTTCCATTGATACATGCAGAAACATGTGGCAAATGTTAAATCACAATAACATTGCCAAAACCCAAAGGGAGGTTGACATAATTCAAAAAGGAAACTGTCTATGCCCTATGTAACTTGTCAAGAGAATCTTCCTCTTTGACTTGTTCTCGGGTTCCTTGATGAGCTACAGTGTGAGGATTGGTATCACAATAATATAATACAAATTTATAAAATTTAGGATCTTACATATTGTTTCTAAGGGGAGGCAGATAAGGCAGCGGAAACCAAAAGTTTTCCTCCCCAACCCCAGAATAAAGAAACATGTCAACGTCTATACAATAGGAAAGGATGGTTTGTGGAATCATACCTTGTCCCAAGGCTTTCTCGGAGACAAAACCTCGCGCCTTGCACGGTCTTCACCTCCGGTCTTGGACGGTGTCTGTGCAGCTCCTGGTCGCACCAGGACTGAAGACTCCTGGTCTCACCGGGACTGTCGGGATTGACAGTTGTCCTCCGAGCGATAGAGGTCTCCCGCCTCTGCAGTCGTCCACACAGACTGCCTGGAATTCCGATCTCCTTGTCCCACAAGGAATCGAAAGGAGTCACACCCTCCTGTCGGCGTACTAGTCGCCAACACACTCTCCTTCCACCAGTCGCAACTACAGTTGTCTTTCCCTTGTTGTGCCTCCCTTATCGGGTAGCACTTGCTCGGGCTCTCTCGATTACCAAAACCAGAGAGAATGACAACTTCACAGAGCAACTGGTTGCACTGAGTTGTACTCTAAGAAGCCCCCAATACCCCTATATATAGGAGGGTCATGGGACAGGGTTCTCTATCCCGGGAAATGCGGGACTAAAGCAGGAGTATAAGGGTTTGAGATTTTCCACAAAAACAACCAACTCGCAACCTGAACCGATCGTTTCATAAATGAAACGGTCGGTTGGGGATCTGAGCCGGTCGGTTGACACCTCAACCGATCGGTTGGGACCCATGAACCGGTCGGTTCGTGGTCCTGATCAGTTCCCGATTGACTTTCCTTCTTTTATTTCCAATTGGTATCGAATACCAATCCTTGTTCCAATCAAATTGGGCAAGTGAAACGAAAGGAAATTTCTCACTAATCTTACTTTCCCAAATTGCCTGGTTGCAACAGTTGAACTGATCGTTTCAATACTTGAAGCAATCGTTCACCCTATTCATGAGCCGATCGACTCACCATATGAGCCGATCAGTTCACCAAGCTGAGCCGGTCGGTTCATCACATGAGACGATCGGTTGGGAGTACAGATTGTGTAGAATCAGTCAATTGTGGTTTCAATCAATCTGATACTCTAATCAATCAGTCCAACACCTTGAACACTATGATACTGAGCTATCAATTGATTGAGTGTTTAATTGAACTACTAAACTCCTTTAGTAATCAATCTAAACATTGTTTGTGGACAAAACTCCTCTTCCACGTTAAATCCTATGTGTGTGACCCTACAGGTTCATTTCACGTTGGTAGTGAAAGTCCATAACACTTATGACCTCACAAGCAAAGAGCGGTGCCTAGTCACACATCAGTGCTACCCAAAGTGAAATAGAAAGTTGGAGAACAACTTTCAATCCTACAATCCGTGAATGGTGTTACAGTATATGTATAATTCCTTTGTCACTGATATCCTGAATGAACTCGACGTATGGAACAGTCATCCTGTCAATGTTCATTCATTTCCTTGATCTCAGAGTAGACTGGGTGAGATGTGTATGACATCAATATCACATATTGATTCACACGTGCATGTGCATGCCTTTCTCAATCCTACTCATCAAGTGGCCAAGGACATCAAACTCCCTTCGGAGGGACAAATCCCATATCTATCACTCACCCCTCAAAAGCCCCATGTGTCAAAGCCACCCAATCATCACCTTTATAACAACCCATGTTTCAGGACTGCGTTTGATGATGTCAAAGTGTACCCAACGACATGTGTTGAGTGTAGTGATTTCAGGTCTAAGAATCACATTCACCACCATCACTGTGAGAGCTAACTGTGACTACCAAGTCATGGTTCCATGTGTCACTCTCACAGTGGGTCTGTCTGGTACCTTGTTCTCTAACAAGTACCTATGTGCTTGGTTTGATATCACTATATCATTACTAATGAGATTCTGTCATCAACCAACACACAAGCTAGTCTTCAGTGTTGTTGATGTCTATGGTTATTTCCACAATAACAACCGACTAGGGACTAAACAAGAATGAATACTCTTAACAACCGTATGATCTCATCGTTTAGGTCCTCAACCCAAAAGAATACGTCATTGAGTAAAACAATTCTTTAGACATCTATCATGTTACACCATCATCTCAGAAACAGTTTAAACATATAGATCGGAAATTGCCTTTATTCAAATCATTTACAAAGTATCCCATTACAATCATCATATGACTTGCTCTATGGGCATACATACCAACAGACTCCCACTTGCACTTAGAGCCAGTCACCAAGGAACCTTAGTCCTTGTGACCTAGCATGACCATCATGCTTCTGTTGAGAAAGGGCCTTAGTCAGTGGATCAGCTATGTTGTCTTCAGTTGGTACTTTGTAAATCTTCACATCTCCTCGCTGTACGATCTCTCATATGATATGGAAGTGCCGCAGTATGTGCTTGGACCGCTGATGTGATCTGGGTTCCTTAGCTTGTGCAATAGCTCCATTATTGTCACAATAAAGCTCAATTGCATCACAACTACTGGGAACTACACCAAGTTTAGAAATGAACTTCCTGATCCACACAGCCTCCTTTTCTGCATGTGAAGCAGCAATATACTCAGCCTCTGTAGTAGAATCGGCAACTATTTCTTGCTTGGAACTCTTCCAGCTCACAGCTCCATTATTAAAGCAAAATACAAATCCTGACTGCGATCTGTAATCATCTTTATCGGTTTGGAAGCTTGCATCGGTGTTACCCTTTACAACCAGCTCTTCCTCGCCGCCGTAAACAAGAAATTGATCCTTAGTCCTTCGCAAGTACTTGAGGATGTTCTTTATGGCTGTCCAGTGAGCATCCTCGGGATCTGACTGGTACCTACTCATCATGCTGAGAGCATACGAGACATCTGGGCATGTGCACAACATACCGTACACAATGGATCCGATGGATGATGCATATGGGATCCCATTCATACGCTCCCACTCTTCACAAGATTGGGGACATTGAGCTCTAGAGACAGTGACTCCATGTAGCATGGGGATGTTGCCTCTCTTTGAGTTCTCCATGCTGAACCGCTTCAGCACTTTGTCGATGTACGTGCTCTGACTTAGTCTGAGAAGCCTTCTAGATCTATCTCTATAGATCTTAATTCCTAAAATGTAGGATGCTTCTCCCAAGTCCTTCATTGAGAAAGTATTCCCAAGCCAAGTCTTTACCTTCTCTAAGGCTAAGACATCATTCCCCGTCAAAAGTATGTCATCCACATACAATATGAGGAATGTGGTCGAGCTCCCACTAACCTTCTTGTACACACAAGGTTCATCTTCATTTTAAATAAAGCCAAACACTTTGACTACCTCATCAAATCGAAGATTCCAACTCCGAGATGCTTGCTTCAATCCATAGATTGACCTTTGCAGCTTACAGACTTTATTGGCATTCTTTGGATCTACAAAACCTTCAGGCTGTGTCATGTACACATCCTCATTTATATTCCCGTTAAGGAATGCAATTTTAACATCCATCTTCCAAATCTCATAGTCATAATAAGCTGCAATAGCAAGCATGATCCTGATGGACTTAATCATGGCAACTAGAGAAAGGGTTTCGTCATAGTCAACACCTTCAACTTGTCGAAATCCCTTCACAACCAATCTGCCTTTATAAGTTTGCACATTGCCATCCATGTCGGTCTTCTTCTTAAAGACCCACTTGCACCCTATGGGTTTTACCCCTTCGGGTGGTTCCACCAAATTCCATACTTTGTTGGAGTACATGGATTCCATCTCAGATCTCATGACTTCAAGCCATTTCTCAGAATCTGGTCCCTCCATAGCCTCTACGTAGGTAGTTGGATCATCATCTATGATCAACTCTCCACCTTCCTGAGTCACAAGGTATCCAAACCTCTCAGGTTCAAGGCGGGTCCTACTAGATCTACGAGGTCCTTGTGTTACCTGAGGAGATTGAGATTCCACAACACCTTGTGAATCTCCATTTTCCTCTTATACATCTACCGGTTCTATGTTTTCTCATTGGGCTTGAACCTCTTCAAGCTCTATTTTCCTCCCACTGCTTCCTTTGGAAATAAATTCCTTCTTTAGGAACACAGCTGTCCTGGCAACAAACACTTTGTTGTCAGTAGGGTGGTATAGATAATATCCCCTCATTTCCTTGGGGTATCCAAAAAAATAACATTTATCGGATTTGGGTCCAAGCTTATCAAGAAACATTTTCCTGAACGTAAGCCTCACAACCCCAAATCTTCAGAAAAGACAAATCGGGACGCTTCCCGTACCATATCTCATATGGTGTCTTTGAACTGATTTAGATGGTACACGGTTAAGTGTAAACGTGGCGGTTTCAAGAGCATGACCCCAGAAGGAAATCGGAAGATCAGCAAAACTCATCATTGATCGCACCATATCCAACAATGTGCGATTCCTTCTTTTAGACACACCGTTATGCTATGGTGTTCCAGACGGAGTCCACTGTGATACAATACCACGGGCTCGCAGAAGGTCCTCAAACTCCTAGCTTAAGTATTCTGCACCTCGATCGGATCGAAGTGCCTTAATTCATTTGCCAAGTTGGTTATGTACTTCATTCATGAAATCCTTGAAGCTTTCAAGGGTTTCTGACTTATGCTTCATCGGGTACACATAGCCATACCTACTGAAATCATCAGTGAAGGTAATGAAGTACTGACATCCATTTCTGGCATTAGTTCTAAAAGGCCCACATACATCAGTATGTATCAGTCCTAATAGATCACTAGCTCTCTCACCTTTACCTGAAAAGGGAGTCTTGGTCATCTTTCCCAATAAACAAGATTCACATGTCTCTATTGATTCATAATCAAAAGAGTCTAGATAACCATCTTTATGTAGTCTAGAAATGCGCTTCTCATTTATGTGCCCTAGACGACAATGCGAAAGATATGTTTTGTTTGAGTCGTTGAGTTTTTTCCTTTTGGTGTTTATGTTGTATACACTTGTCTCCAAATCTATCAAGTATAGACCATAAGACATTGGGCACTGTCGTAAAAGATCCCATCTTTAGAAATGGAACAGTTTCCATTCTTAATAAGAAATTCAAATCCATCTTTGTCCAAACAAGAGACGGAAATGATATTCCTATTTATGGCAGGTACATAATAACAGTTCTTCAACTCTATTATTAGCCCACTTGGTAGAGTTAACTCATAGGTTCCTACGGCACTGGCAACAACCCTTGCCCCATTAGCAACACGTAGTTCAACCTCGCCTTTCCCTAAAGGCCTACTTTTCTTAAGATCCTTCACATTTGAACAAATGTGAGATCTGCATCTGGTATCAAGTACCCATGACAAAGAAGTAGTAAAGTTAATCTCTATCACGTATACACCAGAAGTAGAGATATCTATCTCTGACTTCTTCTTCCATCATTCCTTCCATCCTCTCCATGTAGAAGAAATTGGTTTGGCGAGAGAACCCTTCTCTCCCTCACCTTTCATTCCATTGATCTCTATCAATGAACTTTTTTATTCTTCACCAACGCATTAAGCGTACATTGAGTGGATTCATAGTCTCCTGGTATACCTGGATTGTGCAGAACACTTCTCACAGTCCTCAACCAGTTACAAAATTTATTCTCAATTAATTTGCCCATTTTAAAAGATGATTCCCTTGCCATTCTATAAGAGAAAATTGCATTTTGTCAACACACCTTTTGATTTGATTTGAATAATTTTGACGATAGTTAATTAGGCCTTTAATTAATTACCGCTCCCACTATTTTGACTCAAATTGACAACCCTCACCATCAATTCGGAAGATTGCAGCGCACAATCTTCTAGTGGGCCAAGATCCTAAAATCCTCTGAGCCATGGACCAGCTAGGGCTGTCACCCACAACTCAGATCTCCCAGGTAGGCAACTCTTGCCAATTGCATCATATGCAACTCTTGAAAGATGTCATATCCAACTCTTTGCTATGATCATCTCCATGCCTCAAGGTGCTAGATCATATCTAGGTCACCTTGTTAAGTCTGACCCAAAGCCAACACGATGAATATGCACCCTGCTAGGGTAGACCCACACATTCATCCTTCACACTTCCACGAGATAGACGGTGCACCACGCTAGGGCGTGCCCACACTTGGTCGATCAAGCTTTTCACGTGTGTCGCATTTTGGAAGGCATCTAAAACTTAATATTTAATGATGGATTTGGTTTTTACATACATATACATATCCAATCACCGCAATATATAGTATGTATCATATACATGCTATATCCCACAGAAAACATGTGAAACGATAAAAGCAATGATTATGGCCATCCTATTGTGATTCCTCGAGCCAAGAGGAATCACGGTCATCTAGGTCTACATCACATGCAACCTGTATAAGATGTAATATGTGCCTGCCTTTCTGGGTTTAATCATCTCATCTCCATGACTGATCGGATCACCATCAAGTTGGTTGTTCGGGTACCACCAGCCGATCGACTGGCACCTCTAGCCGATCGGTTCACCGGTTGTCGTGCATCTCCTCAGGTCACCACCCGCTCCTCTCGCTCCTCCAACCGGTCGTCTGGAACACCAACCGATCGGTTCACGCCTTGAACCGATCGTCTCAGGTCATCCGCCAGGTCGTTCGCCGCTCTTTGACATAATAGGAAATAAAATCTATCCTATTTACAATTGAATTGTGAAATCCCGAGTTACATTTGGGGGGAGCAAAGGTAGGAAAAGAAATCTCGAATTATTTCGAGTTACATCAGGAATAGGAGAAAGGGAATCGGTGCGCAGACCGAGATGCAAGCAGCCACATACAACCATACACAGATATAGGGTTTATAGGCCATAACCATGCTACACATCCACCACAATACTCATTTAAGGGCGACACGTATCGAGTACATTAATATTACATATCATATATGTATATTTGGGATTTGTGGATTGGACATGCATAAAGCCAATTTTATTCGCATCGTATGTAATAAATAAAGGCGACAAACCAAAATCAATCATATCGATAATCCTAAAATATAGAGCGGTTGACGTGGCTCTGATACCACTGTTGGGTTTTAGGGGAGGTAGATAAGGCAGCGGAAACAAAAACATTTCCTCCCCAAACCCAGAACAAGGAAACACGTCAATGTCTATACAATAGGAAAGGATGGTTTGTGGAATCATACCTTGTCCCGAGGCTTGCTCGGTGAAAATACCTCGCGCCTTGTGCGGTCTTCACCTCCGGTCTTGGACGGTGTCTGTGTAGCTCCTGGTCGCATCGGGACTAAAGACTCCTGGTCTCACCGGGACTGTCGGGATTGACAGTTGTCCTCCGAGCGACATGGGTCTCCCACCTCTGCAGTCGTCCACACGAACTATCTGGAACTCCGATCTCCTTGTCCCATAAGGAATCGGAAGGAGTTGCACCCTCCTGTTGGCGTACTAGTCGCCAACACACTCTCCAGCCACCAGTCGCAACTGCAGTTGTCTTTCCCTTGTTGTGCCTCCCTTATCGAGTAGCACTTGCTCGGGCTCTCTTGGTTACCAAAACCAGAGAGAACGATAACTTCACAGAGCAACTGGTTGCACTGAGTTGTACTCTGAGAAGCCCCCAAAACCCCTATATATATGAGGGTCATGGGACATGGTTCTCTATCCCGGGCAATGCGGGACTAAAGAACGAGTAGAAGGGTTCGAGATTTTCCACAAAAACAACCAACTTGCAACCTGAACCGATCGTTTCATAAATGAAACAGTCGGTTGGGGATCTGAGTCGGTCGGTTGACACCTCGACCGATCGGTTGGGACCCATGAACCGGTCGGTTCGTGGTCCTTATCAGTTCCCGATTGACTTTCCTTCTTTTGTTTCCAATTGGTATCGAATACCAATCCTTATTCCAATCAAATTGGGCAAGTGAAACGAAAGGAAATTTCTCACCAATCTTACTTTCCCAGTTGCAACAGTTGAACCGATCATTTCAACACTTGAAGCAATCGTTCACCCTATTCATGAGTCGATCGGTTCACCAAGTTGAGCCGATCGGTTCATCACATGAGCCGATCGGTTGGGAGTACAGATTGTGCAGAATCAGTCAATTGTGGTTTCAATCAATCTGATACTCTAATCAATCAGTCCAACACCTTGAACACTATGATACTGAGCTATCAATTGATTGAGTGTTTAATTGAACTACTAAACTCCTTTAGTAATCAATCTAAACATTGTTTGTCAATAAAACTCCTCTTCCAGGTTAAATCCTATGTGTGTGACCCTGCAGGTCCATTTCACGTTGGCAGTGAAAGTCCATAACACTTATGACCTCACAAGCAAAGAGCGGTGCCTAGTCACACATCAGTGCTACCCAAGTGAAATAGAAAGTTGGAGAACAACTTTCAATCCTACAATCCGTGAATGGTGTTACAGTGAATGTATAATTCCTTTGTCACTGATATCCTGAATGAACTCGAGGTATGGAACAGTCATCCTGTCAACGTTCATTCATTTCCTTGATCTCAGAGTAGACTAGGTGAGATGTGTATGACATCAATATCACATATTGATTCACATGTACATGCACATGCCTTGCTCAATACTACTCATCAAGTGGCCAAGGACATCAAACTCCCTCAGGAGGGACAAATCCCATATCTATCACTCACCCCTCAAAATCCCCATGTGTCAAAGCCACCCAATCATCACCTTTATAACAACCCATGTTTCAGGATTGCGTTTGATGATGTCAAAGTGTACCCAACGACATGTGTTGAGTGTAGTGATTTCAGGTCTAAGAATCACACTCACCACCATCACTGTGAGAGCTGACTGTAACTACCAAGTCATGGTTCCATGTGTCACTCTCACGGTGGGTCTGTCTGGTGCCTTGTTCTCTAAAAAGTACCTATGTGCTTGGTTTGATATCACTATATCATTACTAACGAGATTTTGTCATCAACCAACACACAAGCTATTCTTCAGTGTTATTGATGTCTATGGTTATTTCCACAATAACAACCGACTAGGGACTAAACAAGAATGAATACTCTTAACATCTGTGTGATCTCATCGTTCAGGTCCTCAATCCAAAAGCATACATCATTGAGTAAAACAATTCTTTAAACATCTATCATGTTACACCATCATCTCAGAAACAGCTTAAACATATAGATCGGAAATTGCCTTTATTCAAATCATTTACAAAGTATCCCATTACAATCATCATATGACTTTCTCTATGGGCATACATACCAACAGACTCCCACTTGAACTTAGAGCTAGTCACCAAGGAACCTTAGTCCTTGTGACCTAGCATGACCATCATGCTTCTGCTGAGAAAGGGTCTTAGTCAGTGGATCAGCTATGTTGTCTTCAGTTGGTACTTTGCAAATCTTCACATCTCCTCGTTGTACGATCTCTCGTATGAGATGGAAGTGCCGCAGTATGTGCTTGGACCACTATTGTGATCTGGGTTCCTTAGCTTGTGCAATAGCTCCATTATTGTCACAATAAATCTCAATTGCATCACAGCTACTGGGAACTACACCAAGTTCAGAAATGAACTTCCTAACCCACACAGCCTCCTTTACTGCATGTGAAGCAGCAATATACTCAGCCTCTATAGTAGAATCGGCAACTGTTTCTTGCTTGGAACTCTTCCGGCTCACAGCTCCATTATTAAGGCAAAATAAAAATCCTGATTGCGATCTGTAATCATCTTTATCAGTTTGGAAGCTTGCATCGGTGTAACCCTTTACAACCAGCTCTTCCTCGTCGCCGTAAACAAGAAACTGATCCTTAGTCCTTTGCAAGTACTTGAGGATGTTCTTTACGGCTGTCCAGTGAGCATCCCCGGGATCTGACTAGTACCTTCTCGTCATGCTGAGAGCATACGAGACATTTGGGCATGTGCACAACATAGCGTACATGATGGATCTGATGGCTGATGCATATGGGATCCCATTCATACGCTCCCTCTCTTCATAAGATTGGGGACATTGAGCTCTAGAGACAGTGACTCCATGTAGCATGGGGATGTTGCCTCCCTTTGAGTTCTCCATGCTGAACCGCTTCAGCACTTTGTCGATGTATGTGCTCTGAATTAGTCCGAGAAGCCTTCTAGATCTATCTCTATAGATCTTAATTCCTAAAATGTAGGATGCTTCTCCCAAGCCCTTCATTGAGAAAGTATTCCCAAGCCAAGTCTTTACCTTCTCTAAGGCTAAGACATCATTCCCCATCAAAAGTATGTCATCCACATACAATATGAGGAATGTGGTCGAGCTCCCACTAACCTTCTTGTACACACAAGGTTCATCTTCATTTTGAATAAAGCCAAACACTTTGACTTCCTCATCAAATCGAAGATTCCAACTCCGAGATGCTTGCTTCAATCCATAGATTGACCTTTGTAGCTTACAGGCTTTATTGGCATTCTTTGGATCTATAAAACCTTCAGGCTGTGTCATGTACACATCCTCATTTATATTCTCATTAAGGAATGTAGTTTTAACATCCATATGCCAAATCTCATAGTCATAATAAGTTGCAATAGCAAGCATGATCCTGATGGACTTAATCATGGCAACTGGAGAAAAGGTTTCGTCATAGTCAACACCTTGAACTTGTCGAAATCCCTTCACAACCAATTTGCCTTGATAAGTTTGCACATTTCCATCCATGTCAGTCTTCTTCTTAAAGACCCACTTGCACCCTATGGGTTTTACCCCTTTGGGTGGTTCCACCAAAGTCCATACTTTGTTGGAGTACATGGATTCCATCTCAGATCTCATGGCTTCAAGCCATTTCTCAGAATCTGGTCCCTCCATAGCCTCTACGTAGGTAGTTGGATCATCATCTATGATCAACTCTCCACCTTCCTGAGTCATAAGGTATCCAAACCTCTCAGGTTCAAGGCGGGTCCTACTAGATCTACGAGGTCCTTGTGTTACCTGAGGAGACTGAGATTCCACAACACCTTGTGAATCTCCATTTTCCTCTTGTACATCTACCAGTTCTATGTTTTCTCGTTGGGCTTGAACCTCTTCAAGCTCTATTTTCCTCCAACTGCTTCCTTTGGAAATAAATTCCTTCTCTAGGAACACAGCTGTCCTGGCAACAAACACTTTGTTGTCAGTAAGGTGGTATAGATAATATCCCCTCATCTCCTTAGGGTATCCAACAAAATAACATTTATCGGATTTTGGTCCAAGCTTATCAAGAAACATTTTCCTAACGTAAGCCTCACAACCCCAAATCTTCAGAAAAGACAAATCGGGACGCTTCCCGTACCATATCTCATATGGTGTCTTTTGAACCGATTTAGATGGTACACGGTTAAGTGTAAATGCGGCGGTTTCAAAAGCATGACCCCAAAAGGAAATCGGAAGATCAGCAAAACTCATCATTGATCGCACCATATCCAACAATGTGTGATTCCTTCTTTCAAACACACTGTTATGCTATGGTGTTCCAGGAGGAGTCCATTGTGATACAATACCACGGGTTCACAGAAGGTCCTCAAACTCCTGGCTTAAGTATTCTCCACCTCGATCGGATCGAAGTGCCTTAATATTTTTTCCAAGTTGGTTATGTACTTCATTCATGAAATCCTTGAACCTTTCAAGGGTTTCTGACTTATGCTTCATCGGGTACACATAGACATACCTACTGAAATCATTAGTGAAGGTAATGAAGTATTGACATCCATTTCTGGCATTAGTTCTAAAAGGCCCACATATATCAGTATGTATGAGTCCTAATAGATCACTAGCTCTCTCACCTTTACCTGAAAAGGGAGTCTTGGTCATCTTGCCCAATAAACAAGATTCACATGTCTCTATTGATTCATAATCAAAAGAGTCTAGATAACCATCTTTATGTAGTCTAGAAATGCGCTTCTCATTTATGTTCCCTAGACGACAATGTCAAAGATATGTTTTGTTTGAGTCGTTGAGTTTTTGCCTTTTGGTGTTTACGTTGTATACACTTGTCTCCAAATCTATCAAGTATAGATCATAAGACATTGGGTCTCTGCCATAAAAGATCCCATCTTTAGAAATGGAACATTTTCCATTCTTAATAAGAAATTCAAATCCATCTTTGTCCAAATAAGAGACGGAAATGATATTCCTATTTATGGCAAGTACATAATAGCAGTTCTTCAACTCTATTATTAGTCCACTTGGTAGAGTTAACTCATAGGTTCCTACGGCACTGGCGGCAACCCTTGCCCCATTAGCAACACGTAGTTCAACCTCGCCTTTCCCTAAAGGTCTACTTTTCTTAAGATCCTTCACATTTGAACAAATGTGAGATCCGCATCCGGTATCAAGTACCCATGATGAAGAAGTAGTAAAGTTAATCTCTATCACGTATACACCAGAAGTAGAGATCTCTATCTCTGACTTCTTCTTCCATCGTTCGTTCCATCCTCTCCATGTAGAAGAAATTGGTTTGGCGAGAGAACCCTTCTCTCCCTCACCTTTCGTTCCATTGATCTCTATCAATGAACTTTCTTTCTTCTTCACCGACGCATTAAGCGTACATAGAGTGGATTCATAGGTTCCTGGTATATCTGGATTGTGCAGAACACTTCTCACAGTCCTCAACCAGTTACGGAATTTATTCTCAATTAATTTGCCCATTTAAAAAGATGATTCCTTTGCCATTCTATAAGAGAAAATTGCATTTTGTCAAAACTCCTTTTGATTTGATTTGAATAATTTTGACGATAGTTAATTAGGCCTTTAATTAATTACTGCTCCCACTATTTTGACTCAAATTGACAGCCCTCACCATCAATTCGGAAGATTGCAGTGCACAATCTTCTAGTGGGCCAAGATCCTGAAATCCTCTGAACCATGGACCAGCTAGGGCTGTCACCCACAACTCAGATCTCCCAGGTAGGCAACTCTTTCCAATTGCATCATATGCAACTCTTGAAAGATGTCATATGCAACTCTTTACTATGATCATCTCTGTAACATCCCTGACCTGGGTTATGAGTTAACCCTAGATGTATTTCCTAATAAGGTTGATTAGATGCTTAATATTATCTTGTGAAAAGTAATTAGGGCTCATGAGGAACCTATGTTTCAATTTTGGTCCTGTTTGGACAATGTTGAAGCAATGTTTGCTTATTTTGGACTAAAGTGCAAATTACCCAAGTTGAGGGGTTAAATTGCAAATGTTGCATGATAAGATGTTCCTCTGATGTTGATACATCATAAGAATGAATATGATGTAGTGGTATGGTTTTCACAAGCTTGGGCACCAAGATTAAGCTTGTAAAGTAGTGTTGTGCATTAAAACCTAGTTTTGGTGAAACGTGCAATTTACCCAAGACCTAGGGTTCAATATGCAAGTTACCACTTCAATAACGTCCCTAATGTTTCTTGGAAACATGTAGAGCAAAGAAAATGAGAGTCACTTCTCATTTGAATTAAGATGGAGGAGAGAGAATCTTGATATTAAAATAATCAAGATTAATGCCTAATTGAAACCCTAATTTGATTTAGGGCAAAAATGAATAAAAATAATTGAAGGGCTTTCAAACAAAATGTTTTGGGTTGATTTTGAATAAGGAAGAACGTTCCTTTGCCAAGATAAGGAACGAAAATATCCTAAGTAGGTGAAATTCCACTCACCTTATTATAAGAAAAAGAAAACCCACTCACATATGGATATTAATATAATAAGCATTAAGGTGCTTAATTTGATTTTCTTTAAATCAAGGATAATGAAGGAGAATTAAATGCAAAGGAAGGTGCCTCGTCCTTAAGGGATTTGAGGGGGAAGAGGCGGCCATATTTTTTGAATTTAATGCATTTTAATAATGCATTTTCTCTCTCATCAATTTCCTTATAAAAGTGCCTTTTTTCAAGCCAAATGAAAGGCTATTTCGGATTTTCTTCTTTCCCTTGCTTTCAAAACCGACCAAGGAGCTAGGGAGGAGCAGGGAGGACGTCCCCAACCTGTGGGTGAGCCCTTGACCTTCGTTCTCCTTGATTTCATGGTGGAAATCGAAAATAAATTATGGATTCCTTCTTATTTCGATCTCCTCTTCAACCCTAGCCAACTTTTGCAATCAAAAGCTTGAGGATGAGCCTAGGGGGAGTTGCAAGAGCTTCATCCACCATTAATGGTGTGAGCTTGGAGATTTGGAGCTCAATTGGAGGCGGGTTTTATAACTCAAACCCTTAAACATTGCTATTGCATCAATTCTCTATGCTTTGTTGATTGATTTCTTCAATTTGATACACTCTTGTTTCTTTGCTGCAATTTCCATCAAGAACGGTTGCTGTTCTTGGTTGTTCGAAGGCAGGGGATTATGACATCATCCTAGATGCTTATCCAAAGAAAATTACCAAGCAAAACCGTTTTGATAGCTACTCCAAATCGTTTTAATTTGATTGGCTATGCGGTTTCAGCAAACCGTTTAAGGGCAAACGGTTTGAGACCGTTTGGGATAAAACGGTCTCAAGACCGTTTGAGATGGTTGACCAAGCGTTGACCGTTTGGGAATTTTGTTCCTAATTATGTAGGATGATAACCCTCCAAATTTGAGGGATTAACTCCAAAGGAATCGAGAGTTGAAGGCCAATCAATTAGGCAATCGAATTGAATTATGTGCTGATTTTCAACCTGATTAACTTGACCTGGTTGAGAAAACGGTTTCAAGACCGTTTGAGATGGTTGAACAAGTGTTGACCGTTTGGGATTCCTGTTCATAATTATGTTTATTAATAACCCTCCAAATTTGAGGGATTAACTCTAAAGGAATCGTGAGTTGAAGCCTAATAAATTAGGGAAACCTAATTGGATTAAGTGCTGATTTTCAATCTGATTTAATTGAACTTTTTGGGAAAACGGTCTCAAGACTGTTTGAGTGCGTTGACCGTTTGGGATTACTGTTCCTAATGATTTGATATAATGACTCACCAAATTTGAGGGATTAACTCCCAAGGAATCATGAGTTGAAGGCTATTCAATTAGGCAAACCCTAATTGAAAACAGTGCTGAAATTCCAATGAGTTAAGTTGAGATTTTGGGTTGATTAGCCCAAACGGTTTCAAGACCATTTGGGGATCACCCCAAGACCGTTTGGAGGTCTGGGGTCAAGTATAGTTGACCAATTGAAGGTCCAAAGGTACCAAATCATAATGAAACTAAATGCTGATTTGTTGATCAACTCGATAGACCAATCCATGATGATTTTTCACTAAAATCCAAAGGTTGGATGGGCAAACGGTCTCAAGACCGTTTGGAGCTCATACAAACGGTCTCAAGACCGTTTGGTGGTCACCCAAGACCGTTTGGAGGTCTAGGGTTGAGTATAGTTCAGTGGTTGAAGGTCTAAAGATATCAAGTTGATCTGCAATAGATTGCTGATTTGGTGAGCACTTCAATGAACCAAACCCTAATTAGATTGCTTGGATTGGAGTGATATGATGGGCAAACGGTCTCAAGACCGTTTGGAGCTCATCCAAATGGTCTCAAGACCGTTTGGTGGTCACCCAAGACCGTTTGGAGGTCAAGGGTTGAGTATGGTTAGGTGTTTGAAGGTCTAAAGGTACCAAGCTGTTATACAATGCAATGCTGATTTAATGATCAATCCAATGATCCAAACCTTAATTGGATGGCTTGGATTTGAGTGATATGATGGGAAAACGGTCTCAAGACCGTTTGGAGGTCATCCAAACGACCTCAAGACCGTTTGGGGTCAGGTCATACCCAACTTGGATGATGGTTCAATGGTTTCAAAGCAACTAGTCTTACATTGATTTGTGTTGTTGAATCATCGATTCCAAACCCTAATTCAATTGAATCAAACCCTAATTGATGACCAATTGAGGGTTAATTAAGGGTCAAATAAGTTGAAGGTTGACCTATTTAAACTCAATTGAAGTATGGGTATAGGTCCAATTGATGATTGGTTCCATGAATTCAATGATTGAAGGAATCAACATTGAAAACCCTAATTCAATTGGATACCTTATGTCATTGAAGGTCCAATGGATCAAACCTTTTTGAAAACCTAATGTGATTATGTGGGAGATACCTTTAATGGTACTAGTCATTAATGCATAACAAATGCATGGATCCAATACATGTTGTAAACCCTAGTTGAGGGTGTATCCTTGTGAAACCCTAGTTGAGGGTGTATCATTGTAAACCCTAGTTGATGGTGTATCCTTGTGAAACCCTAGTGGAGGGTGTATCATTGTGAACCCTGGTTGAGGGTGTATCCTTATAAACCCTAGTTGAGGGTGTATCATTGTGATTGTTTATAGGTAACTTTATAATAAAGCCATGCCTTAAATTAAGATAAGTCCATATCATGTGAGATGGCTGGACAATTCTAATGTGTGGCCTATGCATTATATGCTAAGGGTGAGTATTTTGTGATGGAATGTATGAAGAGGGGAAATACCTTAATACAAGACAAAGTTGGTTAACTCAAGAGGGTCTGAATTAATGAGAAATGGGGAACCCTAACCCTAATTTGGGGAAAAGGGAATGATAAGCCCTAATTGATGGTAAACTCTAACCCTGGTAAGGGAATAGTGGTGTTACCCTATATTGCATGATGTGTTGTGAACTTGATAAGTCTATTATCATGTGTGACAATCATGCAGGTCTCATGAGTTGATGATCATATCCAGGTATGAGCTATGATGTTTATTTGATAAGAATTGATTGGCCATATGTGCCATTATGTTTTTGTTACTGAGAAAGAAGTAACAAGATGAGTTGGGCTTGTAAGCCTTTGTTTTAAGTTGTTGCCTAGTGAGAGGTGACAAGATGTGAATGGCCTTGTGCGCCATGTGAATAAAGTTGTTGCCTAGTGAGAGGTGACAAGTTGTGAATGGCCTTGTGCGCCATGTGAATAAAGTTGTTTCCTAGTGAGAGGTGACAAGATGTGAATGGCCTTGTGCGCCATGTGAATAAAGTTGTTGCCTAGTGAGAGGTGACAAGATGTGAATCATTTTGTGAGCCATGTGAATAAAGTTGTTGCCTAGTGAAAGGTGACAAGATGTACAGTGTTCTGATGAGCTATGTGTGATAAAAATCCAAATCCTGGTAAAGGATTAAGGGTAATACCCATGAATTATTAATACAATGTTTTTGCATGGTATTGATAGATAATTGATGTACTACTATTATATGTGCTAACCATGCAGGTATTATGAGATGATGAGCATAGCCAGGTATGAGCTATGATGTATTATTAGTTTGAATTATTAATTGGGCCTTGTGTGCCATAATATACCTTGTGCCTGGTAAGAGGTGGCAAGAGAGTTAATGTGCATCAAGTAACAAGATGAGTTGGTCTTGTAAGCCTTTGTTTTAAGTTGTTTCCTAGTGAGAGGTGACAAGATGTGAATGGCCTTGTGCGCCATGTGAATAAAGTTGTTGCCTAGTGAGAGGTGACAAGATGTGAATGGCCTTGTGTGCCATGTGAATAAAGTTGTTACCTAGTGAAAGGTGACAAGATGTGAATGGCCTTGTGCGCCATGTGAATAAAGTTTTTGCCTAGTGAGAGGTGACAATATGTGAATGATTTTGTGAGCCATGTGAATAAATTTGTTGCCTAGTGAAAGGTGACAAGATGTACAGTGTTCTGATGAGCTATGTGTGATGGAAATCCAAATCCTGGTAAAGGATTAAGGGTAATACCCTTGAATTATTAATACATTGTTTTTGCATGGTATTGATAGATAATTGATGTACTGCTATTATATGTGCTAACCATGCAGGTATTATGAGATGATGAGCATAGCCAGGTATGAGCTATGATGTATTATTAGTTTGAATTATTAATTGGGCCTTGTGTGCCATAATATACCTTGTGCCTGGTAAGAGGTGGCAAGAGAGTTAATGTGCATCAAGTGCCATGATGGATGCTTGTGTAGCAAGTATCATACTTACCTTGGTCAAATGACCTAAAGGTGTTAGTTACCTAAGAAAGAGGTAACAGTGCTCAAGTGATGAACAAAGGGTTTGAATACCCAGGATTTCATGGTTATGGTATTGAAATTGTGAAAGGATGAGAAAAACCCAGTGATGAAGTGAGGGATTAAGATCCCAACACTTATGAAAAGAGTATGGCTACGGGCCATGACTCCACATTGAAAATGCCAGGCTTTAGATATATGATCTAATCTTGAAGAAAGTTAATGTTGTGGTAATGATTCTGTTGTTTGAATAGATGTTATACATGTTCTTCCTATTCCTTAAAGGATAAATGATATGTTGATCCTATTTTAACTGTAATGCTTCTGACATAGAATGATGTTCTAAACTGTTAGACATTTACCTGCTGTCAATTAAATATGATTTCTTTGTTCATATTTATCTTCTTAAGTTACAATAACAATGTTTCTGGCGGAGAGTTATATCTCTCGCTGGGGCAATTTTTATAATTGTCTCACCCCCGTGGGAACCACATTTTTAGGTGGACGCGGACGAGGAGACAGGAATCCTTCAGGAGGTGAAGGACATCAGCAGTAGCAGGGACAACAGTAAAGTCTCAGGTGGAGACATTGATTGTCATGTCATGTTCAGATGTATATAGAAGTCCTATGTGTCGTCTCTGTACTCTCAGGTCCTTGGAGTAGTAGTTAGTGATTTCGAGATTTTGGCTTAATGCCTCGAGGTTTTTATACTACCTGTGTACAGTTAAGACAGAGTAGTTAATGTTTGTATTCCTTGAGAAGCAAAAGTACATGAGATGTATATATATGAACCAGGATGTAAAGTTTTACTTTGGTTCTGAATGAAAGAGTTTTCCTATGAATGGATCCCTTTGCAAAAATTTTTAATTTTTAAGTGATTTTTGCTAATCTGCTGCTTGATGAACGCTTCTGCATTAGTTAATCTCATTTTCGCGAGACGGTCGTCACAATCTCCATGCCTCAAGGTACTAGATCCTATCTAGGTCACCTTGTTAAGTCTGACCCAAAGCCAACACGATGAATATGCACCCTGCTAGGGCAGACCCACACATTCATCCTTCACGCTTCCATGAGATAGACGGTGCACCACGCTAGGGCGTGCCCACACTTGGTCGATCAAGATTTTCACGTGTGTCGCATTTTGGAAGGCATCTAAAACTTAATATTTAATGAGGGATTTGGTTTTAATATACATGTACATATCCAATCACCACAATATATAGTATGTATCATATACATGCTATATCCCACAGAAAACATGTGAAACGATAAAAGCAATGATTATGGCCATCCTATTGTGATTCCTCGAAACAAGAGGAATCACGGTCATCTAGGTCTACATCACATGCAACATGTACAAGATGTAATATGTGCCTGCCTTTCTGGGTTTGATCAGCTCATCTCCATGACTGATCGGCTCGCCATCAAGTTGGTTGTTTGGGTACCACCAGTCGATCGACTGGCGCCTCTAGCCGATCGGTTCACCGGTCGTCGTGCATCTCCTCAGGTCGCCACCCGCTCGTCTCGCTCCTCAAACCGGTCGTCTGGAACACCAACCGATCGGTTCACGCCTTGAACCGATCGTCTCAGGTCGTCCGCCAGGTCGTTCTCCGCTCTTTGACATAACAGGAAATAAAATCTATCATATTTACAATTGAATTATGAAACCCCGAATTACATTCAGGGGGAGCAAAGGTAGGAAAAGAAATCTCGAATTATTTCGAGTTACATCAGGAATAGGAGAAAGGGAATCGGTGCGCAGATCGAGATGCAAGCAACCACATACAACCATACACAGATATAAGGTTTATAGGCCATAACCATGCTACACATCCACCACAAAATGCGTTTAAGAGCGACGCGTATCAAGTGCATTAATATTACATATCATATATGTATATTTGGGATTTGTGGATTGGACATGCATAAAGCCAATTTTATTCGCATCGTATGCAATAAATAAAGGCGACAAACCAAAATTGATCATATCGATAATCCTAAAATATAGAGCAGTTGACGTGGCTCTGATACCACTGTTGGGTTTTAGGGGAGGTAGATAAGGTAGCGGAAACAAAAAAAATTCCTCCCCAAACCCAGAACAAGGAAACACGTCAACGTCTATACAATAGGAAAGGATGGTTTGTGGAATCATACCTTATCCCGAGGCTTGCTCAGAGACAATACCTTGCGCCTTACGCGGTCTTCACCTCCGGTCTTGGACGGTGTTTGTGCATCTCCTGGTCGCACCGGGACTGAAGACTCCTGGTCTCACCGGGACTGTCAGGATTGACAGTTGTCCTCCGAGCGATAGAGGTCTCTCGCCTCTGTAGTCATCCACACGGACTGCTTGGAACTCCGATCTCCTTGTCCCACAAGGAATCGGAAGGAATCACACCCTCCTGTCGGCGTACTAGTCGCCAACACACTCTCCTGCCATCAGTCGCAACTGTAGTTGTCTTTCCCTTACTGTGCCTCCCTTATCGGGTAGCACTTGCTCGGGCTCTCTCGGTTACCAAAACCAGAGAGAACGAAAACTTCACAGAGCAACTGGTTGCACTGAGTTGTACTCTGAGAAGCCCCCAATACCCCTATATATAGGAGGGTCATGGGACAGGTTTCTCTATCCCGGGCAATGCGGGACTAAAGCAGGAGTAGAAGGGTTCAAGATTTTCCACAACAACAACCAACTCGCAACCTGAACCGATCGTTTCATAAATGAAACGGTCGGTTGGGGATCTGATCCGGTCGGTTGACACCTCAACTGATCGGTTGGGACCCATGAACCGGTCGGTTCACTTCTAAACTGGTCGATTCGTGGTCCTTATCAGTTCCCGATTGACTTTCCTTCTTTTTTTTCCAATTGGTATCGAATACCAATCCTTGTTCCAATCAAATTGGGCAAGTGAAACGAAAGGAAATTTCTCACCAATCTTACTTTCCCAACTTGCCCAGTTGCAACAGTTGAACCGATCGTTTCAACACTTGAAGCAATCGTTCACCTTGTTCATGAGCCGATCGACTCACCATATGAGCCGATCAGTTCACCAAGCTGAGCCGATCGGTTCATCACATGAGCCGATCGGTTGGGAGTACAGATTGTGCAGAATCAGTCAATTGTGGTTTCAATCAATCTGATACTCTAATCAATCAGTCCAACACTATGATACTGAGTTATCAATTGATTGAGTGTTTAATTGAACTACTAAACTCCTTTAGTAATCAATCTAAACATTGTTTGTGGACAAAACTCCTCTTCCAGGTTAAATCCTATGTGTGTGACCCTACAGGTCCATTTCACGTTGGCAGTGAAAGTCCATAACACTTATGACCTCACAAGCAAAGGGTGGTGCCTAGTCACACATCAGTGCTACCCAAGTGAAATAGAAAGTTGGAGAACAACTTTCAATCCTACAATCCGTGAATGGTGTTATAGTGAATGTATAATTCCTTTGTCACTGATATCCTAAATGAACTCGAGGCATGGAACAGTCATCCTATCAACGTTCATTCATTTCCTTGATCTCAGAGTAGACTGGGTGAGATGTGTATGACATCAATATCACATATTGATTCACATGTGCATGTGCATGCCTTTCTCAATCCTACTCATCAAGTGGCCAAGGACATCAAACTCCCTCAGGAGGGACAAATCCCATATCTATCACTCACCCCTCAAAAGCCCCATGTGTCAAAGCCACCCAATCATCACCTTTATAACAACCCATGTTTCAGGACTGCGTTTGATGATGTCAAAGTGTACCCAACGACATGTGTTGAGTGTAGTGATTTCAGGTCTAAGAATCACACTCACCACCATCATTGTGAGAGCTGACTGTGACTACCAAGTCATGGTTCCATGTGTCACTCTCACGGTGGGTTTGTCTGGTAACTTGTTCTCTAACAAGTACCTATGTGCTTGGTTTGATATCACTATATCATGACTAATGAGATTATGTCATCAACCAACACACAAGCTACTCTTCAGTGTCATTGATGTCTATGGTTATTTCCACAATAACAACCGACTAGGGACTAAACAAGAATGAATACTCTAAACATCTGTATGATCTCATCATTCAGGTCCTCAACCCAAAAGCATATGTCATTGAGTAAAACAATTCTTTAGACATCTATCATGTTACACCATCATCTCAGAAAAAATTTAAACATATAGATCGGAAATTGCCTTTATTCAAATCATTTACAAAGTATCCCATTACAATCATCATATGACTTTCTCTATGGGCATACGTACCAACATATCATTCATCTCAAACTTGCTATACAAGAATGTATTGTCTCATTTACTACTTTCATATCGGAACCAAAAAGCAGGATATCATCAACATATAAGCATACTAAAATGAATCCATCATTGACGATTTTACAGTAGAGACGCTTAACAAATTCATTAGAAACAAAGCCAAACGATGATATCACACAATCAAACTTCTCATGCCATTGCTTGGGGGCTTGTTTCAAGACATATAATGACTTAACAAGTTTACACACTTTGGACTCATTCCCATGACCCACAAACCCCTCAGGTTGTTCCATATATATCTCTTCTTGAAGATCATCGTGTAAGAACGCGATCTTCACATCCATCTGATAGATACAAAGATTATAAATGGAAGCCAATGCTATAAGTACTCAGATTGTAGTCATATGGGAAATAGGAGAATAGGTATCAATATAATATATTCCTTCCCTTAGCAACTAACCTTGCCTTATACTTATTGATTTCCCCATCTACATTAAGTTTCTTTTTAAATATCCATTTGCAACCAACTGTAGAACAATCAGGAGGTAAATCCACCAATTCCCAAGTTCCATTCGAGAGAATTGACTGGATTTCATCATTAATGACTTCTTTCCAAAACTTAGCTTTTGGTGATTCCATAGCTTGTTTGAAAGTTACAGGATCATCCTCAACATTGTAAGTGAGAAACTCACTTCCAAAGTCCTTGGATGTCCTAGACCATTTACTTCTCCTTGGTTCAACTATTTCTTCAGAATCATTAGATTCAGAAATAGCTTGTTCTGAGTCGCCCCTCACATTTATCATCCTTTCCACGTGCTCGAGAATAGAATCTGTGGTGAATGAATCCTCTTGAGATACTTCATTGGACACACCAGATTTCATGGGAAACACATCCTCAAAGAATGTAGCATCACATAATCCCACAATTGTATTGACCTCAATGCCTGAGATATCGGATTTTACAATCAAGAATATGTAGGCATAACTTGTCTCTACATACCCTAAGAATTTGGCATCAACCATTTTTTGTCCCAATTTCTTCCGTTTGTGTTCAGGGACAAGTGCCTTAGCAAGGCACCCCCACACTCGAAGGTATTTGAGACTCAGTTTTCTTCCTCTTCATAACTCAAACGGACTACTCTCTACATGTTTGTGGGGAACTCTATTCAAAATATGGCAAGCCATATTCAAAGTTTCCCCCACATGAAGTTAGGTAGACCTGAGGTTTGGAGTAAGGAATTTACCATATATATAAGGGTTCGATTTTTACGCTCAACTATCTCATTAGATTGTGGTGAATACAGAGCAGTAACCTCATGAACTATACAATGTAATTGGCAAAATTTCAAAAACAAATTTGAAGTATACTCTCCTCCCCTATCATACCTTAATCATTTAAGTACTTTGTCGGTTTGAGTTTCAGCTTCTTTCTTATAAATTTTGAATTTCTCCAATGCCACATCTTTACTTCTAAGAAAAAATACATAACAATATCTACTAGTATCGTCAATAAAAGTTATACAATAACATTTTTTATCCCTTGTAGCAATACCATTAAATTCACAGATATATGTATGCACTAAATATAATATTTCTGAATTTCTATTCACCAAATGAAAAGGTTTCCTAGGTAGTTTAGCTTGCTCGCATATTTCACATTTATTATTACTAATTTCAGATTTAGAGATTAAATTCAGATTCACTATATTGGATTGTAGACATTGGGGCTAATGTGTATGTGTGTACAGATAAGTCCATGTTTGTGTCTTATCATGCCTCTAAAGGTTGGTCTGTGACTTTGGGCGACTCCAACGATGTAGAAGTCAAAGGTGAAGGACGGGTGGACTTGAAGTTTCCTTCGGGAAAGGTTCTGACACTTCATAGAGTCAGACATGTTCCATCAATACGACGTAATATAATTAGTGGTACAATTTTAGTTAGAGATGGTTTTAGAATAGATTGTAAATGTAATAAAGCTATTATTACTCGCCTTCAAGATTCTTTATTTTTTGACAAGGGGTATCTTTGTGATATGGAGAACTTGTTTAAGATTCTTGTAGAACCTATTTAGAAATCTATTTTAAATTTGAATGATAATAGTTCTTTATAGAAATGTACCCATCATTGAGGTTCAAGGATGCAGTCATCATTTTGACCATAGCCTCCTCAGCTGCCTGATGCGGCATCTTTCTTAGCCTTCTTTGAAGGAAAATCCTTATTCCAGTGGCCAACTTGTCCACAAGTCCAACAAGATTTGTTCTTTAGTTTCTTCTGGATCTTGACCTTAGGTTTAAGTGGATTCTTAGATTTATTATACTTGTTCTTAGCAGTAGTAAAATTAACAATCGCATTAACATCAATTGGTAATTTGATTGTTTTCTCTTTTAGATGCTCTTCTTGAATGTTGATATTCAGCATGAGATCGTTCATTGACATGTCTCATTTGCAGTGCTTAAGAGTCATGCCAAACGACTCCCAAGATTTTGAGAACTTCTCAATGATTGACATAGCAACAAATTTTTTAGGAAGTACCATGCTCGCATCAACGAACTCTTGCACCAAGATTTGAAAATTATGTGTTTGATCAGAAACAGATTTACCCTCAGATATATGAAACTTAAGAAATTTTACAACGCAATATTTTTCAAGTTCCCTAATTTTCAGTATTGTATTTCTTTTCTAATACTTTCCACAGAACCTTAGATGTAGTAATAGGCGGCTTAGAGTATGAGTCATACAATTTTTTGTTTAATGCAAACAGAATCAACCCTCGACATGTCTTGTCACCATTCTTCCAGGTTGCAATTATATTAGCATTATCAGGAACAATTTTATCTACTTTGGGTTCATCTTCTTCTAAATATTGATCAAACCCTACCATGTTAAGCCAGATTTGCATCCTACTTTGCCAATGAGTAAAATAAGTTCTAGTAAATTTTTTAGGCATACTAGACGTATCAATTCATATCAGAATCAACCATAGTTAACTAATGACATATATTGATTTCTTTAAGATTGTTGTTAATTTTGAATGAAGTCATTACACTCAATAGCGACAGGTGCAATTAAGTTAACAGTTCAGGCCGATCCAGATAAGAAAATATAGAATAAACCAATGTAGGAGAATAAAGTAAATAAAGTTAGGGTCGAACCAGGTCGTTCGTGATATACTTAAAGAAATCAGTGCCTTATAACCCTTTTGGATAGACGCCATTCTCGCAGTCGACCTGGTAGGAACCTGAAGAAGAGATGTCACGTTTGTGTTGGCGACGAACGTTGTAGACAAAATAGGGCACCACCAATGCAGCTCAGCAACCGTAGGAACCACCGCCTAACAGGTTGCTAGGGCTGTAAATGGGTACGGGTACACCCGCGGACCCGCAAATCCGGACCCTTAAAAAACCCTTCATGGGTTTAATTTTTTATACCCGCATACCCTTGGACCCGTATACCCTTAGACCCACATATAAGCGGGTCCAATAATGGGTATGCTTGGACCCAGACCCGCTAGACCCATGTACCCACTATACATAAGTAATTACTAAAATAATATGTTATATATATATCATACTTTACTAGTCTAATTAATATAATTATTGAGATTATATCCCACTCTAAGGTTGAGACTAGTCATATAACTAAGAATTAATTATTCTAGTTACAATAACGAATATCATATGTAAACTTAAAATCAAAATGTCTACTAATCTACATTACTTTCTACATAAATTAAATATTATGATCATGACTACAAATATGTAAACAATTACTCAATTAATTTTATTGTATAGAATATAGCATTGTCTAATATAACTATTACATGTTAATATACTATATGATAACAATATCTTGTTGTGTTAAATATATATAACATAGTCATTTCTCTTACATAAACAATATGATGTTTTATAGAACCGCTTACCCGCATACCCGCTATTATTACGGGTACGGGTATGGTGCGGGTCCAAGTTTTGTATTATGTGGGTCTAGAACCGGAACCGGACCCGCTAAATTAGATGGGTATGGGTATGGGTATGGCCAGACCCGCACCGTACCCGCACCGTTTACACCCCTACAGGTTGCGCCTTGGAAGGAAATTAAATGAACTTGTTTCGTCTAGGAGAGGGTCTCCCCGAAGCACCACGGTAGCAATGGCAGCAGAGAGAGACTCCGGCTTTAGGATTTTCAAATACGCTCGAACGACTGACAGCTTGTGTGTTCGAAAGATGTGTTTAACTTGACCCTATTTATAGCCTTAAACGCCCCAGTAAAAATCCGCAAAAGAGACACTTTCCAGTTGAAAATATTTAGAAACCAAAATACTGCATTATTTGATTTGTTCAAAAACCACATAATATACACATTATGCTACCTCATTGAAAAAAAAATGTTTATTGAAAATATTTAGAAACCAAAATACTGTATTGTTTGATTTGTTCGGAAACCACATAATATACACATTATGCTACCTCATTATGTAATTTTTTGTACACTCAAATTAAATATATTGTTTATTTATGCATTTAAAAATTATCAAATATCATGTATGATTTTGTTATGGATTTGAACATATAACAACCATCACACAAAAGACAAAAATTTAACATTATATTTATTGTGTTTTGGAAAAATTCTTTAAAGTACACTTAACCCCCAATGTAATTTTTATAGAACATATCTAATAAAAACTTAGTAGGATCACAGTTGGTGATCTTCTCTCCTTAATTTTTATAGGATGTTAGGGTTTTAGAAAGGAATGAAAAGGAAATAATGTATGTCTTGTAAAATAAATATATGATGTGTCCTATATTAACGGCTACTCTTACCCCACCTCGCCCATTCTATAAGATGTGTCCTATAAAAATTTGGTAGGACTCAATTGAATTCTGTCATAGTATATAAGTGATATTTGTTTTCTTCCTAATTTTTTAAGGGATGGATTCTGTATAGGAGTGAGAAAGAAATCATGTATTTTGATTGACCGTCCTATACTACCGGCACCACCAACCTGACACCGCCTCTTGAGAAAATCCACTCCTAGTAGCTTAACATAAACAGAACAAATTGCTCCATTGCACATGTTTAGTTATACTTTTAATTGCATAACATTGCGTCTTTCAGCCTTACCCACATGCGTAAACAATATAAAATAGGTTTGTGTTGGTTATCATCGTGGAATTCATAGGAAACGGCAGACCACATTCAATGAATATTGGACCCTGGACTTGTCTACTTCTCCGCCAACCGCTGACCGGGCAGACCTATACCACACGTCGCGGTGAAAAAATAAGACTGGACTGGTCGGCTAGGAACACGAGTGCAAAATTGGCGGTGGCGGTCTTCCGGAGCTGCCGGTTTGGAGCCAATATAAATGCACACATGGAGCTGCACCGACTACAACTTGAAGAAAGAGCTCTGGGAGAATCACGAGGGGTACAAGGAGTAGGAGAGAACTGAGGGACTAATAATTGGATATATTTCTCGCGCTAGAGTCGTCCTGCCAACCCAGCTTCGTCTTTGCCCGCCGCTGGTCACGCCAGTACCTCCGGTCACTAACGGTACGGCCTTGTTTTGTTCTTCCTGGATAGCCTGAGATACAAGGCGGAAAGAGCGTGCCTATAGCCCACCTTCAGGCTTCAGTCACGAAGAATAAGGCGTCTCTTCTTTTCTTCTTTGATTGACTGAGATTCAGGACGGGAAGAAACAGGGGAAAGGCCAATCCGAGTAAACTAACAAAGAGAGAAGAATGGGTGTACCGATGAGGTCCTACTGCTGCCAGGAGCTGCCGATTCCTCGCTTTATCATCCACTTTCTCATCTTCCTCAGCTACATCCAAAACGCAGTCAACTGGATACTGCGTGCGGTTGGCTTGGGTACTGTCCTGGGTGATAACGTCTACGGCCCTGTGCCTTCCTCCGTGTTGGTTTCTGCCCACCAGTCCCCTCTCCCCTGCCGCGGCTGCGCTTCCCGGCGGCTTTCCACGCCGACCATGATTCGGCAAGCCCTCCCGTCCTCCACATACAAACCACCTTCCTCAAAGGGTGAACGCGAGGATTCAGACATTCCTGACACGGAGTCAGACAGATGCGCCGTGTGTCTCCACGAGCTCGAGGCCGGGGAGGAGGTCCGCCGCATGGGCGGGTGTCGCCACGTCTTCCACGCCTGCTGCATCGATTCCTGGGTTGACATAGGCCGGCGCACTTGCCCACTGTGCAGGGCGCCGGTCGTACCGGATGAGATGCTGCGCGAGGCCATGATCGCAGCAGGTAAGATAGTCTCTGGAGAAGGCGCCACGGACTCGTGCCGGTTCTGCCCGCCGTTGTATGTGGCCAACTACTACAACGACGGTCTTTACTACGGTGACGACGGCGACTACTACCCGGCACTGGAAGACGAATTCGATGATCTTCAGGACGCGGATTTCCTCTCATGGACTGTTCTGCCTGCTGTTATTAATGTCGAATCCTCACCCTCTAATGTTGTCTCGTCGTGAGCCTCGTCTGTGAAATTGTGCAGCTTTGTGGAGGCAGTATTCCTTTTGTCCTATGTCTCGGAAGAGACGGAGACATTCTTTTATTGGATATAGTAGTTTTTGCTAGACGAAGTTGAAGGTACTAATTCGTGGTGGGTGTGGCAAATGCAGTGTATCCCTAATACTATATCAGGGGACAGAGCCAGCCAAATTGTGAAGGGGTCACAAATTCATAAATAATATTCGTTTCGTCGAGTTATCAATTTGATATTAAGAGTTCAAATTGAAAATGCCAATATATACAATCTCATCTCATAGATAAAAGTTCCTTACAAGAAATCTCATAGATAAATATATCACTGAACAAACTCTACAGTTTTTTTATTTTTTCTTTTTGCTCACCCCTCTATAACTTTATTACAAGCATTGCCATATATTTAATATGTAATATAACACTACTATGTGTACTTTTGTGCCAAGCTAACATCATTACTAGCGGTTGATGTTAAAATATACACTTTATTGTTTAGCAATAGGAGTAACGATTTGTAGTAAAAGAAGTAGATATATAGGGGTAAGGAATTGTAGTAAAAGAAGTAGATATAACCCTTTAGATTACTACCTTAAAGAAGACGCCCTTAATGTCACACAAAGGAAAGATTGTACTATTCTAATTGATCTATTAATATGAAGTTTTTCATAATATAATTGTTATGAAGTGTTTATTATACTTACAAGCCATGACACTATCTAGTCAAGAAAATGCATGATTCTCAAGACCAAAGATGACCATTTACTTGTATCAATTTTCTCCTACTTTTTATCTAGTCAAGTTAGGGTGTGCCAAAAAAAATATATGGATCAATAGCGCTTCCGAATTGTTGCAAAGTTGATGAACCAGAAAAAGATAATTTTTACAAAATGATAATTGAAACTGACCAAATTTTGTAACGTGTAATCCGAAATCAAACATGAGTTATGTAGTCTTATTTATGTTTTTTAGTAAATAATTAAGGGATTACTATATTATTGCACAAAAAGTTATATTTTTATTATATACCATTGAAAGGTAAGGCAGATTGTTACAGTATTAATGACTCATTATATAAACTCATTTATAACGATGTTAGAACCTAGATTATTGTCAACCCATAACATCTTAGATTGAGTTATTCTAAATCTCGAACCGACATGTTACCAATTCAACGTCACATTCTAAATCCAAAATAGTTGGAGAGGATTCTATTATTTTTAGCGTAAGGATTATGAGAAGTAAGAAAAACTTGTCTAGACATAGATGCAATGGGGAAAACATACATAAAGCAACTGAAAATACAATCCCCCATTATTGGATGCAATATTGATAGAATATTTTTAATAAATAATTATTGGGACAAAATTTGTTACTCTTGAGGGTTATATTAAAACTCTTACGCTCACCAAGCACCAACAGAAAAGTAAAAATCTTTAATGAATTTTGACCTATAACATCGCAAAAATAATGTTGATTAAAAAAGCAACACTGTAACTTATAATGTCTGTTGTAAGAGAAAAATCCTTACTATAAGATGATATGTGTTCTTGATGAAAAAAATTCATATATATATATATATATATATATATATATATATATATATATATATATATATATTGCTCTCTGACATTTCCTGATAACTTTCTAGGTACAAGTCGGTACCAATGGCAGGAGGTCGGTGGCACCAAGCCACTTCAGATAAGTTACTATTAACCATGTCGGTGGCACCAATTCTTCTATCGATATAACTGAGTTTCTTTGACTCATCTCTGTTCTTTGCCTTCAATTGTCGGTACCAACGACAATGTTGTTGGTATCACCGAGCTGATCTAGGACTTGTCAATTCACCTGAAATTCAACAAAGAAGAACATAAGTCCAATAAATAATGATAAATAATTATAAAATGGCATATATAACAATATTTGATGCAACCATATGTCATAGGAAAACAATAATAAATCATGCACAAATAACATCAAAATGAGCAAATGTACACCAAATACATGATAAAATAGCCTGCAAAAAGTGAGTAATATTCAGTGCATCAAAATCCCCTAAGCTTAAATGTTTCTCATCCTCGAGTAATGCTACCCTTAGAACTATTTGAGACAAGTCAACAAAAGGATAATTAATATGAACTTCATTTCTCAACTACCCCCACCTGACGGTTCCAAACTGGCCCTAACTAGCCCTTGAACAATTAACTACTCTTATGTGACCGAAAATTTTCATTAAAGATATCCACCCTTAGATCAGTGAAACTCTATCATTAGAGTAGTTAATATCATAGTCAACTAGGCATTCACTTGGAACATCATGTGATTACTTATCTAAATGCTCTTCTCCTAACTACCAACTAATTAGAAGTATTTCTCCTTATAAGAATGAACGAGGAGATCAATCATATTTTTAGCCTACCAATAAGAGCAATGGGTGGAATGGAATGGGTGTCTTATGAAGAATCACAAGTAAATATTGAATCATTTATGAAAAAACAAACATGATGAACCTACCAAATGAAGGTAATATGGAATGCATGAATCCTAATGCCTACTGTTATGGGTGGAATGATGCATGCAATGAAAGTCTCATCTAATTGATGAGAGGAATAAAATAATACATCATGTAGATATTTTCATTTCTTCTTGAAAAAAATATTTAGAACTGAACTCAGGGCATCCTTTCTCCCTCTTTATTTCATAAGATCTCTATTTTTTTTCTTTTGCCATTGGCCCATTATTTAATATAATTAAAGAATATAGCTACCTTGAGGACTCCTCCTTGGTTAGAGATGGCATGGGTTTCAACAATTCTTTGGACAACTGCCCAAGCACTATCAATATTCTGGAACATGAATTTCCTCCCAAGAAGAATATATCTATGAAGTCATTGGTGGAGTTGTCTGAGATAGAAAATATCGATCTGTTGATCCTTAGGTTTCTTATGGTGTAGACAAAGATGGGGGTGTTCCTTGAATCGCTCCCAGGCTTCTATCAAGGTTTCACCAGGGACCATGGTGATATGGTGATTAGCCCCCTAATGGTATAAGTTAGGTCGGGGGGTATTTTTGGAGGAATTTAGCTTGGGTAGATTACGACGTGGTGATGGGGTTTCCATCTAGATGATTATACTAACTTATGACTTTTTTCGGTGACAGAGTATTTGAAAAAAATGTAGTCTGATGGCCTCATTAGTAATGCATGGTATTTTATGCGAGGCGCATAAGTCAAGAAATCTTTAGAGGTGGTCTTCACTATTTTCTCCCATTTTTTCTACAAATGGGTTGTTTTGGAGGAGGTTGATCCATTGTGTACGGATCTCGAATTGTAGAGCAGTGATTTTGGGAGGAACAACAAGATGTTGTCAATTAGAGCTTCTAGGAACTACAAAGTCTTTAAGTTGTTTCCTCCGCTCAGCTACTTGTTGAGCAAAGGTTTGGGCTTCCATAGTCAGTTTTTGTGCATCTAGGGCTTGATCTATCTGCCTTTAGATGTCATCCTTTTGATCCATCTTGTATCAGTTGGATCAATTTAGATGGTGGAAGGTCTTGTCGATCTCATTATCATAGGAGAAAGGGGTCTTGGAAAGCCTTGGGAGCGTCACATACATTGTTGATGCCTGAAGGAAAGGGTCAGAAGGAAACATGAGAAAAAATTTCAAGAAGATATAAGAAGGAACAAATAAAAGAAAGAGAACTAAAATTTTAAAAAATTGAGGAAAGAAGTACTAATGTAATGAAAGTCAGTACAATGAGGAAATACACTATGAGAATGGGGCTTGGTAGGTAGAAATTTTTTAAGAAAAGGAATTACGGAATAAGGCTAAAACTATAAAATAAAGACTAAGAAATTATAGAGGAAAGCTAACAATTACAAGAAACTAAAATTGCAAAATAAAATAGAAAGAAGGAAAAGGAATTATAGCAAAAGTCTAAAAATTATAAACAAGCTAAGGAGTTTATGAATAAGAAAAATTATGGAACAAACTAAAAATTATAAAACCAAACTAAAATTATGAAAAGAAAATAGAATCCTATCTACCCAAGCGATCGGGTTCAAAAAACAATGTGCATCGTCCCCAAAAATGGTGCCAAATTTAATGTGTGTCGTTTGCATGACAAATCATTTGAAAAATTCCTAGAGTTTAACTTTCTAAAGATTCAATCAACTCATTGCAACAATGAGTCAACTTTTTGATAGTAAGGAATCGATTTGAGGGACGGAGATATGATGGTTGAAATCCAAAACTAATCATGAGAACAAGAAAGGAAAATATGGTTTGTTAAAAGTTTGATTATGCTAAGAACAAAAGAAAAAGTACAAAAATATATATATTTAAAATCAAATAATAAAATACACTGAGGGTCCACGAGATCACCACCAATAGCCATACTTTTATTCAATGAATCAAATCCTAAGATTTAATAATCAAATGAGGACCATGTAGTTTTGTGTCCTTTTGGAGCACAAACCTCACAAGACCCAGACTTCCCACAAATACTTTGATGTTGGTGTTTGTGGATCATTGTCCAACCGTCCAACATGGTATTCTCTGAGATCTCATAGAGAGACATGTGATTCCCATATGATGTTCGAATCCATAGATCAAGGTGATCACATCACCATAGGTTATAACAAACAAGTCAAATGGATAAAAGGATCATGATCTAAATTAGGTAATCCCCTCAAAATATCATGAGTTCATTCCAATCCGAACCCGAGATCTCGGCACCCCCCATAGGAGTATAATCATTCTACCAAAAAACAAGTAGGAGATGAGTTGGATAAAAAGATAAAAATAACAATTAAGGGGTTATGCATTCAATCTTTTGGAGATATGTAGTCACATCACTCCATAAGAGTATATCAATCCAACCAATGATAAAAGTTGAAACAGGAGGAAATCATCGAAGTTGATTACATCAAACAAGAACATACTATGGGACTAGTCCCCATGTCCCGGAAGGGAACTACTTAGAAATAATATAAAAGACAGAATTAGAACTAGATCACAAGAGATATACTTTGCTTTGGAGTCCCCCTCCTTTTATAGGGAGAAAGGAGGGGCAAAAATCCTAAAATAAGGCTTTCATGGTGGTGGCTGCTATTGGATCTTCTTTGATCAAGTTTGATTATAATATGGCCTTCTTTGTTTGACTTCTGACTAGATCAAGGTGTGTATCAATCAAGTCCTAATGTGAATCAGTCAACTCGTGATTGAAGCGTCGACTTGCATATGAATCGGTCGACTTGTGAGACTGTATCTGGGCAGCTGTTTGATCTACTTTGACTGAAGTTTGATTGCAATAATGGGCTTCTTAATTTGATATTTGATTGGATCTATGATCAATTAATTCAAATCAAATTTGAGTCGATCAATTGGCTCTAATGTCAGTGTCATTTTGATGAAACCCTAGAATGGTTTTTGGAGGCATTTATTTGCCTAAGTCAGAGCACGAATCGGTCGATTTCTGATCTGATCCGGTTGACTCGTATCTACACCGATCGACTCATATCTGAACTGGTCGACTCATGAGACTAGATCTGGGAAAATTTGGTCATTTTCCTATAAAAGCTAGACAAAACTAGTGAAAACTCCAAATAAAAGGGAGAAAAGTGAAACTACACATATTAATGCTAAAACTATTCAATAGCCAACAAATTATTCTAAAAAATGCAAATAAAGGTGATGAGTTTGCACTTATCACTGGGATACATTCTAGTGATTACTAGAAACATTCTAGGTATCATATTTATGTAGCTTCCACCTCTATGCAGTTGCATACAAGAAATTATATATATATATATATCCCAAACAATTATAGAATATATATAAGACTTGTGTATCTAACATGTAAATTCCATTTACATTGATCAACGGAGGTGCATACATATTTTTTTGTATGTACATCCAAATTTAAAAACTTATAGAAAAATGAGATAGGGCTCCCCATGAAACATCACACAAGATTAGAAAGAACGCCACAAGTGGAGATTATCAAAAAGCATTGTCGCGACCAAGAGAGGCCATTTTTGTGTCTTTCTTCAATTGAAAGACATTGTTGTCATTGTCATCTTCATCATCATCACCACCTATGGATGATGCCTGCATGGGGAGATTTGATGATGGTTCCCCTACTACTGCACTAATGTTTTCTTGACTTTGTCAAATTTTCTTTTTCCCTTTTGCTTGTCGTCCCCTTGGATGTCAATTACTGCGAACTCATTATTATTCATGGAAGTCAGATCCATGCCTTTTAACTCTTCCCACAAGTCTGTCAGATCATGACCTCCAAATACATTTGGAACATCATCACTGTTGAGATTTGGAGGGGGGCCATAGTCATGCTTAACTTTGACAATGAGGTGCATTCAAATTTTGTTATTATCAGTAGGAGTTAGGGAGAAGCAGTGTTCCTCTCTCATCTTTATCCTTCGATAAGTTGTTTCCAACCCTATATAGACAGAAGACAGTGATTAGAGTGTCGAGTGAATATCACATATATTTGGCATTGTTCTACGTTGATTTGAATCCAACCTGCTACATGTAGTCCAAGGCCTTGCCATAGGGGAGGGAGAAAAATTACACTTCTTTCTGTTCTTTAAGAGCCTACTAAAAACACATATCGATAGACAACATTGCTTCATTTGGGGAGCAGATACTAGGTTTAGGGTTTCTCTCTATGGTTCCAGGCACGCTTTCATGCTTACTATTATATAGCACAGGGTATGCTTTTATGATGAATCTCATGACTAGAAAGGTTAGGTGGGAAGCAAATGGCCAACCTACGTTTGGAGTTTGTTCGATATTTAAGACCTATAAAATACAATCTTGGAACCCATTCATCCTAGTAATGAGTTTTTCAATATACTATTACTGGTTATAAACAAAACACTCTGAATCTACATGTTTGAATGATCAGGGTTTGATGATAAAAAATGATGATCTTATACACTACCTACAACCAATTCAACAATATTTAAAATGACAATCTTCTACAATACTTGCAATTGATAGAAATGGAAGGAAGATGTACAAAATCTTGGATAATGATAGAGAGGACATAAAAAGACATTCATGAAAAGGAATGACTTTCTAAAGGAAGAATTTGTGCAAAATCATGGATAACAAAGAAGAGGACAAAAAAGATAATAAAACATCCTCTTCAAAGAAAAGAAGTACATCTTTTATACAAAGAATGGAACGCTCAAGGAACTCCATTGGAGGTTAGAAAAAGTTTGATATTTTTTTTATTGTGGGTCTCGCCAGAGGTTGGGAAGCTATTCATTACCTAAAATCTGAGCTTACAGTCGTCAAAAGTGGGGAATCTATTTTTGATCTAAAAATCATACCTTGCAGGAGAGTGGAGTATAAAGGAAGTGAAGTGAGATAATATATAATTTTGACATTCTAGTCAGTGAAGACATTTCATCTCTTTGAGGAGCTCAACAGAAGACGATAACCCGCAAAATTATTTCGTACCCAAATATCACTACATCAAAAATACTCATTAGTGGCGTTTATTCTAGTGGCTTTTATAAAAAAAAAGGTCACTATCTATCCAATTTACAGGCATTTTTAATTAAAATGCATGTAAACCACCTATTATAGAGTTTCTAAAAAAGACTAAATATTAAAGGCATTTATATATCTAATTAGTGGCAATCTAAAATTGCCAAATTAAAAGCAGATCACTAGCTAATTACAAATATTGGCAAATTTTGTTCCCTCTTTCTGTTCACGGTCACATAATCTAATTCCATCCGCGATCTCTTTGTTCAGGATTCCCATGTTTGCCAGCGCGTAGCCAAGATACAGGCGCGCTGAGGGATCTCAGCTAGGTCGTCGCCCTAAACTTCCATCATGAAGAGGAGCGCACACAGAGGTAGCCTGACTGTGAAGATTGCTGGTGTCGACGATTGTGTAGAGGCGCACGGAGGGGCCAACAACAGTGAAGTTTGCTGACCAAGATTCTCTAGAGGAAGCCAGTCTATGGAGCAGAGTGTGACTGTCTTTCCGCCGTTGAGGTACAAAATCCTCCTGTGGTTGTTGCCCTCTTCAAGATATGCACTTTTCCTCTTTATGATATTTTAAACCTTGGCAATGTTGGTTCATGATATTCTAAACCTTGGTTGTTGCATCGGGCATCAACCTCCAATATTTATTGCAATAGACACAAGCTTTTCTTCAGAGCAAACTGTCATTCCTTGGCACAAACAACCATGATAAATGTCTTCAACTTGCCAAGAAGACCCTTCATCTCCTCACCCCTATCTCCATCATGATTGTGCCTATTCTCTTTGACCTAAATGACTACAAACTCAGGTGTACAGAGCTGAACCACTATCTCAATATACTTGACTGAAACTCTTTATTTATCTGAAGCTAAACAGAGTGAATATGGTATGACTTCTAGGTTCATGCTGAAATTTTTATAAGCACAAATATGGTAAAGTTTTTGTAGAAAGATATTCAAGCCATATGCTTTTGTGGGGGGGGGGTTTGAAGGTGTGGGGTTCAAGTTTTTGCTGTGGTCACTGATTCCATCTGCTTTTACTGACCTTATAAGTTACCGTGTGAATTTCCTTTTGGGTGGGGGTGGATTGTTATGGTTACATGGCCTAGTTTTCTCCTCATGTTGACCTTCTCTATCATGGACTGCAGCCATATGCCAGCCTATTCATGTATGGCCATAGAACAAATAGCACTAAAGAGGGTAGCAAGAAGCCGACCTCCCCTTATACTCCTTCAGTGACTAGTCATGACTTGATTCCAAGACTTCATAATAGAAAACTCCACTTTGTATTAGACTTGGAGACACCATGGGACAGCCACATGACTGCCATCTCCTTGACTCTCACCTCATACACGCCTAACTTGCATTAAACAACAATACTAGTCTGAGGAAGAAAAAGGTGTGGAAGGAAGTCAGTAGCATCCTCTTTCTTAGTTCTCTCTTTTCCCAACCAGGGACATGTGTCTTTCTTCTTATTTCTCTTTTTTCATAACCAGGGATATTTAACTTTCTTCTTGTATCTCTTTTTTCCCAACCATGGTGAGGCCTCCCCTTCCATATGGGCTTGATGAGCATGGATGATAATGGCCAACTGCTACAACAATTAAGATGAGATACTAACATTGGTTCACATAGGATGAGGGATACGTACAAGACCCCTACATGGATTAAATATCCTACATTGATTGACTTAGCTATTGAGCTTCTAACCCAAGACCATAGAATTGGTGTAACTATGGATACTGACTTTTCAATGAAAAATAAGTAACCATGGAGTTCGCCCTTGGATGTTGGTATTTTAAGCATAGTTCATTGTTGTGTTCAGTTATGTCCATGTTATCTCAAACTCCTAGATGAGTGCATAGATTTTTTATTTACCTAGATCACTTAGAAAAATATTTTATATGAGAGGACCAATGACGTACTTAAACACCATTCGAAGTCATGTCCACCTTCTTATCAACTCCATTCACCATTTATGATGCTCTTCTCTTGTTCACCCCCCCTCTTGAAACCGAACAAAGCTCCATCATTGTGTGTTCCTACCAATTCACGCCATGAATGCAACCAAAGATGGAGAGAATGAGTATGGCAGAGATAGCTACCTATCCTAGGAGGAAAAAACTAGTGGTAAAAAAGAAAGCTTCAGAGTCGATCTAGATTACTCATGTTCTTTGATGGTTATCACTAACGGCCTCCACACCAAAGCCATCTCTACTTATATCCAACCTTGTTTATGTTGGCATTTTACCCTAATTTTATCTCCAGAAACCACATGGTTGGCATCCTAGGAAGCATGGACACTTTAAAACATCTGTCATACCCATAATGGACATGTATTGGACACATGTACTCCTTGGAAACGCCTAAAAACATATTGGACACTTCTCAAGTTATGTCCAACATTTTATTTATTTATTTATAGTTGGACACTTCCTAGACATGTTGGACAGAGTCACACAGCCCTACCCATTTTAAACTCACACCAAAAATCAAGCATGTTGATTTTCATCCCTTAAATTCCAATCCCTCAACTCTTGCATCTATACTTTCGATCTTAAGGCCTTCATCTATATGTGTATATGATCAACCTTTTATCCTTATTTATTATGATAATGTGTTTAGTAACACCCCTATCCAAATTCATATCAATGAATATTAGTGAATATCTTTGTGGTCATTCAGGACTATTGCTTAACAACATATTCTTTTAGAATCTTATTTAATACAACTTTTTGGTATGGAACAAAGGCAACAAGACTCTTTTGAGTCTCATCTCAAGGATGACCATATGGAAACTAAATTTTGTGAGATCAAAGAAATTTCTGCAAGCTGGACGGACTGGAATGAAGTACTTGGAATGGATTCTTATCTTAACTCATAGGTACAAATGATCATCTTTTTAATCCAAAGAAATCATCTATTCAGTATCAGATGGATTTTATTTGTTTTAGGTTCACAATAGCTATATTGTACCTCTATGCGTCTTGTGATTCAATTTAAAGATGTTCATTAATTTGAATGACTTCATAAAAATGCTTAAATCAAAAGATGTGCAAATGTGTAACCACTTGCATAATGGTATTTTCATAAGATAATGCGGAAATTAAAGTTTGTTTGTTTACTTAATCCAAAGAATATTACCTTTTTGCAAGTTTTTAGTTAAATGAATCATTTAGTGATCACCTTGGCTTTTCACACTTTAATATGGACAATGATAGAGGTAGAAAAACTAAAACAGGCAGAACAAGCTGGTGGAGACTTAAATTGATGAGCATTAGTTTGATCTTATGTTGTGGTGTGATGAAAAAACATAGTTAAGTGTTTTTATGTATGTAGATCATCATGTAAAATTTCATGACTTAATTTCTTTATTTGGTCATCGAAATCGTCGAAATTTGTGTCGAACCAAAATTATGTGGATTTCTATTTCTGGACCATCGGAAATGGCGTTGAAATTGACATTTTAAACTATGCTAGTAGCATTCTATCATTAGTTGTAGGTTCGTTACATTTTTATAGTTGCCATTGTCGCCTGAAAATTGAAAATGAAACATACAAAATTCTTAATCAAAGTGATGCATATCAGTAGGTTTTTGGGTCCCAGATCCTAAATTATGAAAAGTCAACTTTAGCTCCAGTTCTTGTAGATAATGAACATTGCCCTTATTATTTTCTAATGTGTATAAGGAGGAGTGTTCTAAGATAACCTGCAATTATCCTATATTCTTTTGTTTGGTAGGCTCGCATATGAAGAAATTAGTATGTGTCTTAAAATCATATTATTTTTTATTATATGGATAATCGAAGAGGAATGGTTTTCATCTAAATAGTGGTGAAGAGATGAAATACTTCTATAATTGTAGTACTAATTATCTGAAACGGTTTAATGGCGGCTAGGGTTTCCTCTGCAAGTGTTGGAGGTGATCCTGATGACGAAGGCAATAGGGAAACTAGACGTCGTGCGACCTCCATCCCCATTGGCAATTTAGGCCTGAGCTTCACCTATGCTAGCCGAAACACGGATAGGCAGCCCCTGGATTCAGCCCAGACCTCCATGGATGTCGACACTGAGGAACACCATGATGCCTTCCCGTCACTCGACTCCACCAGACAGGATCAAACCAGCCCCCTGACCGCGTCCGGAAAGTCCTACCATGACTCTTTGGGGAAAGGCTCTTATGTTAACCCGCACAACTTTATCATGATTGAGGTTGACACTAATGGCATGATCCTACAATTGACGGATATCGAGATCTCCTCTAAATAAGGGTACCCTGTGTTTTGTGTCCAGAATGAGGCCATGGAATATCTGCTCCGACCTTAGAAATATACTATCATCGTCAAGCTTCTCTCAAGGGATATCAGGTATCTAACGTTGCGGGATCGTATAGCCAAGTTGTGGAAGCCAGTACGCGGCTTCAATCTGATTGACGTGGTAAACGAGTTCTTCCTTGTCCAACTGCCGTCGAAGGATGACTATATGACTGTACTTGCCGGAGGGCCCTGACCTATCTTTGGCTCATTCCTAATAGTCCAACGATGGACTCCTTATTTCTCGTCGGACTGGGCCACGCCGCCAAGACTGGTGGATTGGGTTAGAATCCCGAATTTGCCCATTTATCTCTACCAAGAGGTCCTACTCAAACAAATCAGCGACTGACTAGGGAAAACTATTAAGGTAGATATGAACACGACCCTTCAGAGGAGAGGCTAGTTTGCACGTTTGGTCGTAGAACTAGACATGCAGGTTCCACTGGTCCCCTTCATATGGACAGATGGACTTAAGTACAATGTGGAATATTATGAGAATATTCCTTTCATCTGCCTTCATTGTGGTCGAGCAATCCACCTTGAAAAGGAGTGCATGAAGAGGATCGAGGAAGAGAACACCTTGCCGCACCAGTGTCATGACTGGCAAGATTGTGTCGGACAACCCACAGCGACGTGAGGGGTTCTCTGAAGCCATCCACACACAGCCCACCCCGCAAAGGCAGAAGAAACCTAGCATGGGAGGCGCAGCACAGAGGTCCAACCAGGATAGCAACTGGTTCTAGAGGCTGCAAGATGTTGAGGACAGGGATGACATCACAGAAATAGATGTGGATAAGGTTGCAGAACGTGTTTTTGGTATTGACTGGAGCTTAAGGAAGAAACAAAGAAAGTAAAGCCATAGGCTCACACATATGGAGAAGTATCAGCTCTACGATTCCATTTATCATGGACAATTATAGAATGACCCTATCCTTAGGACTACAGACATCTGTCTGGTCCGACGCCTGGGTTGGAGAGGGTATCACACCATCCCTTAAACATGGTCTCTCAATTCTAGAGGAGATTAGGGACCTACAAGTGGCCATCCTGGTAATGGATGCCTCGGACATCAGTTACATGCAACGAGACCAGAACAAACTGGCGGATCAACTGGCCAAGCGACACCTCAAGCAACCAGAATGAGAAGGAAGATGGGATAGCTGCCTTGTTTTTCTATCCCCCCTATATCTCCATGACCTAGAATCCTATCCTACTCCGTTTATCCGTGCTGAACCCGTGTAATCAGTATTTCTGGTAGTGGTTATTTTAAAAAAAAAGTGGTGAAGAGATCTTACTATAATTGTAGGGTTAAAAGTATTTTATAAATTATCTATAGATCCTAATGGTTTTATCTTGTTTCCATTGATCATCTATTCATGTAAGAAAGTATTTTGTGTATTTTTTTTCCACAAGACTTTTTGTTCTTGAGAGAGATTCATGCTTGGGCTCTCTTCATGTACAATTTCCACCTCTAATCATCTAGATGCATGTTGTTCATTTTTATGAGTTTGCTTCTTAGTTTCTTATGGAAGTTGCATATGATGGGTATATACTACTTAATTCATCAACTAACATCCTATTTCGTAAGGGTTTGTAATGCTACAACCTTTCTTTTATTTTTCACTAGACATATCTGGATTTGGTACAATTCAGGTACTAGACATGGTCAAGCTCCCAATTGGAAATTCAAAGCTACCAGGTTTGTGCTTTCTTTTAATTTTTGACAGTTCCTCCACCTATGTTATGTCCTTATCTGTCATTAAATACCATATATCAAGTTTGACATGAGGACACCTACAATCTTGATAAAGTGTTTCATCATTGACTGTATATTGAAATATTATATGTCTAACATCTCCTAACAATAAGGTTTCTAGGATGTCTGGAGTATGCATTTGTATATTGTATAGATGAATTGATGCATGAGACCAGCGTTTTTTATTTCTATTATTTTCTTTGAAAAAAGAAACATATTATAGTTGTCTAGTTCTAATTTGGTAATTCCAGGGTCTCTCTAAATCTCAGGACCATATGCTAGGTTTCTGATAATGAAGAGCCTTTGTCATTGATATTAATATAATCATACTATCACAGACAAAATATTCTGGATTTACGTATGCTTTTTACAAATGTACATTGTCAAATCAAAAGCCACAAAAAAATGATTTTCATAAAACATCAGGAAATATTGGGTCACATATAGTTGACTAAAATACAATAGCTGGATCAGTATTGAGAGATTGGGTTACATTTTTCAAATTAGCAGCAAAATCTAGATCATGGCCAAATTTATTACCTTCCCTTTTGACATGCTAGAACTGAATATTGAACAATAGTGAATTCAAGACATCGATCTCCTAATCCATGGAAAGGATTCTTCCTCTACACGGATTTTTGATTTTGGTTATCACACTTGGTGAATAAGACTTGTGATAGGGCTTGTGTATCTATTTCCCATGATCGGTTTGGCCCATCCTATTGAGGTAAATACTATTTGCATAATAGCTACATCTCCTAAATTGCTTGAGGAGGTTAGTAGGCTTCCCTATAGCTATCTTTATATTTAAGTCATGTTCAAACATGATAAGTAGGTTCTTCTCTATGGATGAGGTCTTGTATGTATTACAAGTGAGGTTTGTATTTCCATCTGGAATCCTGCACTTGTTTCATAGGCTAATATGTTGTGTGAAAGGTTTTCTCATTGTTATCACCATGATACCCTATTTGATGTATTCAAGGAGAAAACATGGTGAATCATCTAGGAGGGGTGATGTTACGGGTTCTTAGTTGGATATAACAGGAATAGCTCCCAGAAGATCTCTAGAAAATAAATTAATAGAAGCATTGTTGATGTGGATGCATTAAGAGCCATGGTTTGACTTCTTCATGTTTAGGTATATCCTAGATCTTTGTTGTTATGATATATAGAATGGGCTATCATATTATCCATGAGGTTTAATGGTGTGTTGCAGCTTCTGTACAAGGGTCAATTGCATAAACTTCTCTTGTATCTATGTGCCTATCAGTCTTCTCTGTTCTAGATATATATTGCATATTCCTTAGTGCCACCTCCATTATCTATCCCAATTTTGTCTCTCACATGTGCATATAGAATATTTCCTTGCACCAACTTCATAAAAAATCTCCATTTGCCTCTCACATGTGTCAACATATGTATGTCACTGTATGAATAGGAATCCTTATAAACAAAGACAACTGGAATGTCATCCTTCATAGCACGGAGAGCAGTCAAACTTTGTATTGTAAAATTTATTTCATGAGAAAGTATATTCCTGCTAACTAGAAATCATGATTTTAGTTCTTGAAAACCATATTGATATCCTAAAAACTAATATACATGTGTGCATGCATTGATTTGAAAATGGTAGGTTACATCATTCTATGAATATGTTGATAGTATGTGATTAGTCTCAGATTTGAGTTTAATATGTCTTAGATACCCAAATCACTTGTTATTCTAGTGAAAAAACTCTTGCTTCTTGAGACTTTTTTATTGCAGATCCAACTAATATTAATCTCCTAAGAACCAACCAGAATATACATATTGGATTTTGACATAAATGTTCAATTTGATTGTAAATTCGTATTTTATGTGCTTCAAGCTAAATATGTGCTTGCTAATGATCTGACAGATCCTGCTCCTTCCATAACATTTGCTCACTTGGATGTTGCCACAACTCTGTTGTCATGTCATGTCTGTGTGTAACTTTAAATGTACATTAATTGTATTTTTATTTGACCCTTGGCTCTCTCCTTGTTAGATATCTGAGCTTGGTTTACCCTATTGTTGATCCTCTTGATTCAACAACGAAGGGATCATTACTTCAACAGAAGTTAAAGCATTTGAAGAGTTAACATGGGTAAGTTTTCAAGTTTTCAGCTAACTATTCCCTATTGGTTCAACAAGGTCAAATAACTCTCATGATTCTTTATTGTATGATTCTTTGTGTTTGATATTTTAGATTGTTGAGAAATTTAGAGGGGACATTACTGTTGCACCTCCAGGTCATTCAGTAGGAGCTTCTAATGCTTTGTTGCCTCCCATGCCCCCTATTCCGAAGGTGTGTACATATTGAAATTCTATTGCTTGAAATGGCTTTAGAATCCTATTGCTCCTGATCTTCTTGGTCCAACTCGACTACCTGATGTATGCTGGTTAGTTTGAAGCTAGAATTGGTTAATTTCTTAAGATTTATCTTATTTTATAGATCTTTTGTAGACTCCCCAAAGTTGCATATCATAATCTTAGTATGATATTATAGTCTCTTGGCTATATCCTGTCAACATTCAGTGCTTTGCTTGTCATATTATATCTAGAGTTCATTTAAGAAATTCTAGATATGCTTACTGATATTGTATATCTTGATTGTAGAAATCAATAGATAATTCAAAAATTTGACACATGTGTCTATATGGTCATCCAATGAAAACTTCAAACTCAAGCTTCCCTCAGCACCATCGTATACTACACTCTGTAGTGACTACTATAATCAACTGAGCACTATTGAGTGACTATTATAATAATATGTAAGACTATTACCTTACATGTTATGTAGTGCTATTAGGTGGATAAATGTACACGTACACCATCATCCTACCTAAATCATATTTACAGATAAATACCTAGTCCCTTTAAGGTGCATGGTACATGATGAATGGTGCATGAGGGCAATATGCACAACTGGTAGAAATTATATAAATCTAATCAATGGTATGTGCAATGTTGATTGGCAAGTGCATAACCTTGAAGTAATGTTATTGAAAGAAACAAAGAAATGAATTTGTGAAGAGTTCATAAGGAGGACTCAACAATCAATAAATCCATATTGTTCCAATATAGTTGGGGTTTAATCTTATTCGTGATCTACATCTGACTAGTAGTTGAATAGCGTAATAGATCATATAGTATTCAATTTAGTTGTAAAAAAACACTTTCTATAAACTAAAATTGCAATTTGTGTTTAGTTCAATTTCATCATGAATTCATTGAACCCAAACATTGAATGTAGAACCAAGTTGTATCCTTAAAAAAACCTACACGGATAGAAATATTTTCCTCTTCCAGTCTTATCTGTGTGATCTATAGGCTAAGCTAATACAAAATTAGATCATCCTACTTGGTTGAAGTATGATTCTTTGGTTTGAGTTGGAACACCAATGTTGTTGAACTTCAACTAGTATTCCTATTCTGCTTCAAAATCATGTTTTGGGGGGATCACTAGAGGCATGAATATACTATTCTAGTGAACAATTGAAGTATTGGAATATGCTTACATATTGCTACTTTGTTTTAAAGAACCATATTTCATCATTGTCGTTCAATAGTAGCACCATTTATATCTTTTTCACTTTTTTCTCTGACAAGATATTACTTTTTGATCATATTCAATCCATTTTTGTCACATTTTCCACTTTGTCCCCAAAATATGACCTTTTCAAATCGGTTGAATGAATCTGTATATGTGATTATGCTTACTATCATTTGTGTTGTGTATAAAAGTATTATAAACTCTTCTTAATTCTACTTTTTGTTGCATTGTAAACGATTATGTTACATACACAAAAGACTTTCTTGCATGTCTGCTTTTTTTCTTGTGGAAAATAACAATATGCTAATTTTATACAATTATCTTGTAGGTGTGTGATGACATTGTTTTCCTACATGGATCCATCATATCACATCTATGGACACATCAGAAGGCCTAGTTATTCCATTCCATCTACTGATCATATAATAGATAGAAACAATGGGGAACTGTATTTTGATAACAGTGAAAGGAGTGTATATTCCCATTTGTCCAGAGCTCCCAATGTGGTATGTCTTCTCCATTTCAAGCAGAAAGTCATGGCATCTGGGCTAGATTTCAATATATCCATGCAACACTCATGGTGGAATCTTGTTACAATCTTTACAAGATGAAAACATAGGTACTTGGCTGTCCAAGTTTCTAAACACATTCTTAACCATGTTGAATGCAAGAACCACTAAATTCAACAAGGGGCTTGGTGACCAACTTGTTGTTTACACTGACCAGCTACTACTGTGTCAATGTGTTTGCCACCACGATAATGAAAAATTCTAAATGAGACATCTTTATTTCAAGCTGACTGTGGAGTGGTTGAAGATCATAAGGTGATTCGCTTCCCAACATATCTCTCTCTCTCTTCAATATAGACACACTAAAAAAGTTGGATAAAAACCCAACTTAGTAGAAGTAGTTGACCTATCGACAATACCCTGAATACAAGTAAAATATATATTTCAGGTTGCATCTAAATTTTTTCTAATGATAGGCTATTGAGAAGAAGGCACCTTCGAGTTTTTTTCTATTGCATTGATGATGTAAACCTAGTGCAGGTACTTAGTAGGCTGATGATGTGGATGACAAGCACACAAATGAGGTGATGGATGGATACCCACATTTTGTGTGGAGGCAATGTTATTAGAATTAAGAAGTTTTATTTCTATCACTGGTTGTTATGGATATGTTACAGCTGAATGTCTTGTCAACTTGGGAAATTTGTAGTGAACTTAGGTCTAGCATGAGAGGGTTAAAAGAAATCCACTCTGGATTTTTACCTCTCAATCTGTTTTTACTAGAATAATGGATCCATAATCCACAACGACAGTTACTATGTTACGAAATATTGTTATTCCATATAGTTTGAATCTTCTTTTTTGCTGTATGAGTTTCCTGGGTAAGTTCATCTTCCTATTTGAGGCCTCGAATACTAATTGTTTATATTCTTATTGGAATTGGAGGTTGATCTTTACCCCTTTGTGTTACAGTTCTATCTTGATGCTGGAAAGGGACGTATACATGTACATCTTTGTGAAGATCGAGTTGCATTGAATTTCAAAGATTGTTTGGTGTTGAGGCCAGATGAGCTGTAAAAAATGATTTTGATGTCTTCATCTTTGAATGCCAAAAATCCAAGATTCTCAACAATTGTGACATACAATCAAGTCAAGAAGCACCATCTGATAAGGTGCTTGCTGAATGGGTTGTTGAAGCTATTTCCTGAAGGAGCTCTGAAGTCGGCATGCTTAAAAGTAGATAGTCATATCAAGGAAGAGACAGATCCAATGATGTAGAAGTTATTGTACTGAATAGAAAAATGTTGTATGGAAGTATATCATTGGTGTTGTATTCAATCTAAGGGGCAAGGTGAAATGTCCTCCCATATAATTGTCACTTGATTATAAATAAAAAATATTCATACTTTTGAAAACTGAGTTCGGCTGCAATTGACATCCAACTAGAAAACTTGATAATGAATTGAAAATTAAATGACTAAAAACTATAAAAATGTAGTAATACAAAACTACTGTATCATTAGTGGCTTTTTTTAAACGTCATTACACTCAATAAGAAATGTTTCATACAACAATATAATACAAAATAGTGGCATTTGTATAAAAGTCAATTGATGGATAGTGGCTTTTTTATAAATGCCAAACGATATTTAGTGGCTTTATTTGGCATTTATTGGAAGCCACTATAGGAAAACGTGTAGTGGTGTTTACAACTTACGCCACTATCTTTCTAGTGTCATTGGTTCTAAAGGTATTTTTTTAAGTATCAACAAATGCCACTAAACATGTGTAGTGGCTCTTTTTTGTGACATTTCAAAAAGGCCACTCACGGGCATTTTTGTTGTAGTATATCCCCATGCAAATCTAACTACTAAATTAAAATAATTAATCGGATGATTGGTAATGCTCTCGACGTATCTTGAGAAAATACAGGATTGGAACTTTCCAGGAGCCTCAGTTCTCTCTCTCTCTCTCTCTCTCTCCTGATTGATGAGATAGAGGCCCTGATGGGGATGAGATTCTGGAGACAATCTCTGGGAGAGCAACAGCTTAAGTTGCGATGATACAAGATAACAAAACTATGAGAGCAGGAGTAGGTAGAGAGAGCTACTAGCTACACAACTTTTGTTTATAAATATATGGATGGGGAAACAGCGGTGCGGGAGTCCCAATCTCTTTGTTGAGCGTTCTGCTTTGGCTCTGCCTTTTCCAACTGGTCCGCTGTTCCGCGGTCTCTATCACCGAGGTCTCAGTCGTCTTTCTAGTTTGAAGTCTTGGCTTGCTCATTAAATTGTTGGTGTTGGAAATCAGATACATACCCAACTATTTGGTGATGCAATTCACACTCAGATACGCCATAGCATTGTTGACAACAGGGGAACGAGTCATACTTTGCATGTGACGTTGTTGTTCCATTGTGCCATTAACAAGCAGCCCAAATTCACCCCTGGGCGCGTTCTAGAATTTCTTTTTTGAGTCTTAGGGAGACCCTGCTCCCCCTCCTCCTCAAACAGGTGCCAGTAAACAACAAGGCGACCGACACATCCTAATTTGGGCCATAACTCTAGTGCGGAAGCAAAGCATAGTATTTTACTTGTTTGTTTTACTTTCTATGTACATACACACACAAATTTGACATACTACTTCACCCACAAAACAACATGCACTTAACAAATAAGTTGGAATGCAGTTAGCCAAACGAAATGAATCCCGTAGACTTTTTGAAGGATTTCTTTTTTCTACATTATTTACTTTTTGGCCAACGGAGATTTATAACTTTATCGTCAGACTTCCATACATTTCTGTTTGAAAAACAATGATGTGAAGGAATATTGAGCGATTACATTTTGAGAGGCCACGGATACACACAAGACATTCAGACACAAATGGACCGAACCACTTCATAAACACTTCTTCTAAATATGTTGTACCGACTTTGTTGTTCCGATCATATCTTAAAAATCCTTGTCATTCATTTACTCAAAAGTCCACTCCTAAAAGAAGTTAATAAGGTGTGTGTACAGAAGAGATTACAGGGACATATTGGAACAACAATCCCGGGACAACAAATTTCAACTCTTCATAAACATGTGTCATAAAAACAAAAGTTAATAGTAATACTTGTTATGATAGTTTTGTAATTTTATTTGTATAGTTGACATCAGTGACCTCAGTTTTAGTGAATCATAATCTCTACATGTGTGTTCACAAAAGTGATACTCATTTTGTACTAGTTTAGATGTGTTTTTGAGATAAGTTTTGTGTTGGTTGTGGGTGGGGGTGGGGTGTGCGGGAGAAAAGTGGGAGGAGATTATATGGAGAATGAGAAAGAGCTTGGGAGGCAGAATGACCAAGTATATAAAAGAGGAACATGTGTATGAGGAGGGGGTAGGGGGAGAGAAAGAGAAGGGATGGTTTGTAATGTTCGTTGGCATGGCCAAAAATCGAACGGAATCACCTCAACCTGGCTATGACTTGAACCATTGATTTCGTTCCCCTACACTAAAAGGATGATATTTTCTCTAGGGCTTGTGAGAAACCATACTTGGCCTTATATTTTTTTTGTTCCTGTATGGCATTGTATGAGGTTGTTCTCATATCTACTCGATTGTAATGCCTAAACAATTTTCACATGTCCTCTCATTATCATAACCCTATTTTGCTAACATACACTCTTAATTTCTATTACACAACAACTTCTACCTTCCAACTAGAAAAGTAGGCATCACACATCAGATGGAAAATCATTGATGTTAGAGCCTAACCCATAACCCAAATAAAGCAAAATATTGGATGTTATTCTAACCTAATGCAACCCATGTTTCTTTGTTAACATTCATGATCCTATCTTTATTTTTATTTTTAATACATGAATGCACAAACACAAGATAAACCTCATATAGAAACCAACATAAATCATACAACAATTGAGCTAGAGTTTCACACATAAAACATATCTAAATTATTAATTATGCTAACTAAGACTACTACTACCACCTTTTGTACAAGATTGTTTGTTGTCAATTCACAACTAATATCATTCATATTATTACTGGATTCAATAATTTCCTAATATCTAACATAGAATCCAACCTTCATCAACCAACCAAGGTGAATAATGTGCAAGCAAGTTGGCAGAACTAGTAGATAAAGAGCATAACATGACTTCAAGACCACCATTAATGATTATTGCAAAAACCCAAGATTTAATTTTAAATAAAAAAGTGAATAATAAGTCAATACATACTACTAACATGAACATAAACTTGTATAATGACTTCAAAAAACAAAAGATTATAATGTGTACATAATATTATGTAACTTTGGGATATAAAGAATAATAATTACACTCCCATAAATTCAAAAATGTGACAAATCAAAAATCACCAAGAACTAATTTGGAGTGGTTTACAAGAGTATATATGTCAGAAAATTTGTATGAATGTCAGAAAATTTGTCATACAAAATGAGATTATTCAAAACACACGATCAACTGCTAATTAACCACATAACAGAAAAATGGGATAACTAAAACTGATTAAACATTCCAAATGTGTCCAAGAACATGTACATAGAAGCCCAACATTTTTCTTAAATTCATATATCATGCCAAGTATCTTTTATAACTGCTCTGTGGCATCAGCCACAACATATACATATAGAAGAACATTACCCACATATACCACACGTACAGGCATCAAAATGCTACCAAAAGCTTCAGTTGATTGAACATCTTATACAAACTTTTCTACCTGGACCTGAGAGTACATGGACGACACTAGGACACACTACAAATCTAAATAATGTTCTTTAAGGTCCATCACCATAGCTCCTTCTCGCTGTAATGGTTTTGTTGCCGCTGTAATTGATCACCTAAAAGGAAGTAGTGATCTACGAGGTGGGACCCATGTTCCAGTGAGAGATATAACACTCAATAATGCTTATTGATTACAACAAGTTATGTAATTAAAAAATATATTAGATTATTTAACAAAATAAATACCATATTTAAAACTTCTTGAGAATAGTTCTAATCAGAATCGTATTCATAGAGTCGAAAGGATAACATTAATCTCATAAGATCAGGTGTAGTTAACACTATGGGCACAACTATCATCACAAGTTTGATTAACATCATAAACATAACTAACATCATTAGTATGGCTAAAATTATAAATATGGCTAACAGTAAAGTATATCTAGCAGCATGAGCATAACTAAAAACATAAACTGAACCAACAATATCAGTATATCTAACAACATAAGCATGGCTACTTTTTCTTATTGCACCATACATCCTTTATATGTGAAAAGAGAAAACAAGGGTTATCATCCAATTTGAAGCATTGTGTATAACACTAACAGATATGCTACACTGATGGATTATGTCTTTTATTAATCCCTGGGGAGTTTGAGTCGTACCACCCAAACTTCAAACTGATCACCGCTTGGTCGCAATCAGTTTCGTACAAGATCTAAGAGAGCTAAAATCCTAATATCTCTTCCTCCCAGACAGTATGAGTGAATTACAATGACATATCAGTCAAAGTGCCTGCATCGACATATAGTCAAGCTACTAACACCTAGTCCGTCCTTGGTACAGGACATGGAACTAGTAACCAGGGTATAGAAAACCCTATAATACCAGGTACAACCACAACTATCCTCGATCACATCACATATACAAATATCTGAGACATGGACATCATTCTCAAACTGAGGCATGACCATAGCCATCCTCCATAATCTCATGATCAAGATGTTAAGGACACACAGCCTCATGCACCCCACATACTCAACAAGATGTGCTCCGAGCCTCCCTTAAGAATACTCGTTTCCCCATCCAGCAAATTCTAACACTAAATTCTTCTACGATATAGGGCACTACATGATTAGGGTTTCATTTGATTAGTTATTGTCAATTGGGTTAAATAAATTTGCACAAATAAGTAGTCATACAAACCGTAATTCATTTCTAAGAAGTATAAATATATTATAACTCCAGAAGATATAAAATGTATGAGACATATTCCTCATTTCAACATCACATGGTACTATCTCATTGTCATTCAAGAGACTATACTTGTTATTACATATTCACAAGATAAAATCCTTATCACATTATCCCAGGGTACCAACCTTTGTCAACATAAAGAGGATTACACCTCCATAAGGGCCCAATACATGCCCAAAGGTTATTAAGACCATCACATCATTCCCTAAAAGAATATCATTATCTTTCTACACCTTGAAGATGGTTCAACATACCATCCAACCACACACACATATAAGGTTATTGGCCATAAGCATGCTTACAAATCCACCATCGAAACTTCTTTAGGGTGAGTGAGTAAATTGCATATTTATATCATATCATATCATATATATAGTTAGTTTGGGATTATGGTGGTGGTTGATCTCATACGCATATGAAACAATTTAAGTATTCACATCGTATGAAATAAATAAACTATAAAACCAAAAATTTGATCATATCGATTATTCCAAATATAGTAAATTGACATGAATCTGATACCATTGTCGGGAAATATGGGCAAAGAGTAAGGCAGTGGAAACAAAATTTTATCTATGTGTATTCCCCATAACAGCAAGATAGATTCAATTACTATGAAATAGGAAAGATGGTTCAATGAGTTTATACTTGGTCTTGGAGAAATTCCAGTGACTACAATTTGTTGTAGTGCAACTATCTTCTAGTTGACCTTGGACGGTGTATGTGGTCTTGCCACAAATTGTAGACTGACGTTGTCCTCTTAGCAGCAGCCAAAGGACTCTTGCCTCTAGAGTACTCCACATGGACCACCTAGAATGCTCGTCGTTGTAGTAGAATATATAGGAAGGAGTTGTTCCTCCCGTTGGTGTACTAGCCACCAACATGCTCTCCCACAATGATTCTCAGTTGTTCTCTCCCTCACTATCCCTCCCTTATCGGCTGGGACTTACTTGGGCTCTCTATTGGTAACCACAACCAGAGAGGACAACAATTTTAAGAGCAAATGATTCTCAATTGTGTGTTTAGGGAAGTCGCCAATACCCCTCTATGTATAGGGGGGTTAGGGTCAGGGTTCTCGATTGAAGTGGGAGTGGAAGGGATCAGAAGATCTTGAATTTTTGCAACCTGCAAAATTTGAAAAGTTTGTTTTGCAACCAAAACATTCTCTCACATGCAATCTAATCGGTGTGTGGTCTCAACTGGTCATTTATCATGTTTCCTGATCGCACATGAATTTGGCAAAATCATTTTCGATTAATGCAAGCATTAATTCCTTGTACCAATTAAATTGAACATGTGAAACGAGCAATCTTTCTCACGAATATGGGAAAGATACTAGAACCTTCATTCGGCCAACTGAGATGATCGGTTCAATAGGTGAACTAGTCTTCTCACTTACCCAAGTTGATCGGTTCACCTAGTGAGCCGATCAGTTGATGCCTTATTCATACAAAACTCCAAATTCAATTTCAATCAGTCTAAAACTGTAAATGGTTGTATCAACTCTAAGATGATCATTTGCCACTCCAAACGGTCATCTCACCCTATGAGTCGATCGGTTGACATGAACGTAGACATCCTCCATAACCTTGGGATCATGATGTCAAGGACACACAGTCTCATGCACCCCACATACTCAATAGTATGCACTCTGAGCCTCCCTTAGGAATACTCATATCCCCATCCAGCAAGTTCTGACATTGAAAGGTTCTACGGTGTCGGGCACTACATGATTAGTGTTTCACTTGATTAATTGTCTATTGGGTGAATTAAATTTTCATCAAACAAGTGGACATGCAAACCCTATCTAATAAGCATAGATATATAAGAACTCTAGAAAATATAAAACATATGAGACATATTCCTCATTTTAACATCATGTGGTACTATCTCATTATCATTCAAGAGACTAAACTTGTTATCACACCATCCCATGATATAAATCATTATCACATTATTGTGACACCTCATCACGCTAAACGATATTACTCAAAACACAAAACACGATCAACTACTAATTAATCACATAGTCAAAAATGCAGAATAATTAAAACGGATTCCAACAATGTAAATAAATTCTAGAACATTTAAAAAAGGTCCATCATTCCATTCTCATATGTTGTAACAAGTATTTACTTATGGGTCCAAATACCTCAGTCACATCCTGCATACAAAAGATATTTCACATGTACATGCCAAATATTTACAAATATTGACATACTACCAAAATCTCGTGTCGATACAAGTATATCATCTAGAAACCACATGCTATACCCGGACCTGAGAGTACAAGGATGACACTAGGACTGTACTACTAACATCTACAACTAACCAACCTTCGGAATCTATTGATCACCAGGTTGGTTTTCTTCCACAACACGACCTCAAACTCATTGCCCGCGACCACCTAAAAAAATGTGATGACCCACGGGTGAGACCTAGTCCCAACGAGAGATATAACTCTCACCAACATATATTGATTATAACATATTAATTAACAGTGAATACATTGAGCAGTTAGGGTATTGAATAAACAATATGAATAGATTGAATAGTTTAAGATTACTAATCAGTTAAGCAAATAAGTTGTAACATCAAGTAGAATTGTACAATTTTCATAACTCTGCATCATGTAAGAAGTATGCAGTGTAAAGACAAGAAAATGATTAATCAACCAATGTGATATGTATTAAACCTAGCAATTATACTACACGGCTGGTATCACTTCTTTTATTATTATACCCTAGGGAGTTTGAGTCGTACCACTCAAAGTCCATCTGACCACTTCAAAGTGCTATTCAGTTCCGTGTATAAGATCTAGGAGTGTCAGTATCCTAAGATCTCTTCCCCTCAGTCAGTACGAGTAAAGTGCAGTGACATACCAGTCAAACTGCCAATAGTGATATATAGTCAACTGATAATAACTAGTCCGTACTTGATACAAGTTATGACACCAGAAAACAGGGTATACAAAACCCTCTAATCTGCGGTACAACCACAACTGTCCTCAATCACATCAAATGTCAGAGGCATGACCATAGCCATCCTCCATAACCTGCAATTGTGGATGACAAGGATATATCCTCAACTTGCCACCCCCACATACACAACAATATGCGCTCTGAGTTTCCCTTAGGAATACTCATTTCACCATCCAGTAAGTTACGGCACTGAAGATGGCTCTACGACACAGGGCTCTACATGATTAAGGTTACACTTGATTAATTACTTCCAATTGAATGCATTAAGGCTTTATCATACAAGTGGACATTCAAAACCTAATTCTTTTCTAACAAGAGTATATGTATAACAATTTCAAAGGATATAAAATATTTGAGATATAAATCTTAATCACATTACCACATTCTATCATTCATTGCAAATTAATGGACCACACTTATGATCATACTATTACAAGATACCAATATCTTATCACAAGTTTTAGGGTTTTAACCCTTATTGGAACATGAAGATGATTTCACCTCAATCATGGCTTCAAACATGCCCAAAGGTCATTAAGACCATCACATTATTCATAGTAAGGTTATCATCATCATTACATGGCTTAAACAAGGCTCAAAATATCACTAGCACATATGTGTCCATAGATATTAACATGGCAAGGCACTATGATATTCAAATAGTTCTACATTGTGGTTTCAACACAAGAAGAGTGTAATTCATTATCTCATTAATCATTCAAGAGGTCTGATTATAACCAATCAACATCATATAATTACATCAAGGTTAGGTATAACAAGCTAAATCACATGGGAGTTACGCATCCGCTTATTATAGTGATTTATCAAATATAACTATATAATGACAAAGGTAAGACTACCAATTAATGGTATTGAACCATCAAAATATCATCACAAGGACCCACAAATAATACCATGTGATTTATTCTAATCCATTGAATGTTAAATCATCCAATATTATTCATTGGATCATATTCATTGTTCATGATTATCAATTGAAGTATAGGTCTAACCATTAGATCAATTGAACCAAGGAACCATTGGTTCAAGGTTTAGTCAAATCTACAATTACATTCCTAATTCATCCTATATGGTGATGACTTGATCCACTATTAATTGTGATCATTAGGTCACCATTGGTTGCTAGATCAGTAATACATTCAGTTACCACCATCAAATATGAAGCCAATATCATCATCGATTGATAACATCATTAGAATACTTAGTGGATGATAATTAAACGTCTAATTGAGTCAAAATCTGACTTAAGGGGGTGACCATAGGTTGTCACCATACATTTGACACCCTTTATCATGAACATCAGTTTCCAAGATAGCAACACCATTGGTTGTTGAATGGTATGTCCATCAGTTGTGTGATAGAGAAGGAAATAGCTTGAAAACCCTAATTTGAACTATCAATTATTTTGTGCTTAGCACCATAGATTGATGCTATCAACCTATCCCAGATCATGTTATACCATAGAGTACACATGTTTTGAAGTTAATATAGAACTGGAACAAAATAGGGAACACCACAAAAATTCGTAATTCTAAACAAGCATGGTTTCTATATGCTTAAATGAACACATTAAGGCATAAACATGAACTAACAAGCTTCTAGTAAGAAATATAAGTGAAGAAGGTTATATAAATCACCTCTATAGAGTAGGTCAGATCCCAAACAGCAAGAATCTCGAGCAAATAGGGCAAGAAAACCTTGGATTCAGAACTTGGCCAAATAGGTACTTCTCTCCACAAAGAAGCAAAATCCTAGAAAAAAGAAACAAGAAGGATAGATTTTTGAGTTGTAGATCCACTTTCACCATGGAACAGTAGGGTTCCGACCTGGAGGAAGGTCTAAGTAAGGAGAAGAGCAAGAAAAACAAAGAAGGAAGGAAGAAAACAACTTGTCTTGGTCGAATTCCCTAGAAGATGACCTTGGAAACCCTAGGTAGGGCTAGATGGAGCCCTAGGAGACCTTCTTCTCCAAAAAGGGGTTGTCTTCTACTTTAGAGAAGTTGGTTCCATAGAAAACCAAAGTGGATTCGTTGCTCCAGGTTAGAGGAAAGAGAAAGAAGCATAGTTTCGTATTTGGGCAAGAGGTAAATATAGCTCATGGATAAGGATAGAAGCAAGCATGAGGTGTAAAAGTAGCTTACCCATGTGTTTATGGCCTTGAACTATTAATAATATACAAGCACACACACAAGAAGATCCCCCACCATCCCTATTAACGTGCTTAGCTTTCCTTTGTTGAAATTCCCAGCCAATCACATAATTCATTAGTTGATAGCTACTAAAAGTAGCTCATTTGTGAAGGGGTAAACCCTAAAATACCCTTGATGGAAAAACCTTCATATCGTGGCTACAAAATCTCAAGAATGATAATATAACATCTAAGGAACATAATGTATGTGAAAAATTGCAAAGAAAACCCCTCAATTGGGTAAATTATAGAAAAGTCCAAAATGTACAGAAAATTGCATAACTTGCTCAAACAATGTCCAAAATGGACCAAATTATAAACTTAAGCTTGTCTTATGTTCAAAGCATATCACAAGGTTATATTAGTATTCTAAGCATTCAATTATGGTAATTAATCTTATTCAACTCATTAAGCAAGTTCAGGGGCCTTACAACTATAAACCCCTAACAAGGATTTCACCCTGAAATCCTACGCAAAAAGAGATGGGTATTTTATACACATCTGATTCTCTAGTTCCCATGTGGCTTCCTCTATGCCATAATGATTCCACAAAACTTTCACTAGTATTATATCTTTTCTCTTCAGCTTTTTCACCCTTCTATCCAAGATCATCATAGGACCCTCAACATAGGAGATATCCTCATCTAACTCAACCTCTACTGGTTGGATTGTCTGGTCAGTATCTGGATGGAATTTCCTCAACATAGAGATGTGAAAGATATTATGCAATCTATGTATCTCTGGTGGTAGCTCCAACTTATATGCTACCTTTCCAACACGAGCTAGGACAGGGTATGCTCCCATAAATCTAGGAGCCAACTTACCCTTCTTTCCAAACATCATCACCTTTCCAAAGAGAAACCTTAAGATATACTCTATCTCCCACTTGGAACTCAAGTGATCTGCGTCGATTATCTACATAAGATTTCTTCCTGTCATGGGCTGCTTTCAACTGTTGTTGTATCACTTTAATCTTTTCCGTAGTCTGATGTACTAGCTCAGGACCCAAAAGTTGATATCCATCTGTCTCATACCAGCGAAGAGGAGACCGACATCATCTCCCATATAAAGCCTCATAAGGATCCATATCTATGCTTCTTTGATAGCTATTGTTATACACAAACTCTATCAGAGTCATATGTACATCCCAACTACTAAGAAATTGCAGCACACATGTCCTCAAGAGATCCTCTAAAGTCTGAATAGTCCTTTCAGACTGGCTATCGGTCTACGTATGAAAAGTTTTGCTGAATCTCAACTGTGTTCCCATTGCAGAATGTAGACACTCCCAACAATGACTTGTAAATTGTGGACCTCTATCAGAAACTATAGTCACTGAAATGCCATATATGCAGACGGACTATCTCATCAACATATATTTGTGCCAATTTCTCTGCTATAAACGTCATCTTAACTGGAAGAAAATGAGATGACTTAGTCAATCCATCTACTATCACCCATATGGAATCATGACCCTTAGTTGTCCTAGGAAGACCAACCGCAAATTCCATAGTAATATGATCCCATTTCCACTGTGGTATTGGCAAGGGTTGTAATGTCCCTACAGGCTTCTGGTGCTCAGCCTTCACCTGTTGACAAACTGGACATTTGGCAATGAACTCTGCCACATCACACTTTAGATCTGGCCACCAATACATGTCTTTCAAGTTTTGGTACATCTTGGTACTTCTAGGATGCGTTGCACACTTGGATAAGTGAGCCTCCTCAAGTACCATCTTCCTCAACCCATACATCAGGAATTACTATCCTATTATGGTAACAAACTGTACCATCATCTGCCTCATGAAAGCCATATACTTTTCACTGCCAATCCCTAATTGAATATTCTATATCATAGTATCATTCTGTTGTGCATCATGAATCTGTTGTCTCAAGGTAGGTTTCACTTGTAACTGTGCCAACAATCCTTCCAACAAGGAAACTTCTAGTGTACATTCATTTGGCGAAGGGACACTAGCATATCTCTCTTATGGCACATCAAGGAATTTAATTGTGCATTATCTACCGTTGATGATGAAGATGACTTTCTACTCAATGCATCATCTACCACATTAGCTTTCCCTGTATGGTAGTCTATTATGCAATCATAATCCTTAATTGGCTCCATCCATCTCCTCTGCCTCATATTCAACTCCTGTTTTGAGAAGATATACTATACATTCTTATGGTTAGTGAAGATCTGACACTTTTCTCCATACAGATAGTATCTCCAGATCTTTAAGGCATGGACCACCGCTACAAGCTCCAGATCATGTGTTGGGTAATTCTCTTCATGTTTATTAAGTTGTTACGAATCAAAAGAAATCACATTTTTGTCCTACATCAACACGCATCCCAACCCATTCTTTGAAGCATCACAAAAGACAATATAGCCTTTTCCTTTCTCTGGAAGCACTAACACTGGTGCACTAGTCAACTTTTCTTTCAAAAGCTGGAAAGAACGTTGACACTTGTCATTCCAAGCAAAAGGAACATCCTTCATGGTTAACCTAGTTAGGGGTAACGCTATAGAATTGAAGTCTTTAATGAACCTCCTGTAGTAACCTGCCAGACCTAGGGAACTATGAATCTTTGTCGGTGTCTTTGGTAGTTCCCGTTCTAGTAAAAATTCCACTTTCTTGGGATCAACACAAATGCCTTTTGTAGATATAACATGGCCCAGAAAAGACACTTCAGATAACCAAAATTCACACTTGTTGAACTTAGCATATAGTTGGTGCTTCCTCAACAAAGTCAATGCCTGGTGAAGGTGTTGCTCATGTTGTTGACTATCCTTGGAGTATATCAGGATATCATCTATGAACACAACTGCACACTGATCAAGATAAGGTCTAAACACCCTATTAATTAGATCCATAAAAGTTGCAGGTGCATTGGTTAGCCCAAATGTCATAACCACAAACTCATAATGACCATACCTAGTCCTAAAAGCTGACTTGGGTATATCATCAACCTTAATTCTCAAAACTGATAATAACCTGACCTCAAATCTATCTTTGAAAACAAAGTGGCACCTCTCAACTGATCAAAAAGATCATCAATCCTCGGCAAAGGATACTTATTCTTTATTGTCACCTTGTTCAAATGTATGCAGTCTATACACAACCTCATTAAACCATCCTTCTTTTTAACAAACAACACGGAGCACCCCAAGGGGAAGTGTTCGGCCTGATAAAACCCTTCTCTAACAATTCTTGTAACTGTTTCTTAAACTCTTGTATCTCTGTTGGTGCCATTCTGTATGCTGACTGTGATATGGGTTGTGTTCCAGGAACAAGATTAATCTCAAACTCTATCTCTCTAGGAGGGGGAATGCTAGGAAATTTCTCAAGAAAGACATCCTCGAATTCTTGCATCACTGGTACCTCCTAGATACTAGGACATCCCGCCTTGGTATCCACAACATGAGCTAAGAAAGCCTCACATCCTTGCCTCATCAACCGCTCATCTATCATAGCTAACATCAAACATGTAGGAAGAATATTCCTATCACCCTAGAAAATCCATTGTATATCTCCATCATGGAACGTCGCCACCTGAGTATTATAGTCCATGACTACCTTGTATTTTTCCAAGGTATCCATTCCTAGGATTACATCAAAACCATGCATGTCAAGTGGCAAAAGATCCACTGAATGTTGTGTCCAGAAAAAGAAAGAGCACAAGAAGGGCACACTTCTCGCAACTTGGCAGAATCAACCAAAGGAGTCTCTAGCTGCAGGCTATGATATCTAAGACTAAGAGGTAGATAACAACTATCTATCACCTCTCTGGTGATAAAAGAGTGTGTCGCACCTGGGTCTACTAACACAGATACAAAATAAGAAGCAGACATATCAGAATGAAATAACTCCATCTGACCTATCATGACTCATGGATTGACCACTACTTTTGGTTGGGTCATGGCATCTAAACCTTCTTATCACCTGCTGCCATCCACATCCTCTATTTGCTTGTCCAGAGGATCCTGTCTGGGATTCCTGACCACATCCTCTTCCACTGCCACTACTAAACTATCGTTGTTGTGGAACTTGTTGACTTTGCCTTTCATGTTGATTCACCTCCTTCATAGGGCAATACGGTCTTGTATGCCCCACTTGCCCACACTTGTAACATGTTTTGGTGTTCTGATATGGCCTAAACGACCCTATCACTGAAACCGATGAGGTACTATGGGCTCCTATTGGTGGAAAACTGTGACCTCTACCCCGACTCAGGGTCCACTATGATGGTGTATGTGATCTTGGTTCACTGAAGGTTGACCTTGATTGCGACGGCAGTGGGAAAAACCTTGGCTTCTTAAAGCCTCCATATGATTTCCCTTGAAACTGCATAGGTCGCTTCTTAGCATTAGCTTCACGCTTCTCTATGGCAGACCTCTCAATCCTCCTGACAGATTCCACAAAGGTGGAAAACCATTCCCTATTCTCAAAGGCTGATGTTGTAGTAGTCAACTTTGTACTCAGACCCTTCTCAAATCTCCAGATCCTTTCCTTTTCTGTTGATGCCATGTGTGGGTAGAACCTTAGAAGTTCCATAAACTTTGATTCATACTCATTGATAGTCATAGTTCCCTGACGAATCTTCTCGAACAGAGAGATTTTCTCATCTAGGTATGTCTCTTGAAAATATCGGCTAACAAATTCCCTTCAAAACTCCTCCCATCTTATCACAGTTCCTGGCCTTTTCTCCTCTTTTATGGCCCACCAGTGGCCAACACTACCCTTCAACAAGTATACTGCATGCTTAACTTTGTCTTCTTCAGCGATGTTTAGGATTTTGAACACCTTTTCTAGCTCAATGAACCACATGTCAGTGTTTGCTGGATTAGAAGTACCTGCATATTCAATCACCCCAACACATCTAAGACGTTCAAATGTCTTCCCGACACCTTGGGACTCCACATTAGAGGTGGTTGCCCTAACTTGAGGTGTTGGCGCTCTGTCATCAATATGTGTAATTGTGGCCATCATCTGTCTAAACATAAACTGAAACTTGGGATTGGCCATCATTGTCGGGTCTAGATGAGGCATTGCAGGCTACTCTGGCCCTTCTTCTGGCACTCTCTCATCACGTGCCTACCTCCCTGCACCTCCTCCTGGTGCAACATCGCTACTCTCAACATGTTCTTCATGTCCTCCAGACATATCTGCATAAGCATAAACTTTGATCAGATATGTTGGATACAAAAGAACAGACTCAAACCTAAGTCCTATGTCCCTGTAGACTTTGTAAACCTAGAGCTCTGATACCAACTTAACTATGACACCTCATCACGCTAAATGAGATTACTCAAAACACAAAACACGATCAACTACTAATTAATCACAAAGTAAAAAATGTGGAATAATTAAAACTGATTCCAACAATGTAAATAAACTCTAGAACATTTACAAAAGGTCCATCATTCCATTCTCATATGTTGTAACAAGTATTTACTTATGGGTCCAAAGACCTCAGTCACATCATGCATACAAAAGATGGTTCACATGTGCATACCATATATTTACAAACATTGGCATACTACCAAAATCTCGTATCGATACAAGTATATCATCTAGAAAACACATCCCATACTCAGACCTGAGAGTATAGGGATGACACTAGGACTCTACTACTAACATCTACAACTAACCAACCTTCTGAATCTATTGATCATCAGGTTGGTTTTCTTCCATAGCACGACCTCGACCTCATTGCCCGCGACCACCTAAAAAAATGTGGTGACCCACATGTGAGACCCATTCCCAGTGAGAAATATAACTCTCTCCAACATATATTGATTATAACATATTAATTAATCGTAAATACATTGAGCAGTTAGGGTATTGAATAAACAATATGAATAGATTGAAAAGTTTAAGAATACTAAGCAGTTATGCAAATAAGTTGTAACATCAAGTAGAATTGTACAATTTTCATAAGTCTGCATCATGTAAGAACTATGTAGTATAAAGATAAGACAAGGGTTAATCAACCAATGTGATACATATTAAACCCTAGAAATTATACTACACGGTTGGTATCACTTCTTTTATTATTATGCCTTGGGGAGTTTGAGTCGTACCACTCAAAGTCCAACTGACCACTGTAAAGTGCTATTCAGTTCCGTATAAGATCTAGGAGTGTCGGTATCGTAAGATCTCTTCCCCTCGATCAGTACGAGTAAACTACAGTGACATACCAGTCAAACTACCAAAAGTGACATATAGTCAACTGATAATAACTAGTCCGTACTTGGTACAAGTTACGACACTAGAAAATAGGGTATACAAAACCCTCTAATCCGAGGTACAACCACAGTTGTCCTTAATCACATCAAATGTCAGAGGCATGACCATAGCCATTCTCCATAACCTGCAATTGTGGATGACAAGGATATATCCTCAACTTGCCACCCCCACATACTCAATAGTGTGCGCTCTGAGTTTCCCTTGGGAATACTCGTTTCACCATCAGTAAGTTCTGACACTGAAGATGGCTCTACGGCACATGGGTCTACATGATTAAGGTTACACTTGATTAATTACTACCAATTAAATGCATTAAGGCTTTATCATACAAGTGGACATTCAAAACCTAATTATTTTCTAACAAAAGTATATGTATAACAACTTCAAAGGATATAAAACATTTGAGATATAAATCTTAATCACATTACCACATTCTATCATTCATTGCAAATTAATGGACCACACTTATCATCATACTATTACAAGATACCAATATCTTATCACAAGTTATAGGGTTTTAACCCTTATTGGAACATGAAGATGATTTCACCTCAATCATGGCTTCAAACATTCCCAAAGGTCATTCAGACGATCACATTATTCATAGTAAGGTTATCATCATCATTCCATGCCTTAAACAAGGCTCAAAATATCATTAGCACATATGTGTCCATAGATATTAACATGGCAAAGCACTATGATATTCAAATAGTTCTACATTGTGGTTTCAACACAAGAAGAGTGCAATTCAGTATCACATTAATCATTCAAGAGGTCTGATTATAACCAATCAACATCATATAATTACATCAAGGTTAGGTATAACAAGCTAGATAACATGGGAGTTACACATCCACTTATTATAGTGATTTATCAAATATAACTATATAATGACAAAGGTAAGACTACCAATTAATGGTATTGAACCATTGAAATATCATAATAAGGACCCACAAATAATACCATGTGATTTATTCTAGTCCATTGGATGTTAAAGCATCCAATATTATTCATTGGATCAGATTCATTGTTCATGGTTATCAATTGAAGTATAGGTCTAACCATTAGATCAATTGAACCAAGGAACCATTGGTTCAAGGTTTAGTCAAATCTACAATTACATTCCTAATTTATCATATATGGTGATGACTTGATCTGCCATTAATTGTGATCATTAGGTCACCATTGGTTGCTAGATCAATAATACATTCCGTTAACACCATCAAATATTAAGCCAATATCATCATCGATTGATAACATCATTAGAATACTTAGTGGATGATAATTAAACGTCTAATTGAGTCAAAACCTGACCTAAGGGGGTGAACATAGGTTGTCACCATACACTTGATACCCTTTATCACGAACATCAGTTTCCAAGATAGCAACACCATTGGTTGTTGAATGGTATGTCCATCGGTTGTGTGATAGAGAAGGAAATAGCTTGAAACCCCTAATTTGAACCATCAATTATTTTGTTCTTAGCACCATAGGTTGATCCTATCAACCTGTCCCAGATCATGTTACACCTTATAAAGGTTTTACACATGTTTAAAAGTTCATATATAACTGGACCAAAATAGGGAACACAAAAAAATCGTAATTCTAAACAAGCATGGTTTCTCTATGCTTAAATCAACACATTAAGGCATAAACATGGACTAACAAGCTTCTAGTAAGCAATATAATTGAAGAATGTTATATAAATAGCCTATATAGAGTAGGTTAGATCCTAAACAGCAATAATATCGAAAAAATAGGGTAAGAAAACCTTGGATTCAGATCTGAACTTGGCCAAATAGGTACTTCTCTTCACAGAGAAGCAAAATCCTAGAAAAAGAAACAAGAAGGATAGATTTTTCAGTTGTAGAGCCACTTTCACCGTGGAACAGTAGGGTTCCGACCTGGAGGAAGGTCTAAGAAAGGAGAAGAGAAAGAAAAATGAAGAAGGAAGAAAACAACTTGCCTTGGTTGAATTCCCTAGAAGATGACCTTAGAAACCCTAGGTAGGGCTAGATGCAGCCCTAGGAGACCTTCGTCTCCAAAAAAGGGGTTGTATTCTACCTTAGAGCAGTTGGTTCCACAGAAAAATAGATTGGATTCATTTCTCCAGGTTATAGGAAAGAGAAATCACGCATAGTTTCAGATCTGGGCAAGGAAGAGGTAAATATAGCCCATGGATAAGGATAGAAGCAAGCATGAGGTGTAAAAGTAGCTTCCCCATGTGTTTATGGCCTTAAACTATTAAGAATATACAATCACACACACAAGAAACTCCCCCACCGTCCCAATTAACCTTATTATCTTTCCTTTGTCGAAATTCTCAGACAATCACATAATTCATTAGTTGATAGCTACTAAAAGTAGCTCATCCGTGAAGGGGTAAACCCTACAATACCCTTGATGAAAACACCTTCAAACCATGGCTCAACTAGGAGACCCATGGCCCAGAAATCTCAAGAATGATAATATAATATCTAAGGAACATAATGTATGTGACAAATTGCAAATAAACCCCTCAATTGGGTAAATTGTAGAAAATTCCAAAATGTACAGAAAATTGCATAACTTGCTCAAACAGTGTCCAAAATGGACCAAATTTGAAACTTATGCTTGTCTTATGATTTCAAAGAATATCAAAAGGTTATATTAGGGTTCTAAGCATTCACTTATGGTAATTAAGCTTATTCAACTCATTAAGCAAGTTCAGGGGCCTTACAATTATCCTCGAGTACCAACCCTTGTCAACATAAAGTGGATTAGACCTCCACAAGGGCCCAAGACATTCCCAAAGGTCATTAAGACCATCACATCATTCCCTATAAGAATATAATTATCTTTCCACACCTTGAAGAAGGTTCAATTTACCATCACCATACTTGTGATACATAGGTCCAACATAACATTACACTAAAGAGCTATGATGTTCATATGGCAGCATAAAAGAAAGCATCAATCATTAAACTATGATAGCCACCCGTTAACATTTTAGGGTTACAATAAACATTAGAGAAATAATATTCCTTCAACATAACATACAAGGAAGCTAAGTATGATTAACCATCATTCCTTAATTGCATTAAGTTAATTTCAATAAGATAGGTGGAAGTGATATTATAAATCTGCACCTCAAACTAAACCATAGGTTCATACACTAACTTAGGATAAAGCACATCCTTCACACATATCATCCCAATTCTGCCATGGGTGCACAAGGTAAAGGCATTACCACCAAATCACATACTATCCTCAAGTGTGGATTCATATACAACATAAGGTGTAACCATTGGTAGCCTTAAACCAAACCATGAAAACTTAAGGTTCATCAACCATCAATTCGTATAGATGCAAAACCATTAGATGCTAGATAGGAAAAACCATCTGATTGTAATTTGAGGGCAAAAAAATACTACAAACTCATGGACTTAAAACCATCAAATCCAAACCATCGAAACATGTGCAACAACCATAAACCATAGAATCATAAACCACACATAAAATTATTGGGTTCAAGGCAAACAAAACCATTGAATTAGATGCATTAATCACCAACATTGGATAGTACACCAAGAAAGGCTATCATATTATAACTTTAGAAGCACCATCGGTTGTGGACTTCAGGTCCACCATCGGTTATGGGCAACAAGTTCACCATCAGTTGTGGACAATAGGTCCACCATTGGTTGTGGGCAACAATGCCACCATTGATTGTTGCAACCAATGAGAGAATTAGTTCAGAACCATCTACTTAAGGGCCAGTGACACCATCAAGTGATGACCTAGTGAAGCCAACAAGTCTTCACCCAGTGAAGCCATTGGTTGACAAATATAGGTGGAAAATAGGTCAGGAAAACCATTGTTTGGTGAAGTCTAAGGAACCATCATTTGAAACCATGAAGTGTGAGCATCAAAACCATCTTTTTTAGGGAAACCAAGCCATCAGTTGTGAGGAAATCATATCCATCATTTTAAGCACAAAAGAAGATCCAAAACAACAAATATGTAATCCATCATCAGTCGACCCAAAGGGCCCAACCATCAGATCATGAAGCCAAGTAGAAAATAGTTCAAATCACTAAGGGAAAGCCATCATTTATCACCTCAAAGAACCCTAGAATCAAGGAACAAAATACATCGACCTGCACCACATGAGGGAGCACTAAAACCATCATTTCTCAAGAATAAGAAGGTCCAAAATAGAAGCTAAGTCAAAGCCATTGGTTGGAACAAGAAGGTCAAGCAAACATCACCAAAACTCAATCGATCGAGTTGCATCACAAGGAGGGCAAATCAGCTCAAAACCGTAAGTAAGAGCCATCTTTTGAGTGAGAAAAACCCATCATTTTCCATATACATGCGAGGTCTAGAACTTATACTAACAAAGAAGGATTGTGCACAAGGTTTAGGGTTCATCCAAGAAGATAAACTACTCAAGAATCATTACATAAGCTCAAGCTCTAGGCAAGGATAGCATCTTTCTACTTATAACTTCATTTTAGAGCAAGATCTAGTGCATGCAAGGTAGGAGTAAGCAACAAACATGGAGACAGTTATATAACTCACCTCTAGGATGACAAAAAAGCTCTAAAATCCTAGATGGCTTTAGAAAATAAGGTAGAAACCCTAGCTGGAGCACTCCACTCATCCAAGCTAGCTCCTTCTCAAAAGAGGAAGCAAACCCTAGGTCAAGGAAGCAAGGAAAAGGTGCTTTTCCATCTCTAACACAAGCTACACCATGAAAAACCATGGGTATGGAAAAAATAAGAGAGAGGAAGGTAGGGAAGCAAGAAAAATGAAGGAAAAGAGGAAGGTATTACTTGCTTAGGTCAAGAACAAGCTAAGGAAGCTCCACAAGCTTGAAGAGAAGGTAGATTCTAACCGTAGGTGCACATGCAAGCAAGATCGGCCAAACTTCTTCTACCTCAGCTCCTTCTTTTTCACCTTGCAAGAGGAACAAGATACAAGCATAAAGGAAGAAGGTAGGGTGATCTAGGTGTGTAAAGAACTCATTTTCATGCAAGGAGGGAGGTATAAAAAATCTATGGGGAGAGAGAAGAGAAGGGTAAGTTGTCTAACCATGTTTGCCATGTGTCCAAGGTCTAAAGCGTCATGTCCATGCAAACCAGTAGGTCCATGTTATGGGACTAAGGAGGACAGTATAATATTGACTCCTAGGATAAACATAGACCTCCAACAGTAGGGTGACCATCGGATCTTGACCCTTGGGGTCACAAGGGTGGAAACCCTAGCACCACCATTTATTCAACACTTCTCTTGGTGAACCATCAATCCAAGAAGCTCCAAGAGAGGAAACTATACCACCTCACACATCTAGGAACCATCATATCATACCAACACACCAGAAAAGCAATTGGATCCCAACTCACAAGAAGAACCATCGAGTTCTATCACTCAAGGTAGCCCATCTATGGGAGGAAAACCTAAGATCAACCCTAGGTAGATGCCAACAAAAAACCAAGGTGTAACAAGGTGGACCATCATACAAACATATCAAGCATGATAAAAAACATGTGAGGCACAACAAGCATGTGACAAATTACAAGAAAAACCATAGATATGGGTAAATTGCATAAAAGTCCAAAATAAGCATATAAATGAATAATTTGCTCAAACAATGTCCAAACTAGACCAAACTTGAAACTTAGATTTGTCACATGATATAAGAGCACATATTAGGGTTATATTAAGGTTTTAATAATCCAATTAAGGTAAGAAAGAATGCTCAACCAAACAGCAAGGTTAGGGGTCTTACAATACAACATACATAAGAACTTGAAAGTATACGACATGTCACACTAGAATTATTTGCACTATTACATTTATTCTTAATATTTTACTAGTACCATTTTCTTAATCAACTAAATTAGCACAACAAGATTTAAATTTACACATTCAACATATGACATACTACCAAAAAATAATTATGTTAAGTATAATATATGATAAGATTCTTCCGACTAGTGATAATCAGTTGTAGCAGAGCTCATCAAAACAACTACTCCACATTGGTTTTCCAAAATGTGGGAGAATATAGATAAATGAAAAAATGAGAGCACTCTTAAATTTTGAACTAGGCTATCTAGATTTATATCATCCAATCAAGGTTAGATATAAACAAGCATGAACATGCAAGCCCTCTTCCACTTCCAAAGAAAATATATCAAGCTCCACGCTCAACTATCGAGGATGTTGGTATCCCTCCATGTTATAGAAGGTATTTATTGTGCCAAATGATGCAATGGGTTTGATGGGTGTGGGTTGTATATAGTTGGGTTGGGAAAGACCAAAATAACCCAAATTAAGTGAGGTTAACGAAGGGAAAAGAAGGAAAGGAAATGGAAGCTCTTGGATCTCAACATATCAAAGGGGACCTATAGAGGGTACAACCTATCGAGGTCCATTACATATTTGTACTTACCCCAATACCATTCTCACTCCTAGATAGACAATAAATGGGATTGAAGCGTCCATCTCCGAGTGACCCCAAAATTGCACACCTTACATACATGATAATTAAATAAAACTTCTTATTTATTGAATGAATGAACTTCACGAGGGTTTATACCCAAAGGAAAACTTGGAAGAGATACAAGGGTAACACTTAAACTTACAAATATTCAATGCTTTTTCACATAAGAATATCCCTACTGAGGTTGAACTTGTTCCTTTTATTAGGGTATTACAATCGAGTATGGAAGTAATATATTGATATTCCACCTTTTTTTTTGACAGCAAACAGATCCATTCATTACTCAAGCCATACGGCATCTACAAGTAGAGAAGTACAACCAGAAGAAACCTAGATCAGTCAAGAACATAGATCTAACACCACTACCACTCATATTGGAACGAGATTGAAACACTTCTGCATAGAACTCTCTTCTTCGTGGTTGACCAAAGCAGCTATTGTGAGAGATACCTTCAACTTGAGCATAAGGCAACAGCATTAAGCATGAACCCGACCGAGATTCCATCCAATTGTTGACTCTACCATCCATGGCACGGCTCGAGCAGCAAAGAACCTGAGGTAAAAACAAAAGTAGAGACACCCAAACCCCGAAGGGAGAGACAAATTCCGAAGGAACATGGCGAGAAGAAGGCAAGAAACTGCCTAGAACCAGGATCAAAACGAAAGGCAGGGAGTCGATACAGACTAAACTGAAAAATAGAGTGAAAATAGCAAATCGAGAAACGCCCGCCCCCCAGCAGATCCACGCCAAAAGCTTCGTGGCGGCCACCTCCTTGCCTCCACCAAGCGACCAGCTTCGCCGGAGACGAAGCCACCGTCCAGGAAAGCGCCGCTCCACCACCCTGAAGCCTCGATCTAAAGGCACGGAGGATGAAGGCGATGCAGAGGAGAGCCAGCCAGCCGCAGCCCCAACGTCGCACGATCTACAAAGAGGACAGTTGCCCGACGAACACTCAGGGGGAGAGGGTGGCTACACGCCGGCAGCTGACCACCTCCCCCAAGTGGGAGAGTCCCACACACGAACCCTAGCCGCGTCCGGAGGGCAGCGGGGGAGTTAGACGTGAGGGAAGGGGAGAACTTGGTGATATTCCACCTATTATATATACCTAACCCCATAAAATCAGGCATGTTGTCATTGTAAATGGATTGGTATGTTGACGGTGAGACCAATTTCACTAATATACAAAAGTAAAATATGTATGGAAGGACTTATAGAGATAATGTTAGTACTTGTATATAAAAATCAAGATATAGAAAATATTGTCAATATAGTTTTTATCCACATCCAAATGAAGTGCATGCTAGAGTGCCATAGAAAATGGCTACTTCTTTATGAAGGATGATCCTAGCCACATCAACAAGAAGTGTGATACTAAGCACTTCAAATGGAAGTGTGATATTCAATGATTCTATAATATCTTTTCATTTCTTATGTTCAAGTTCCATTAACACACACACACACACACACACACACACACACACACACACACACATATATATATATATATGTATATATGAAATACAAAAGACTATTCAATAGGACAGAGTCTCTCAAACAAATGTAATAGCCAAATTTGCATACAAAAAGGAAACATATGAGACAATATAGACAACACCATATCTAGGTCAAATAAGAGGAAAACATACCTTTATAATTTCGATCATATTTCTTAGAATATCAAGTTAAATAAAGGTCAAGATCTTGCAAAATAAATATTGTACACATCTACATATCACACACTCAAAATTAAGGTTTTTATGTTTTATTGATGAACCTAGTTGTGGGATTGCATCCATAATCAAAATTCCATAAATTCAAGGTTTCTACATTTGTATCAAGTTTCAAAATCATTCTAAATAATGAAACTGAGTGATGGTCCACACATAGTTCATTATAAGAATTAACCATAAACCATTATTAAAAGTTCATCTTGTGATTAATATAAACCCAAGAGTCAAGATTCATGATAATGTCCACAAAATAATCAATATGGTTCCAAACATTTAGAAAGGGGAAACCATAAGATTTAATCGCCATGGGAATCGATCACCACAATATTAGGGTTAGATGTCGATAATCAAGTTCCATACGGTTTTTGTGAGCAAAAGAATAAACTAGTGATTAAGAGTGAGCCTAATTATTTACATCATCATGACTCTATCTACAATGGAAAGTAATTCAAAAGTTACCGAAAGGATTAGTTCTAGAGATTTGGAGTTATTATATTGATGTTTCATCAATTAAACATTTCCAAATATAGAAAAAAGCAAGAGTCGATATAATAAGGGAATTAGGATGAGAAGTAGTGTAAGGACACATCCAATGATTAGACCCTAAACGATCATTAGGACACGTCCCTAGACAATAACCCAACTTAAAATTAAATCACAAAAAATGAGTTGAAAGATTTTGAATAAAATAATCCTCATAAAGATCCAATTACAAACAATCATCACAAAATATTGAATAATTTCATATAAAAGCATAACATTTCTCATTTAAATCATTTCAAGAGTAGACAAGTTATCAACAGAAGTTGGAATCTCTTCATTAACTGTAATAAATAGGTTTACAAGATGATCCATATCCACAAAGACACAACAATATAAGATGTCTAGTCCGACAAGAGTATTCCAGGTGGTAAGAGCTCTGCAAGTCCCAATGAAGGACTTGGGTTCAAAGCACACCGAAGGGACTCTACAAACGGAAACCCACATTGATTTGGCACGGGACATGATTGATTGGACCAGTCATGATCCATCATGCCCTTGATCCATCATGGACCCATCTTGCATCTAGGGGTAAGGGGAATCATCCCCTACCATGGGCAATCATGAATGTTCCTTAGCTTGGGTTGTAGCAGCGGTTCATCCGGGAGACAGTGTATGAGAGGACGAAGGAGTGGTAGGTCCCCAAAGGGTTCCATCCATATGGATCAACCATGTTGCGACAAACTTGGTTGATGCCTCAAGAGGTTTTAAGAGAGGTTGAAGGTGAAGTAGTAGGTCTATGGATCTGATTCAAGCTTTTTTTTGCATCAAGGTTGTGGGAACAACAGAATGTTGGGTTTTTTGGAGGAAACATGTGTGGCTGAAGCAAAAAAATAAAATATATTTCCATGCAACCCGCAATAGGATCTCTCAACAACAGCGTATTCAGAAAGAGTGTTTGCGGGATATACCTTATCATGGAGAAAGTTCAGTGTTGTCCCGCTTGACCAGCCTAAACCGCGCGTCTAAAAAGAATGGATTAAAGTAGTCATACTTTTAAAGAGATAACTCGACACTCAAGCCCCCGCAACAATAATGGGGTCTGATGTAGCTATCGGGGTCGAACACAGGGACAAGGTTGGTCATGCTAAGAATGCGGAATCAACACTCTCGATACTCCACCATAAAAGAGGATTAATATGTGTTCCTGAGGGAATGGTAATTCGAGAACAAGAACAGGAAGACAAAAGAAGCAAAGAAACAAATTGTAACAAGTATATGGGAAAACTCAGGTTGGGGCTCACCAACCAAGGCAGCTCTCCAACAAGCATACCATCTCTCTCTCCTGCATACTCATACCAAGATTACAAGAAACCAAAACAAACATCTATTCCACTCTCTCTCAAGATGAGGATAGATCTAGGCCTAAAAGAAGCCTCTCTCTCGAGATGACAACTCAAAAACCTCGCGGTAAAACATATGGTTTGAAGCAATTAGCATTCCAACACACTCGTGCATTCATACTACTCTAAGACACAGGATAAAAGTGATATTACTCTCTCAAGATATAGATAATCAAACATCGCAAGATGATAGCTAAACATACAAGTGAAGCATTAAAATAGGTGCAAGGAGATAATCTTGATAAGAGTTTGTATATTCAAAAGAAAGAGACAATATACATGTTGGGAGAGCCTTAGTGGCTACTCCCAACCCAAGCCATGGTGTTAGCCGCTCATGCTTACGGATAACATGGCAGCGCTACAGAAAAAGTAGATCCAGGAGATACACGAAGAATGGAGGTGAGTACAGTGAGAGAAAATGATAGATCTAGAGGAGAAGAAACGTGATACTACACACTACTTCTTCAGATCTGGATCTACCACAGGGATGTCTCCTTCTCTAGAAGAAGCGGCAGGTGCAAGTGGTCATCTTCTCTCTCCTCAGCCTTCTCTCTCCTAGAGTAAAAGGAAAGCTTTAGTACCTCTATGGCCCATTTATGACTCCTCCCCCAAACTTATCATGCACCCTGTATTGGGGTGTCAAAATTTGAGAAGAAGTATAAACGGGTCTTCTTTATTTATTTATTTGACGGGGAAGGCTCACTTAGACTCTAGGAGCATGCTAGTGTAGATACCCCTAAGCGTGTGCTACTGCTCATACTGCATGTTCTCCACCTTGAGGCCGGTAGTTGTGATAGCTACCATCCACGATAGGTAGAAGAACCCGCAGTCATTTGATAGGGGTATATGTTGAGGGTTTCTATGGTAGTATTGGGTCTTCTTGGAGTCTTTGCCTTGTATCATTGTGAACCCTCTACAATGTTGTTGTATCATTTTGACGATGGCTTCAACGTAGGTGTTAGCCTTTTCTTTGGTAGGAGACTTTGTTGTCATCATATTGGTTGTTTTTCTTTAGTGAGAAGGCTACATAGGAGCTATTATATAGAATTGCAGTCTTCTTCAGTAGGTTGACGTGAAGCAAAGTCCAATGGTTATCATGAATAACTGGCAAGAAGATGTGTTCAGGTGTGCCTGCTTGAAGCCGTCGTTGTAGCCACTCTGTTTCTCCGGTCTTCTTGCCCTTGAGTATGTCGTCTACTAGTAAGAAATATGCCATATGACAGGTTGGCATTGAATCTCCTAATAGCGTCTGGTAGGCTGACATCGTGCTCAATGAGAGGTACCCTCCTCTTCTCAATGTTTCTCGGAGGTCATCTTTTTAGCACGCAGATGCCATCTCGTTCGAAGATGACATTTCCTGGAAAATTGTCTTCCTTCAGAGAACTCATGATTATTGTGAGTTCTTCCATCGACAGAATGAAGTAGCTCCATCTGTCGAAGTTCTCGAAGGAAGATACTATATCTCTGGTCGGGCCTTCTAGTCCTTCATTCCCTAGGTCTTCTTCGTCTTCTGCTTTTGCGGGCTGTCCTTCTGTAGGAGGAGCTTCTAGAGCGTCAGATACTAAAGGTTGATGTTCATCTTCAGCTTACTTCATAGCCTCTTCAACCTCTGCAGCCTAGCCCACCTTCCAAGCTGTAGCCCTAGTCGGTTCTGTCGGGTCGACCCACATGCTTTTGAGTTGTTCCCTCCAAGGTGTCTTCTCAGGGAGAGGGATCTCCGCGTAGAGCCTGCAGGGAACGACATCATCAGCCATCACCGGATCCTTGAAGAATTGGTAATCGTAGATGACCTCCATTGCATACATGCCCCGCAATTCATGTAGGTCTTCCTCATGTAGTTCTTCCTCATGTAGGTCTTCCTCATGTAGTTCTTCCTCATGTAGGTCTTCCAAGGGAATGCCCTTATTGATGGCTTCCATTATACGTAGGACGATGAAGGTGCAATCCCCTAAACTAGCTCCTTCCTGGGGGACATTCTTGTTTATGGAGAAGAGTTTCTAGGACCTTTTGAACCTTGGACTCGCCTCTTTAATAGCCTGTTGTAGGCGTATAGAAATTTTCAAGGTGTCCCTGGCATCCTTCCTCTTGTAGACAAGTGAAGTGTTGTCCATCTCTACTGCACAGCATTTGAGCACCATCGTATTCTGCTCCATAAGGTCGATGACAATGAGGCCCCAGTTCTTTGCATTATGGATGGGTAGCACCACTGTCCTTGTCTCCCTTCTCCTTACTGCCGCATGTAGTACCAACACTTCTGCCACCCTATATTCTTCTTTATATAACATGCTGGATAAGCATGTGGTGTCGTTGAAGATTTGCTGCGACTTATCTTGATTGAGGAATTCTTCCAGGAGGGTGGCGTAAAGTACCTTGAACATTTGTTTGTATACTTGCGCCTTCTTCAGAAAGACCCTCCGGAAGTTCTCCATGGTCAGTCGTCTACCCTTCTTAATATACAATATGTCCAACCTAGGTAGATCATCATCGAGGACATTTGACAGGACATGGACATCTTTGCAAGAGATGTGTGACACGGTCTTCATGTCCATGTCCTTCATTTTGAAAGGCATAGGGGGAGTTGTTGCATGTTGTAGCATTCTTTCTTCAGCTTGCCTCTCCCTGTCGGGTTCTTCTGTAAATAAGGTTGATATCCCGCCCTCCTCGTCTTCCGACATCGCCTCCTGCACTATCGGTACTGAGGCTTCTCGGATGGTGGGCATAGCCTTGACCGTTTTTTCAGCACCCTTGATCGGAGGTTGTGTTGTGACCCTTAGTCCAGCTTCCTCTGAGGAAGCTTCTACGGCTACATCTTTTGCATGGCTTTCTTTCGACGTCTGCCCCAGCCTGGCCTCGGCTATCATTTTTAGCATGGCCTCCATATTCCCATCGTAGATGTAGTCGTTGTACTCCTCATGCGATGGGAAGAGAAGGAAGTCATTCGATTCTTCCATCCCAGCTCCTAGCTCGGCTATCAGCCTATCAATCTCTGTTGCTCCGGCCGAGCTAAGCGTTGTGACCATCTCCTCCTGGTGAGCCTTTGCTTCCGGCTCTACTTCTGTCGGAGTGAGTGTGGGAGGGGTGAGGTGATGTGCAGCTTGCTGCTCATCCTCGTTGGCGGTTTTGTCCATCGCCTCCTTCGGGTCGCAGTTGAGTTCAAACCCCCTTGATTGTGCAGTATGCTTTTCACACTGGGGCTTGATCTTTCTACTGGTTGGCTGCCTTGTTGTTCAGTGATGGGAGATTGTCTTCGTCTTGTACTCCCATTCTTTGTTGCACTTGCTCCCACCCCTAGCCCCCCCACGTTGTCATCGTGGCTGGAGAGGTTAGCCAGGGAGCATTCTGGGATAGCAGGGTGCTTCGTCTTTTTCTTCGCCCGCCTAGCTTCGAGCTCTACACGCTCCCGCTCGAGCTTCTGGCGGTCTTCTCACACTCCATGTCATTCTTCTTCTAGGGAAGCCATTGCCTTTTTATATTCTTGGCGCATTTTCTCGTTGTATGTGCGTATGGCCTTCCCTTCTTTTCACAGGATCGTCATTTTCTCCTGCATTTTTGTCAGCATTCACAGCATCCTCCATTGATTGTTGAAGACTTCTTGCATGAAATCTAAGAGTGTTGACGTCCTCTCGTCTATCTCCTTCACCTGCACTGTTAGTGAAGATAAAGAAGTAGAAATTTTCTCATTTATTGAATTGGTTTGATGCATGTGTTTCTACATTGCATCAAACCTAATACCTAGGGCACCCCCGAAAGAGGGTGCATGTTGTTGGTGGTAGTGCATCTGCTGTCCCGTATGTGTTGCTGATGCACTCGGCACAGTCATCTTCTTAGGTGGCGGCACTGGGGGCATCTTCCTAGGTTGACTCTTCTTTGGCTCCGTCACTGGTATGATTTGAGAGGCTTGTCTTTCTGCCTCTGTCTCTCGCATGTTGGTTCTGAGAGGGGTTTCTTCTTCTGCTAGCCCTCTCTGGCCCTGACTCCAGTATGGCTTGGGAGCCTTGTCTTTCTGGCTCTGCCTCCGGTTGGCTGGTGGGTTGCGGAACTTTGTCGGTGTTTGTAGTCTTTCCCGCTTTTCCCTCCACTGCAATAGTTTCCTCCTACGATCTCGGGGAAGCGGGGTCTGCAACTTGTGCTTCCACTGGTTGCTCTACAACCCTCTCTTCTTCATCTGGCTTACTGGTGGCTTCTACTTTCTTTTTCTCCACCGCCAGCTTCTTCCATGGCTCCGGGGTTTTCTTTAGTACTAGTGTTGGGACACTGCTTTCTTCTGGTACGTGTGTCGGTTCTGCCGATGTGTTGGCATGTAGTGTTCTGGAGCTAATCTTCTCAACGTCGTCGAGAGTCGGCCGCATAGAACGCCATTTTGGGAAGGGGGAGTGGCTTCTTCAGTCCTTGGTGCTTGAAATATGCTTTCTCTCCCTTCATTTCCAGAATTACAATGTTGGCAAGGGACTTTATATCAATACTTTACTGTCCCTCCATTTCTTCATATTTTTGCAATTCGCCTTCTTCCAACAGGTAGTCGGCGATCCTTGTTATTTCCCCGCCCATACACAAGGCAGATTTCCTCTTTGCCTCACCACCTACAGCCAATGACAACCTTCTAATAAGGATCTTCCTATATTCACTGGTCGCCTATTGATCATAGACCATATAAGGATGAGATCCCCCTTGCTGACTGTCCCGGTCTCTGACCTGCCATCTATAGAGAAGGTGGTGATCTTCTGTATGATCTTGATGAAGCAGGAGGTGATTTTGGAGGCCTTGGAGTTCTTTGGGTTGTGCTTCTTCTCTCTAGTAAGCTCCTCCCACATCTTGTTGCTATCATACGCAGCAATCTCTCTCTCTCCTAGGGCACCTGAATAGGCCTTAGCCTCTTCTTCGGATGCGGTGAAGATCCTATTCAGATCTATCTCTGTTATCAGATGGGTCTCACCCCCCAGCCGTACCTCGAGCTGGTAGTCCCCTCCTCCTGCTTCTCACTTCCCGTCACCGGTGGTTAGCTTTGTCAGAGAGGACATAAATTCTAGGGTCAACCTCCAGTACGACCTTACTTCGGGCGTGCAGATAGTACGTAGGTTCACGCCCTCCAGGAATTTCACAGTCCTATCCTACAGCCCCATCTTCTTAAAGTCCTCCATGTTAAAGTAACGTGTTGGCATGCAATCCTTATTAGCAGAAATCTAGTCGTAAGCGGATTGGTGCACGATGTCCCGGGGTACAAGTTGGGGCTCCCCTTGAGGCGCAGAAACTTCTTCTACCGCCTCTTCAGTTTTTGCCTTCTTACTGGGCCTGGGTTCCTTGAATGCGACCTTCCGCTTCTTCTCATGCACTGGGCTTCCTGACTCTTCAGGTTGGTACTTAGAGGTCTCTGTTTCCCCCATCTGCTTGGTTGCTTCCGTGGACTGTTCTTGTGACACCCCCGCCAATATCCTCTGATATTGCTCCAGTCTTTGTTGTATCTCCAGGCATTTGGGGACTAACAGGGCGGTTCTCTTCTTCAGCTTTTCAGTTAAATCTTTGACTATCATCTCTACCTCCTTAAGGGAGGTAGCCCTCTGGTACAAGGGATTGCTTGAGGTTGGAGAAGACATTCTGCAGGTTAAAGTGAATTAGTCCTCCGTAGGGTTTACCCCAAAAAAAACTCTATTGTTTTCCTAGGCATATTTATCATCAAGTTAAGGGTAATCATCAGGTTATAGATTATCATTTTTTTAACTTTTCGGTTGCAACTTATTAAATGGTCAGTGAGGATCACGGTCACGATTATAATCGTGGTCGTGGTTATTATTGTTTTGGAGGAATTCACGGTTGTGACCTTTTTAAAGAGACCGCGATCGTGGTTTTAAATCGTGGTCGCGGTTATTTCTTGAAAAGATCGCGGTCGTGATTCTGCTCTGAGGAAGAAACCACAGTCGTGATGTTAATCGCGGTCACAATTATAATCACGGTTGCGGTCCTTTCTTCAGAAAAGTTGAAATTAGTGCTTCTTAGGGTTTTACGTTTTTTGGTTCTTAGGGTTTAACACTTCGCGGCGGTTTGCGATGACCAAGCTCTTGGTCTACTCCATCCGTTTAGTTATTCAAACTGTTATTCATCGTCCAACGCTTTTTAGGGTTTTAAGAACTTTCTTTTTAGGGCCAAGAAGGAGGATGGGTCTAAGCGCCCGGAAACAATGTGTTGGCGAGGCAAAAATCGACTAAACGGCAAGAGCGGCTCGCCATAGCGATGAAGGGAGATCTTGAAATCAAAATGAAGCACGTCAATGTGAGGAAAGATGAATGAGAGGGTTACTTGATTGAAGGGAGAGGATGCAACGACGGTGAAGGCCACGAGCGGTAAGGCGAATGATCATGGCGGATGCGCATCGGCGACTGGCTCGGGCGTCGGACGGTGGAATCACGGCTACAGCTACGGTTATCAAACGGACAGACTGGGAAAATCTAAGGAGTTGCACGAAAGTGAAAGGAGCGTAAAGAGTCTATCGTTCGGAAATTTAAAAGTATTCATAGGTGTTCGGATCGCTTCTGACTTAACCAAGTAAAACATCGCGGTTGCGATGTTTTAGAGAGGAGTTGTGGTCGCGATCCTTCTAAGAAAACCACAGTCGCGGTCTTTCATCTAAGAGAGACGATCGCGGACTTGATAGTCCAATAAGCACGAGAAAAGCCACAGTCGTGATTATATTCACGATCGTGGTTATTATATGTGGTCGCGATTAAGCCAAACCACCATTCCTTAAATCCAAAAGGAAAATGAAAACTCTCAGAAAAGGAAGAAAAACTTAAACTAGATGAAAGAAGGAAGGATAAATAAAAAATAAAGCGAAGAGAGATCGAAAACTTGGGTTTCCTCCCAAGAAGTGCTTTATTTAAAGTCTCTTAGCTACACTGCATAAATTTTTCACTCCTCTGGTCCTTCAGTCGGATGAGGCAACTCTCGATCCCTCTCCTTGTTGAGTCGGGTTGGTTCACTTAGGTTGATCTCTGATCTTCTTACAAAGGCTTCATCCTCGTAGAATCTTTTCAACATGTGGCCATTGACCTTGAAGATCCCAGTCTTTTCTCCTTGAATCTTCATCATTCTTGACGGATAATTCTTTTCCACATAGAATGGGCATGACCATTTTGTCCAGAGCTTCCCAGGGAAAAGCCTAATTCTAGAATTGAAGAGAAGAACCTTGTCTCATTCACGAATGTCCTTGTTCCTTAGGTGGGCATTATGCCACACCTTGGTCCTTTCCTTGTAAATCCTTGCATTTTCGTACGCATGCAATCTCAGATCCTCGAGCTCGTGTAGTTGCAGGTATCTCTTTTGCCCTGCCTTTTCCAAGTCCATATTTAGGAATTTAATCGCCTAAAGGGCCTTGTGTTCTAACTTTAAGGGTAAATGACAAGACTTCTCATATATTAGTCTGTAAGGTGTGGTGCCTATGGGTGCTTTGTAAGCATTTCTATAGGCCCAGAGAGCATCGTCGAGCTTCATGGACCAGTCTTTCCGAGTACGGTTGACAGACTTTTCTAAGATTTTCTTAATCTTCATATTAGATACCTCCACCTGTCCAGAGGTTTGAGGGTGATAGGGTGTTGCAACCTTGTGCTTGACCCCATACTTCTTCAATAGCGCCTCAAATTCCTTCTCCCCAAAATGCGATCTGCCGTCACTTATCACGGTGCGGGGTACTCCAAAGCGCAGGAAGATGGTTTTCTCAAAAAACTTAATCACGGACTTAGAGTAGCAAGTTTGGGTATCAACAACCTCTACCCATTTCGACACGTAGTCCACGGCCATTAATATGTACTGATAACCTTTCAATGAGGGGAAGGGACCCATGTAGTCTATTCCTCAAATGTCGAAGATCTCAACTTCTACCCAGTCTGTCATAGGCATTTCATTCCTTTTCCCTATATTTCCAGGTTATTGGCATTCCTTGCATACTTTCACATAAGCAACAACATCTTTGAATAGTGAAGGCCAGTAAAATCCTGATTGAAGCACTTTTGCAGCAGTTCTGTCCCCACTATGATGCCCTCCATATGGTGAAGAGTGACATTCCTTTAATATTAGTGGGGCCTCTTCTTCTTGTATACATCTTCTGTACAAACTATTTGAACATTTCTTGAATAGTAATGGGTCATCCCAATAGTAATTCCTCACACCAGACAAGAGCTTCTTCTTGTTGTTGTATGTGATGTCTGGCGGTAGCTCCCCGCAAGCAAGGTAGTTGCAAATGTTTGCGAACAATGGCAAATTTTGTTCTTCAGCTTCTATCATGAGCAAAGCCTCATCTACGTAGTTATCATTAATGGGTAGCTCATTTTTATCTTCGACGATGATCGTCGACAAATGGTCGACCACTACGTTTTCCGCCCCATTTTTGTCAATGATCTCATAATCGAACTCTTGGAGTAATAGGGCCCACCTTAGTAACCTAGGCTTAGTGTCCTTCTTCTGCATTAGGTCTCTGATAGCTCTATGGTTAGTATAAACCTTTACTTTTGCTCCAATCAGATAGGACCAGAATTTGTCAAAAGCAAAAACAATAGCTAGCAATTCTTTCTCCGTGGTAGTGTAATTCACTTGTGCCTCGTCCAGGGTGTGGCTGGCGTAGCAGATAACATGATGTCTCTTGTCCTTCTTCTACCCTAGGACTGCCCCTACGGCATAGTCACTAGCATCACACATTAGCTTGAAGGGTAACTCCCAATCTCGGGCTTGGAGAATAGGTGGGGTTACTAGGGCTTCCTTCAGGGTCTGAAAAGCCTTCAGACAATCATCAGTAAAATCAAATTCTACGTCTTTAACCAGTAGATTTTAAAGGGGTTTTGATATCCTCAAAAAATCCTTGATGAATCTTCTATAATAACCAGCGTAACCAAGAAAACTTCGCACCCCTGTCACGGACTTAGGTGGAGGTAGTTTAGAGATGGCTTTGATCTTGCTTACATCTACTTCAATACCTCTCTTTGAGACCTTGTGCCCCAGGACTATGCCTTCTTGCACCATAAAATGGCATTTCTCCCAGTTAAGGACTAAGTTCTTCTCTTCACAGTGTTGCAGGACTAATGATAGGTTTCTCAAACAACCATCGAAATCTCTTCTATAAACAGAAAAGTCATCCATAAAGACTTCCACAATGTCTTCTAGAAAGTCAGAGAACATCGAGATCATGCAACGTTGGAATGTTGCAGGAGAATTGCATAGTCCGAATGGCATTCGTCGGAAAGCATAGGTACCATATAGACAGGTGAATGTAGTTTTCTCCTGATCGTCAGGTAGGATGAGAACTTGGTAAAATCTAGAATAACCGTCCAAGAAGCAAAATTATTCATGATGTGCCAACCTTTCTAATACTTAGTTGATAAAGGGAAGAGGATAGTGATCTTTCTTCATTGCTTGATTCAGCTTTCAATAATCGATGCACATTCTCCATCCGGTAACAGTCTGGACGGCTACTTCATCTCCTTTATCACCATTTACCACAATCATTCCCCCTTTCTTTGGCACAACATGAATTGGGCTCACCCAATTGTTGTCACTGATCGGGTAGATAATTCCCGCATCTCTTAACTTGATGACTTCCTTCTTTACAACTTCTTTTAACATTTGATTCAGCTTCCTCTGGGGTTGAACCAGAGGTTTTGCTGATTCTTCAAGATTTATGTGGTACATACATAGAGTAGGGTTAAGCCCCTTGATATCATCCACTGAATATGTAAAGACTCGATCTTTACGATCAAATATTTACAAAATAATATCACAATCATAAACAATCTTTATTACAATCATGCTTGTACATCAGAGTCGTGGAAGCTTACAAATATGATTACAAGTTTAAGAAATAGAATTCATTCTATCTAGTCTTCAACGGAGGACTACCCAGTGCATGTCTCTTCAAGCTCTTCCATCTATTACCTACCCATGAGTTTCCAGAGGGAACAAAACCACACATGGACCCCATTGAAGGGAAAATAAAGGGTCAGCAAGGCTGGTACTAAATCCAAATCATTGAACTATGTACGAAATAGGTTTAGATATATTTATACATCTAAACCTATTTCATACATAGTTCAATGATTTGGATTTATACATCTAGGTTATATATTTATACATCTAAACCTATTTCGTACATAGTTCAATAATTTGGATTTAGTACCAGCTTTGCTGACCCTTTATTTTCCCTTCAATGGGGTCCATGTGTGGTTTTGTTCCCTCTGGAAACTCATGGGAAGGTAATAGATGGAAGAGCTTGAAGAGACATGCACTGGGTAGTCCTCCGTTGAAGACTAGATAGAATGAATTCTATTTCTTAAACTTGTAATCATATTTGTAAGCTTCCGCGACTCTGATGTACAAGCATGATTGTAATAAAGATTGTTTATGATTGTGATATTATTTTGTAAATATTTGATTGTAAAGATCGGGTCTTTACAAGATGGTATCAGAGCCAATTCCCCTCCAGTAGGTGGGGCCCACATGGGTCTGTGGCATGCCAGTCTTTGAGCCGTGCGGTCCACGCATGTTGGAAAGGGCTATCCGAGTTGATGGAGTTGCCCATGCGCTGGTAGTGTCCAGACATGTTGGAAAGGTCTATCTGAGTTGATAGAGCCACCCTTGCGTTGGTAACCATGGTCGGGAGCTGGGTGTACATGGGTCATTTGGGTCTACACTGAAATGGGGAAAGATTATGAGGCCATATAGTTGATCCTTGACGAGGACATCAAGAGTCTAAGTGGGGGAGATTGTAACATCCTAGGATTTGAGGCCTTAGATAAGTTGATCTTAAAAAGAATGATTGGACTACCCATATCACCAAGGTGCACCTCCTTTTCCGGGAGCCCATCACTAAAGAACTCCATAGTTAAGCGTGCTCAGCTTGGAGTAGTACTAGGATGGGTGACTAGTCAGGAAGTTGACCCCGGCTTGCGCATGAGTGTGGGAAAAGCGTGTAGTTAAGGCTAGTGGTGATATGTGGGGCCAATCGTCATTCTTGAAACTCTACTAGAGCCTAGGGTAGTGGGCCCGGATGTTACAGAATAGCCTATAGCTTGCCTATGGAGTCTTAGCACATTTAGAAGTCTTTCCATTTTCTCTTCGGTCAGGCTGGCATTGACTATGACGGGATTCCTCTCTTCAGGATCAAGAAACTCGTATTTCAGACCTTCCGGTAATTGTTTAAGTTCAGGTTTGGATTTTGGTACTTTCTCTTCTTCCCTTGTCAGTTCTAGAGAAGCATACTTGACAGCCTCAACAACCTCCTCTTCGTCGCTCAAATCCCCTACGTTTCGATTCAGGTATTTGAGGATCTCAGCAACTTCGGGGTCATCGATTTCCAAATCTTCTTTGTTTAACGCCCTCATAAGACGGTCTACCACTGTTGTGTCTTTTTCTACTTCTTCAAAATATTGTTTGTAGCTATCCACGAAATAAGAAGATTCGAGTAGGGACGATCCCTTCATAGCGTCTTTCACCTTGAAATCTATGTGATCATTTCTGACACTCAGAATTATGATGCCTTTTGTGACATCAATCAGTGCCCTACCGGTCGCCAAGAAAGGACGTCCAAAGATAATAGGGCATTTAGGGTCTTCAATAGTGTCAATGATAACAATATCACATGGGATGAAGAATTTCCCCACGCGAATCAGAACATCTTCGACTACTCCCACTGGTCTTTTGAAAGTGTGGTCCGCCAAATCGATTCTCATATTAGTCCTGACCATCTTAGTCAGTCCTAATCATTGTGTAAGGCTTAAAGGCATTAGACTGATGCTAGCCCCCAAGTCGGCGAGACCTTTCCTTTCGATGTTATCCCCTACTACAAAAGGTATAGTAAAGGCTCCAGGGTCCTTCTTGGTAGGTAGTTCCACTTTTACAAAAGTTTTCGACATGCTGGCTAAGTGTACAGTTTCGATCCTTCCTCCTCATCTTTTCTTCATGACTAGATCCTTGAAGAATTTGCCATAGGTCGGCATTTCTTCTAAGGAATCCAGGAATGGTACCTCTAGGTGGAGCTTTTTCACTGATTCCATGGACTTCTCATACCTCTTCTTGAGGTGAGCCTTTATAAGCTTGTAAGGGAAAGGTAATCTTGGTGAATAATGACTCCTCTTGGCAAACAATTCTTCTTCAGGTTCTGGTTCCTTAACCGGTGGGTGCTGGTTCTCCCCCTTGGCTGGGTTATCTGTAACATTCTCTGGCTCTAGTTCTTCAGGTCTTATTTCCTCAGGGTGCTCTATTATTCTTCCCGATCTAAGGATCACCATCTTGGCAGATTCCGTGTTAGAAGGGATCTTCCCTGAGAGGTTCTTTATGAGCTCAGCCAACTGAGCGAGTTGCTGGTCTATCTGGCGTTGATGTGTTTGCATATCCACCATTTGTACCTACATAGTGTTCAGGACGCCAGAGTTGGACAACGTACTTTGTGCAAGTTGATTGTTTATCGTGTCCTGTCTCTTCACGAAATCAAATAGTTGGCCTACTAAGTCACGCTGACTAGTACTTCTTGTTTGACTCCGTCCTTGAGCTTGCCCTTGTCCTTGACTTGCGTTACTAGCTTGGAATTTTTGGTACTTACCTTGACCTTCATAGTTGATTTGTTTGTCTAGAAAGTGCTTGTCTTGGTGTACTGTCCTTACCTGCTCTTCTTCTCGAAACCAGGTGGTTGCTTGGGTGGATTATTCAATTGATGCGAATTTTCTGCAGCGTCCTTGTTCCCATAGCTGAATCTTGGGTGCTCTGGTCTCTTAAAGTTAGCATAAGAGACATTTTCAGCTTCCTCCTCTTCAGACTCGCTTTCACTAGATTCTTCGGGTCAGGTATATACGCAATTGTCTATCCCATGCCCACCTTCACCATAGGTGACACATTTCATCACTTTCTCAATTGTCTTCTTTCCTTTCCCCCCTAATTCCTTCAGCTGTTTGAAATCTATTATTATCTTTTATATTTGAGACGTGATCGCTCCGAGAGCCTTTGATTCAATTGACGTTCATTCATTAGTGGCTTTCTTAGCATATCATCTGTCGGTTCGGTCATATTCAGTCCCATCTTGTAACTCAGCCATGTTTTCTATGAACTTTTTAGATCTACTAGGCTTTTTCTCGAGAAAGTCACTTACAGCTACTTCATTCAGTGAGACTCTCTCTTCAGGGGTTAGACCATTGTAGAAAGTTGTTATTAAGAACCCCTTCTTGTAATTGTGGTAAGGACAGTCTCTCTGGTACTCCTGATACCTTTCCCGGGCTTCATGCAGATTCTCACTTGGCTTCTGCATGAAAGATGTGATCTTCTGTCTGTTACGAACGGTCTTCTCGGTGGGGTAGAACTTGTTCACAAAAGCGTCTGCCAATGCGTTCCATCCATTCAAAGATTAATGTGGTAGCCCAAGGTACCAGGATAGTGCCTTGTCCTCTAAAGAGAAGATGAAACCCTTGCAGTAAATGACTTCTTCTGGAACTCCCCGCATCTTGATGGTGTCACAGATATTCTTAAAAGTGTCGAGATGATGATAAGGGTTATCGTTCTTTGAATTCCCTCAAAAGCTTTTATTCTGGATCATAGGTATTACAATTGGCTTCAGTTTGAAGTTTGCTGCATTGAACCTTGGGATGACCACAGGACATCTTGAGTTATTAGCTTTTGTAGCCATCAACTCCCGATGAGTCTTCTATTCCTCTTCATGATATTCACTGGCATTGTCCTTGTGATTTCGCTCTTGGTGGTTTCTTCTGTGCCTGCGGCGATGACGACACTCCTCATGGTGATGATCATCTTCAGGTTGTTCTTGTTCTTCATAGAGATGATCGCAATTATAATGACCATCTTCATCAGTTTCTAACCGGGGTGGGTGTTGTCCAATCCTCACGTTCCGCTTGTCAACAGAAAGGGGTGGTCCAATGCGGGGTGGCATGGTGAGCGGAGTTAGTATGGGCCAAGTGCTTCTTCCCGGGGTACCTGAATAGAACATACGATCAAGTTAGGAAATCAGGCTTGATGAAAACAAACTATTCTACACAGGTTCAGGTTAGAAGACCTAGAGTGGTTCTGTTGTCGAGCTTATTGCTAAGCTTGAGGCACAAGAGTATAGTGGGTGGACTCAGGTTCCTTAACAGTACCATTTTGCCTTGTCCCCAGTAACGACGCCAAAAAGTTGACTGGCCTAAATCGCGTGTCTAAAAAGAACGGATTAAAGTAGTCAGACTTTTAAAGAGATAACTCGACACTTAGGACCCCGCAACGATAACGGGGTCTGATGTAGCTATCGGGGTCGAACACAGGGACAAGATTGGTCGTGCTAAGAATGTGGAATCAACACTCTCTATACTCTAGCATAAAAGAGGATTAATATGTGTTCCAGAGGGAATGGTAATTCGAGAACAGGAAGACAAAAGAAGCAAAGAAACAAATTGTAACAAGTATATGGGAAAACTCAGGTTGGGGCTCACCAACCAAGGCAGCTCTCCAACAAGCATAATATCTCTCTCTCCTGCATACTCATACCAAGATTACAAGCAACCAAAAAAAATGTCTATTCCACTCTATCTCGAGATAAGGATAGATCTAGGTCTAAAAGAAGCCTCTCTCTCGAGATGACACTCAAAAACCTCATGGAAAAACATATGGTTTGAAGCAATTAGCATTTCAACACCCTCGTGCATTCATACTACTCTAAGACACGGGATAAAAGTGATATTACTCTCTTGAGATATCGACAATCAAACATCACAAGATGATAGCTAAACATACAAGTGAAGCATTAAAACAGGTGCAAGGAGATAATCTTGATAAGAGTATTTATATTCAAAAGAAAGAGACAATATACATATTGGGAGAGCCTTAGTGGCTACTCCCAACCCAAGCCATGGTGTTAGCCGCTCATGCTTGCAGATAACATGGAAGTGCTACAGAAAAAGTAGATCCATGAGATACACAAAGAATGGAGGTGAGTACAATGAGAGGAATGAAAAACCACTAGAGGGGGGGTGAATAGGGTTTTAAAGTTAATTTAACAATTATTTAACTCAAATAACCAACCACAAAAATATTGGACAAGGGGACAAGGATTTAGAGTGGTTCCAACCTTAGCAAATACTAAGGAAGTCAGTCCACTACCCGGTTGCTTACCCAAACGGGATTTTGAAAGAATTAAATTTTATTACCTCACAAGGACTTTACATAAAATTACAATTCTTTCACCAAACCCTTCGAACAGCCTTCACCTAGAAGTAATTGCACCAACCTTGAAGCAGCCTTCTTGAAGTAACTTCAAGCTCCCCCTTGAAGTAGCCTTCCTCTTGAAGTAGCTTCCCGTTGCAATAGCCTTCTTGAAGTAGTTCGAAGTCCACCTTCTCCTCCGAGAAGAACCTTCTCCAATCCACAACCTCCAACCCTAGGAGTAGCAAGGAGAATACAAAGGATAAAAGGAACAAGAAGGAAAAAGGAAATTACACTTAACCTTTGAAGCACAAGGCTTGATTTGCCTATATCAAGCGTGTAGATCTCCTAACCAATGTATATGAAAGTGTGATTGCTGTGGATAGGAGATACTAGCCTATAGGACACGAAATTAGAGCAAGGAGAAGAATAGCCAATGTAAGTGTTGCTCAATTTCTCAAAATAGATTCACAATTGCAAGTGTAAGCTCAAGTGTATCACAAGTGAAGATTAGTGAGTTTAGGTGTCCTAAGGCATGTCCTATTTATAGAAATGACCTACAAGTTCTTAAGGACGTTCTAGACACTTTCTAGGGGGTTCTTAGTGCTCAACTAGCCGTTATGTGTCCACTAATTGCATTTGTAATGGCTAGTTAATTGACCCTGAAAAGTGCAGACAGAACTCTTCTCGGTCGAAGATTTGTCGACCGAGAGTCCTTCTCAGTCGAAGTTTTGTCGACCGAGGGACTTCCTGGAGAAAGTGTTTACAACGTTCATTTCCAACTCCCAACCACCTTGTCTGCTGGGTCTAAATTCTCGATCGAAGATTTTGTCGACCGAGAGTTTCTCGGTTGAAGTTTTTGTCGACCGATATTTTCTCGATCGACGATTTTTCGACCGAGAATATTACTGACTCATTGTATTCATTTACTAAGTGTGTGTATCAATGTGCAATTGTGATACTATCTTGATGAATGACCTATCTAAGTGTTGTGAGTGGATAGGGAAGATCTAAATGCTTGATTTACATGATATCTAATTACTTGTACATTATATACTTGTACAAGCATTTACATTTGATTACGATCATGAAAATAAAGCGATTTTATCAAATTGTTCTTCCAAGTCTTTGTTATCCACCACCTTATAAGCTTGTTCCTGAAATACTCAAATAGCACGTTAAAACCACAAGAATGAAATGTTTGTCATCATCAAAATAAAGGGATTATCATAATGTCCAATTTAGCCAACAATCTCCCCCTTTTTGAAGATGACAAACATTTCCTAAATATAAATTAAGGAAATATAAATCATATGAGTTTCATACCTGAAGTTTACCTTTTGTAGCCTTTCTTGTTTTGCAAGTGGGTGCTGGCTGAGATATTATGAAACTCATTTTATTTTATGTTTTTTATTTTATATTATTTCTCCCCCTTTGTCATTTCAAAAAGATAACCAAGATAAATATTAAGTATGACTTTTATTTCTCCCCCTTAATTTCATAATTTGATGCTCCCCCTTAATAAGATATTCAGTTTGCAAAACTAAGGGATTAATATAATTATAAACCATTTTTGTCAAATTTAGCCACAATTTGTTTCTCAATCATTTGCAAAGGATGTTAAGCCTTGAAATGATACGAGTTTCTTTTAAGTTTATGGCATATGTGTATTAATTTCTCACTCATTTTACAAGGAATGTTGGGCCCTAAAAATGATATGAGAATCCTTTAAGCTTAGAGTACATGAAAGGTGTCTCTAACCAAATGCACGGGATGTTAAGCCCATATTTGTTTAGAGGATTCCTTTAAGAACAAGGTATATGAAATTTGTAGATTTCTTCATAGCCAAGAGTAAGAATACTAAGGTCATAACAAGCTTCAACTAATATTTGCAATGTTTTGTAAGCTTCTTAATCAAATAATCAAATTTGTTTTTGTGAGCTCCCCCTTAATCTTATAGTCAAGATAATTTAAGGATTCTAAGGTCACAATCAATATTAGATCATAATAAGTTGACCTTTTATGAGAGTTATGCACTAAAATTATGTTTTCAATATGTTAAACACATTTTGAATCAAGATACTAATATTAAGTGCAGTAAAATGATGTACAAATAAGCATTTGGTCAAGCTTATTTTAGGTCGACCTTGACTTCGACCATAGCGCCCCTTGGTCAAATTTGATTTCAACCAAGAAGCAATTTCTGTAGATTTACAGTTTAAGCACTTTCATTGAATTACACATTTATGTTAATATATGTGAAACATAAAGTTTTTATGTAATATGATCAAATGTATATTAATTTGAAGCATTTTGAGTGATACCTATTTTGAAGAAGTTTTATCAATTGAATGCTTAATATAGGCATCACAGTGAAGTCTTTGTCTTTAATTTTCCTAAATTGTATGTTTTACATTCATTTTGAATGATATCTCATAAGCTTTGCTATAGGTACATAAATATCAATTCCCATTTCTTTTTGTACCCTCATTTTCAGATTAATCATAAGATTCTTTAGAGACATATATCCTTGAAAGCAAGATTAATATCTTAAAATCAAGATTTTGCTTTTGATTTCTTAGAACAAGCAAATAGATAAAACATTAATATTTTTGTTCTAAGAGACACTGTTTGTCTTGTCATAGCATCATCATTCACAATAATCATTATCTATTATGTCAAGATGCATTTATGCTATGGCATTTTCAATGATCTTAAATAGTATCCATTCATGGTTTGTATATATGCATCACAAATTATTTTAGACAAACCAATGAAACACAATGATCATGGCACAACAAATTATGATAGAAAAGTAGAAGCATATCCATAATACAATGATCAGCATATAAATGCAATAATTATGATCATTTAAGCTAAATTCCAACACACATGGTTCCTATATAGATATGCCAAGAAGTACTTAGGAAAAACCATGTGGATTATGATAAAACAATAACTTCCTTGATTAAACCCATTCATAATTTTCAGTTTTAAGTCAAACCATGTAGAGGATAATACCAAGATAATATCATTAATGGTTCATGGATTTTCAAATTTAATACAAACCATGTAAATGAATATGCTTAATAAACTTTTTCAATAAATGAATAAGGTTTGTTCAAAATCAGTCTTCATATAACACTTTTGCAATATGTTTAAGGATTTCATATAGTGTTATATCTTAATTCATGATGCAAAAGATCAATATGTCTTGTTTCAAAGATGATCTCCAAGATTTATTCTTGATTAAAGCACTTTTTATTATTGCTGAATTGATAGCAAATAAGAAACAGCAGAACATATTTTCCAGACTTTTGCTCGGTCGAACAATTTGTCGGCCGAATTATTTTCGGTTGAAGTATTTCTCGACCGAGAATGTTTCTGCAAATTTTATTCAGCAATCTGTATGTTCTAGTTTATGTGTTGTAATACTTTGTTATTCAATTGTGTGAAGTTGAGATAGATATAAGGCTACTCAATTCAAGATTATTGATCATATCTCAGACTTAATTAGTGCATTTACATTTTTATGTGACAATGATATTTATTCTTTTGATTTTCTTAGAACAAATTATCTTTATCATTCTAATGGAAATTTTAAGATAGACTATTTATGCTTAATCATCAAGAAAGTAGCAATTGAAATTTGACAACATTTGAATTTTCAAAGAAAGCATAATCAATTTCAATTTGCTTACAGATCAGAATTTTACAAGTTGTGGTTTGCATCAAGTTTAATAGGGATGTTATTAACATATATGTAATGATGCAAACTACTAATATGCTTGAGAGATTTGTCTTCAAGATATGTGACTTATTTTTCCAATCAAGTATGTCTACCTGTAGTAAGAGTATAGATTTCAGTATCATTTGTCTTTGCAAGCATCATTTTTGCAGCAATTTTAGTAAAATCTATCTTTTTCTCTTGTATACTTGATAATTTAATCACAAAAAGTATTTAGTTTTGATGCTCATATATTCTTCCTTTTGATTTGGATCATTCAAATGTTTAAGGCACAAGAATATATAAAGTTCATTATATGCTTAAGTTGATTGTGATTTAAGTGTCTTTTATTTAAACAGTCTTGCCAGAGTTTTACTCGGTCGAAAAAGTTTTCGACCGACATTGTCTCGGTCGACAATTTCTTGACCAAAATTGTTACTGTTTCTGTATTGTTTTCAGTAATTGTTTCTAAATAAAACATATATCACTTCCAATTCAATTATGCAATTTAAAACTCAGTTTAGTTGAGATAAAACATATGAATATCAAGGCAACATTTTGATCAAATCTCAACTAATATTATTCAAATCTTTATATTTTAAGAACCCTAATTAAGACAAGTTTTCAAGGATGTGTCTCTGCAGATTTGTAGATTTAGAAATTTTAATTACTTGAATCAATTTGTTATTTCATTATGTTAAGTTGTGATAGACATAGAGATATACAACTAGAGTCTTTGGTCATATCTCAACTTAAATTTATTCATTTAGTTTGGGGGTTTTGGAACCCATACTAACTCAACATCCTTTTTCTTGTATGGACATGAGAAAGAATAATGTCCAAGACGCAAACAATAGTGACAACATATGGAATCAACCTCATATCTCTTTCTATGATTTTTTTCAAGGTTTTTCTTGGGTATGTATTTGCCTTTGGGTACATACATAGATTGACTCTTTGGCACTTGTGTTCTTCCCCAACTAGGTTTTTGATAAGATTTTCCTTTAGGCTCATATCCTATTCCTCTCCTTCCAATTTGATGATAAGAATTATTTAAAATTTTATCAAGAGTATCATTGTTACTCAAACTATTAACTTTTTGTTGCAGCTTAACAATCTCATCCATTCTTTTATTTATGCCTAACTTTGCTTGATCTAGATTAGATAACAAGGAATCTCTTTCTTTCACTATAGTATCATAATCTAGATGTGTACACAGAACAGGTTGTTTTTGAAGATCATTTACTTGAGTTTGCAAATTTAACTTTTCTAGAGAAAGAAGATTGCAATTTGCTTCTACAGATTTTAGCTTAATATCATGACCTTCAATAACCTTTTTGAGATCTTCATTTTCAAATGTAAGAGCAAGAAGCTTAGCATGTAACTCATCATTTGCTTTATTAGATTTCTTTAATTTCTTCTTGCACTCAATATATTTATTGTGTGCCTCTTTAAGACTAGCAACTAGCTCTTCTTTAGATAAATCAAAAAGGCTTACCTCTTCTTCTTCTTCTTCACTTATTGTAGCAATAAGACATTCTTTATGCGTATTTTCCTACTTTGACCTCCATGGGCAACCAAGTGTTGTGTGGCTTGTTCCTAAGCACCAATTACAACTTGTTGAAGGTTGTTCCAAGCTGCTCCTTTGCTTGCGGTTGTAAGCACCACCACCCTTCATTCTTCAAGACTCGATTAGAGCTTCTTAAAGCCTGCTCTGATACCAATTGAAAAACCACTAGAGGGGGGTGAATAGGGTTTTAAAGTTAATTTAACAATTATTTAACTCAAACAACCAACCACAAAAATATTGGACAAGGGGACAAGGATTTAGAGTGGTTCCAACCTTAGCAAATACTAAGGAAGTCAGTCCACTACCCGATTGCTTACCCAACCGGGATTTTGAAAGAATTAAATTTTATTACCTCGTAAGGACTTTACATAAAATTACAATTCTTTCACCAAACCCTTCGAACAACCTTCACCTAGAAGTAATTGCACCAACCTTGAAGCAGCCTTCTTGAAGTAACTTCAAGCTCCCCCTTGAAGTAGCCTTCCTCTTAAAGTAGCTTCCCGTTGCAATAGCCTTCTTGAAGTAGTTCGAAGTCCACCTTCTCCTCCGAGAAGAACCTTCTACAATCCGCAACCTCCAACCCTAGGAGTAGCAAGGAGAATACAAAGGATAAAAGGAACAAGAAGGAAAAAGGAAATTACACTTAACCTTTGAAGCACAAGGCTTGATTTTCCTATATCAAGCGTGTAGATCTCCTAACCAATGTATATGGAAGTGTGATTGTTGTGGATAGGAGATACTAGCCTATAGGACACGAAATTAGAGCAAGGAGAAGAATAGCCAATGCAAGTGTTGCTCAATTTCTCAAAATGGATTCACAATTGCAAGTGTAAGCTCAACTGTATCACAAGTGAAGATTAGTGAGTTTAGGTGTCCTAAGGCATGTCCTATTTATAGAAATGACCTACAAGTGCTTAAGGACATTCTAGACACTTTCTAGGGGGTTCTTAGTGCTCAACTAGCCGTTATGTGTCCACTAATTGCATTTGTAATGGATAGTTAATTGACCCTGAAAAGTGCAGACAGAACTCTTCTCGGTCGAAGATTTGTCGACCGAGAGTCCTTCTCGGTCGAAGTTTTGTCGACCGAGGGACTTCCTGGAGCAAGTGTTTACAACGTTCATTTCCAACTCCCAACCACCTTGTCTGCTAGGTCTAACGGCTAGTAGGGTCTATTCTCGATCGAAGATTTTGTCGACCGAGAGTTTCTCGGTCGAAGTTTTTGTCGACCGATATTTTCTCGATCGATGATTTGTCGACCGAGAATATTACTGACTCATTGTATTCATTTACTAAGTGCGTGCATCAATGTGCAATTGTGATAATATCTTGATGAATGACCTATCTAAGTGTTGTGAGTGGATAGGGAAGATCTAAACGCTTGATTTACATGATATCTAATTACTTGTACATTATATACTTGTACAAGCATTTACATTTGATTACAATCATGAAAATAAAGCGATTTTATCAAATTGTTCTTCCAAGTCTTTGTTATCCACCACCTTATATGCTTGTTCCTAAAATACTCAAATAGCACGTTAAAACCACAAGAATGAAATGTTTTTCATCATCAAAATAAAGGGATTATCATAATGTCCAATTTAGCCAACAATCTCCCCCTTTTTGAAGATGACAAACATTTCCTAAATATAAAATAAGGAAATATAAATCATATGAGTTTCATACCTGAAGTTTACCTTTTGTAGCATGTCTTGTTTTGCAAGTGGGTGTTGGCTGAGATATTATGAAACTCATTTTATTTTATGTTTTTTATTTTATATTATTTCTCCCCCTTTGTCATTTCAAAAAGATAACCAAGATAAATATTAAGTATGACTTTTATTTCTCCCCCTTAATTTCATAATTTGATGCTCCCCCTCAATAAGATATTCAGTTTGCAAAACTAAGGGATTAATATAATTGTAAACCATTTTTGTCAAATTTAGCCACAATTTGTTTCTCAATCATTTGCAAAGGATGTTAAGCCTTGAAATGATACGAGTTTCTTTTAAGTTTATGGCATATGTGTATTAATTTCTCACTCATTTTACAAGGAATGTTAGGCCCTGAAAATGATATGAGAATCCTTTAAGCTTAGAGTACATGAAAGGTGTCTCTAACCAAATGCACGGGATGTTAAGCCCATATTTGTTTAGAGAATTCCTTTAAGAACAAGGTATATGAAATTTGTAGATTTCTTCATAGCCAAGAGTAAGAATACTAAGGTCATAACAAGCTTCAACTGATATTTGCAATGTTTTGTAAGCTTCTTAATCAAATAATCAAATTTGTTTTTGTGAGCTCCCCCTTAATCTTATAGTCAAGATAATTTAAGGATTCTAAGGTCACAATCAATATTAGATCATAATAAGTTGACCTTTTATGAGAGTTATGCACTAAAATTGTGTTTTCAATATGTTAAACACATTTTGAATCAAGATACTAATATTAAGTGCAGTAAAATGATGTACAAATAAGTATTTTGTCAAGCTTATTTTAGGTCGACCTTGACTTTGACCATAGCGCCCCTTGGTCAAATTTGATTTCAACCAAGAGGCAATTTCTGCAGATTTACAGTTTAAGCACTTTCATTGAATTACACATTTATGTTAATATATGTGAAATATAAAGTTTTTATATAATATGATCAAATGTATATTAATTTGAAGCATTTTGAATGATACATATTTTGAAGAAGTTTTATCAATTGAAAGCTTAATATAGGCATCACAGTGAAGTCTTTGTCTTTAATTTTCCTAAATTGTATGTTTTACATTCATTTTGAATGATATCTCATAAGCTTTGCTATAGGTACATAAATATCAATTCCCATTTCTTTTTGTACCCTCATTTTCAGATTAATCATAAGATTCTTTAGAGACATATATCCTTGAAAGCAAGATTAATATATTAAAATCAAGATTTTGCTTTTGATTTCTTAGAACAAGCAAATAGATAAAACATTAATATTTTTGTTCTAAGAGACACTGTTTGTCTTGTCATAGCATCATCATTCACAATAATTATTATCTATTATGTCAAGATGCATTTATGCTATGGCATTTTCAATGATCTTGAATAGTATCCATTCATGGTTTGTATATATGCATCACAGATTATTTCAGACAAACCAATGAAACACAATGATCATGGCACAACAAATTATGATAGAAAAGTAGAAGCATATCCATAATACAATGATCAGCATATAAATGCAATAATTATGATCATTTAAGCTAAATTTCAACACACATGGTTCCTATATAGATATGCCAAGAAGTACTTAGGAAAAACCATGTGGATTATGATAAAACAATACCTTCCTTGATTAAACCCATTCATAATTTTCAGTTTTAAGTCAAACCATGTAGAGGATAATACCAAGATAATATCATTTATGGTTCATGGATTTTCAAATTTAAGACAAACCATGTAAATGAATATGCTTAATAAACTTTTTCAATAAATGAATAAGGTTTGTTCAAAATCAGTCTTCATATAACACTTTTGCAATATGTTTAAGGATTTCATATAGTGTTATATCTTAATTCATGATGCAAAAGATCAATATGTCTTGTTTCAAAGATGATCTCCAAGATTTATTCTTGATTAAAGCACTTTTTATTATTGCTGAATTGATAGCAAATAAGAAACAACAGAACATATTTTTCAGACTTTTGCTCGGTCGAACAATTTGTCGGCCGAATTATTTTCGGTTGAAGTATTTCTCGACCGAGAATATTTCTGCAAATTTTATTCAGCAATCTGTATGTTCTAGTTTATGTGTTGTAATACTTTGTTATTCAATTGTGTGAAGTTGAGATAGATATAAGGTTACTCAATTCAAGATTATTGATCATATCTCAGACTTAATTAGTGCATTTACATTTTTATGTGACAATGATATTTATTCTTTTGATTTTCTTAGAACAAATTATCTTTATCATTCTAATGGAAATTTTAAGATAGACTATTTATGCTTAATCATCAAGAAAGTAGAAATTGAAATTTGATAACATTTGAATTTTCAAAGAAAGCATAATCAATTTCAATTTGCATACAGATCAGAATTTTACAAGTTGTGGTTTGCATCAAGTTTAATAGGGATGTTATTAACATATATGTAATGATGCAAACTACTAATATGCTTGAGAGATTTGTCTTCAAGATATGTGACTTATTTTTCCAATCAAGTATGTCTACTTGTAGTAAGAGTATAGATTTCAGTATCATTTGTCTTTGCAAGCATCATTTTTGCAGCAATTTTAGTAAAATCTATCTTTTTCTCTTGTATACTTGATAATTTAATCACGAAAAGTATTTAGTTTTGATGCTCATATATTCTTCCTTTTGATTTGGATCATTCAAATGTTTAAGGCACAAGAATATATAAAGTTCATTATATGCTTAAGTTGATTGTGATTTAAGTGTCTTTTATTTAAACAGTCTTGCCAGAGTTTTACTCGGTCGAAAAAGTTTTCGACCGACATTGGCTCAGTCGACAATTTCTCGACCAAAATTGTTATTGTTTCTGTATTGTTTTCAGTAATTGTTTCTAAATAAAGCATATATCACTTCCAATTCAATTATGCAATTTAAAACTCAGTTTAGTTGAGATAAAACATATGAATATCAAGGCAACATTTTGATCAAATCTCAACTAATATTATTCAAATCTTTATATTTTAAGAACCCTAATTAAGACAAGTTTTCAAGGATGTGTCTCTGCAGATTTGTAGATTTAGAAATTTTAATTACTTGAATCAATTTGTTATTTCATTATGTTAAGTTGAGATAGACATAGAGATATACAACTAGAGTCTTTGGTCATATCTCAACTTAAATTAATTCATTTAGTTTGGGGGTTTTGGAACCCATACTAACTCAACATCCTTTTTCTTGTATGGACATGAGAAATAATAATGTCCAAGACGCAAACAATAGTGACAACATATGGAATCAACCTCATATCTCTTTCTATGATTTTGTTCAAGGTTTTTCTTGGGTATGTATTTGCCTTTGGGTACATACATAGATTGACTCTTTGGAACTTGTGTTCTTCCCCAACTAGGTTTTTGATAAGATTTTCCTTTAGGCTCATATCCTAGTCCTCTCCTTCCAATTTGATGATAAGAATTATTTAAAATTTTATCAAGAGTATCATTGTTACTCAAACTATTAACTTTTTGTTGCAGCTTAACAATCTCATCCATTCTTTTATTTATGTCTAACTTTGCTTGATCTAGATTAGATAACAAGTAATCTCTTTCTTTCACTATAGTATCATAATCTAGATGTGTACACAGAACAGGTTGTTTTTGAAGATCATTTACTTGAGTTTGCAAATTTAACTTTTCTAGAGAAAGAAGATTGCAATTTGCTTCTACAGATTTTAGCTTAATATCATGACCTTCAATAACCTTTTTGAGATCTTCATTTTCAGATGTAAGAGCAAGAAGCTTAGCATGTAACTCATCATTTGCTTTATTAGATTTCTTTAATTTCTTCTTGCACTCAATATATTTATTGTGTGCCTCTTCAAGACTAGCAACTAGCTCTTCTTTAGATAAATAAAAAAGGCTTACCTCTTCTTCTTCTTCTTCTTCACTTATTGTAGAAATAAGACATTCTTTATGCATATTTTCCTTCTTTGACCTCCATGGGCAACCAAGTGTTGTGTGGCTTGTTCCTAAGCACCAATTATAGCTTGTTGAAGGTTGTTCCAAGCTGCTCCTTTGCTTGCGGTTGTAAGCACCACCACCCTTCATTCTTCAAGACTCGATTAGAGCTTCTTGAAGCCTGCTCTAATACCAATTGAAAAAACCACTAGAGGGGGGGTGAATAGGGTTTTTAAGTTAATTTAACAATTATTTAACTCAAACAACCAACCACAAAAATATTGCACAAGGGGACAAGGATTTAGAGTGGTTCCAACCTTAGAAAATACTAAGAAAGTCAGTCCACTACCCGGTTGCTTACCCAACCGGGATTTTGAAAGAATTAAATTTTATTACCTCGCAAGGACTTTACATAAAATTACAATTCTTTCACCAAACCCTTCGAACAACCTTCACCTAGAAGTAATTGCACCAACCTTGAAGCAACCTTCTTGAAGTAACTTCAAGCTCCCCCTTGAAGTAGCTTCCCGTTGCAATAGCCTTCTTGAAGTAGTTCGAAGTCCACCTTCTCCTCCGAGAAGAACCTTCTCCAATCCGCAACCTCCAACCCTAGGAGTAGCAAGGAGAATACAAAGGATAAAAGGAACAAGAAGGAAAAAGTAAATTACACTTAACCTTTGAAGCACAAGGCTTGATTTGCCTATATCAAGCGTGTAGATCTCCTAACCAATGTATATGGAAGTGTGATTGCTGTGGATAGGAGATACTAGCCTATAGGACACGAAATTAGAGCAAGGAGAAGAATAGCCAATGTAAGTGTTGCTCAATTTCTCAAAATAGATTCACAATCGCAAGTGTAAGCTCAAGTGTATCACAAGTGAAGATTAGTGAGTTTATGTGTCCTAAAGCATGTCCTATTTATAGAAATGACCTACAAGTGCTTAAGGACGTTCTAGACACTTTCTAGGGGGTTCTTAGTGCTCAACTAGCCGTTATATGTCCACTAATTGCATTTGTAACGGCTAGTTAATTGACCCTAAAAAGTGCAGACAGAACTCTTCTCGGTCGAAGATTTGTCGACCGAGAGTCCTTCTCGGTCGAAGTTTTGTCGACCGAGGGACTTCCTGGAGCAAGTGTTTACAACGTTCATTTCCAACTCCCAACCACCTTGTCTGCTGGGTCTAACGGCTAGTAGGGTCTATTCTCGATCGAAGATTTTGTCGACCGAGAGTTTCTCGATCGAAGTTTTTGTCGACTGATATTTTCTCGATCGTTGATTTGTCGACCGAGAATATTACTAACTCATTGTATTCATTTACTAAGTGTGTGTATCAATGTGCAATTGTGATACTATCTTGATGAATGACCTATCTAAGTGTTGTGAGTGGATAGGGAAGATCTAAATGCTTGATTTACATGATATCTAATTACTTGTACATTATATACTTGTACAAGCATTTACATTTGATTACGATCATGAAAATAAAGCGATTTTATCAAATTGTTCTTCCAAGTCTTTGTTATCCACCACCTTATATGCTTGTTCCTGAAATACTCAAATAGCATGTTAAAACCACAAGAATGAAATATTTGTCATCATCAAAATAAAGGGATTATCATAATGTCCAATTTAGCCAACAAGGAAATGATAGATCTGGAGGAGAAGAAACGTGATACTACACACTACTTCTTCAGATCTGGATCTACCACGGGGATGTCTCCTTCTCTCGAAGAAGCGGCAGGCACAGGTGGTCGTCTTCTCTCTCCTCGGCCTTTGCTCCCGAGATCTAAGACTGATGGATGGTTGGCGACAGGTCTGGGATGCGGAAGCACTTCGTGGTATTAGGATCGGATCTCCTTGATCTGATGTCTTGACAAGACGGGAGGGGGCACTATTTATAGGCGCCTTCCACCGATTTAAGACCTTGTTCGTGATCTTTCTCGACCGCGATGCTTCTTGACCTTTATTCTCCTTGGTCGTGATTCTTGTCGAATGCGATTCTCCTTGGTCACGATCTTTCTTGACCGTGATTTCAATCTTTGGAGAAGTCGTGGTTGCAGTCTTTGGAGAGGCCGCGGTCGCGGTCTTTGGAGAGGTCGCGGTCGCGGTCTTTGGAGGAGTCGTGGTCACAGTCTTTTGAGAAGTCGCGGTCGCGGTTGGCTGACTCCTGAAATCACCAAACAAGACTTTAGTCAAGAAGATAGATAAAATGCGTACAAAGTTGACTAAAGTTATTCTAAAAGTGGTGTAAAATATATACAAAAAATATGTAAAGTGTGGTGTTATCACCGCTACATGATGGTGTGCAATGCTCCTGACTTACATTGATGGTACTTCTCTCCCGTATTACAAACACGTCACGGGAAGATCCGACAGAGCTTCTTTTGTGCGGTGATGTACACCACTCGTAGTGTGTATGGACAGTCTTTGACATCCTCTGAACGTAAGCGTCTCAGCGTATGTACCTCTACTTCATCCACACGGATGGACTAGAACTCCACATCGCGCTTCCTAAGTCGAAAGGAAGGATTAGCCTTTGTATGATGACGTGCTAGCATTACGGTGCTCTCTTTTCTCACCTAAGGATGGTGACAACTAGGGTTTACGTACGTGAGCGTAAACTGAAAAGCCTCTCTCAATATCTTGTAAAAACATCGGTCATCAAGCCCTTTTAAATAGGAAATGAAAGGAAGAAGGGCTTCCTAAACTCTTCGTAAAGAAAAAGACTGTGTTAATTAAAATACTCGTAGATTAATTAGAATGTTCTATAATTAATTAATTAATTAATTAATTAATCACATTAATTGATTAATTAATATCTGACACTATGCAATCTCTCAGGATGGCTCTATGGGCATACATACCGACACATAAGAGGTGCAAAATCGAGGAGAAAAGGAGGGGAAAAGAAAGAGGAGCCAAATAGATGAGGATGGGAAGTAAAGGGGGTGTGAGGTGTCTTGGCATGGGCACCGACCTCTTCAAAAGACATGTATGACCACCTGCTCTGTCCTTGCATAGTAGGAGAGGCAGGAAGTGTCATGGTCGTTGGATCAAGGGGAAATTCCCAATCCTTGATTGGATGAGAGAGCTAGGGTCGGACATCTGACTGAGTGAGTGAGGGGGTAGAAAGAGGATGCATGAGTGGGCCACGTCCTGTCTTGGGCCCAAATCACTGGCCCAAGATCAAAGGGATGACCAAAGGAGTATAATTAGGATTTTGAGGGTCTAGACTTCAATTGGGCATATATCCCTCCTTCGAGCATTAATTTGACAAAATGTTGACCATTGGATGCATAAAAGCATCCTCTACGCAAACGACACTCATTGAGGGTACAAGGAGGTTAATATGCTGGGTCAAAAAGGATGAGAGAGGGTAGTGTATAATGTAGGCAAAAGTTAGGTCATACATCAAATTAAATGTCATAACTTGTTATTTAAAGACACAAGGAGCCCTCTTCAACTTCAAAAAGCATCATACTATGAACTTGGAGGGAAGAGTGAGAAATAGACAAAGTGGTGATGTGAAGTACATACCTAGAGAGAGATGCACTTTATCACAATATATTTATTATTGCATTTTAAGATATATCAATGGATGGCCTACTTGTTATTATTGTGAATGTGAAAATTGTAAAATTTTATGAATGACAATTTATACGAACTTCACATTGATCTTTAGAAATAAATTTCATAAGGAGAATAAGATAATTTGTAAAAAAGTGAAACCCTAGTTCACTTTAGATAGGTTTGATGAACAACATGGACCTTCCCTCATGTTTGTGCCAGGTAGGTGAATGGGTTTACACTTGAATTGGATAGTATCCATGACAAGTTTGACTTGGAGAGGATAGGGTCTCAAGTACTAATTGAAGAGGTTAGGGGGACCCACAGAGGTAGAGGCAAGGCCCCAACTCTAATTTTGAGTTCCAGAAGTAAGAATTAGGGGATATAGAACCCAATCCAGTGTTCAAGTATGCGCATAACGTGAAATGGGAAATGTGGTTTGTGGCTTTCGTGATGTGATTTGGCATGAGCCTTATACCAAGATGTGGGAATGAGTGGTAAAGATGCTATAGTCTCCTACCTAGTCCTATGATGGATCTAGGATGTGTCCTTTGTCTTAGGGTGGTCGGATAAACCCTTAGGCGTTGGTAGTGATCCGTGCATCTGATCATACAGTGAAAGCTTCTACATGGCTAGATACAAGTCAAGTAGTTTCATGGGAAAAAAATCAAAACAAAATATCTTATTGTTTAATGTTTTACCCATTGTTCATTTCTTGCAACTTTGCTTCAATTGCACTGCTAAGTAAATGGTATATGCATATGTTAGGATTTGTTTGAACTATATTGCCCTAAAATAAAGATAGAAAACGAAATTGTGTTTATATCAACTCTTATACTTGTCTACTCACTTAGACGTTGGCTAATCAACTAATGAGCAAAAATTTTAGGTCTTGAATCGTGTCGTCTGCCTCTCAGTCTAGTCATAGAGTTGTGTGGCTTCATAGCTAGGTTATGTGTACAATTTTTTCTTGTACTGGGGATATAACTTATGGGTTCATTTTTTATGTTGGAAAGGATGTTGTAATTATATATTCTCTTGTATATATTTCTATAAACTTGGCAAGTAACTATTGATGAAAATTTTCTTAAATAACTTGTGTGACTCTAAGTGATTTTGAATGTGAATGAATGGTATCATCTCTAATCACATTACAAGCTAAGCCGTATGCTTTTCAGTGTTATTTTATCATCAAATTGAGGTTATGTGCTTAGTGCTTAGCCATCCTTTGAGACCATCTCTAATAATCATGGTTTTGTTAGTTATTAGGGGAAACATCTAAAAAATTCAATATAGAGAATAGAATCACAAACAAAATTGGCTTAAATTAACCCGTCTATATTTTTATAACTCTATTTTCTATATCTAAATTAACAAAATATATACATCACCCCATCAAAATATTGTAGAATGAAGCATTGCTTCAATAATTCTTTCATGGACTTAGACAAACTTAGCATAAAATTGGATTCATCAAACTAGGACATTGACCCACAGCTGCTTGCGGGTTGATGTGTTCCACATAAGTTTGGTTGCAAAATGTTGTCACTTGTTTAATTTGATTTGAACCCAACCAAATTAAATTACTTGGTGTTTTTTTTTAGGTTGACCTACAAACACTTGCGATAACCCATTTAAATAGGAAAAACACAAAAATAATGTATCTAAACTAACGCAATGTACTTCTGAGTATTTTTAATGCATGGTTACATTTATGTGAATATTTGTATTTATAGTTTTGTACTTATGAGAGACAATCTCATTTAATGTGTTTCTGCCTGCGTCAAAGTATATATTTGATGTGTATTTGTCTTGATAGTGATTTTAACAATGATTGTTACTTGCTTGATTATTTTGTGTTAATTGGTTACGAAATCAAACTTAATCTAAACACCCTTTTTAACAAGCAAAATTATAACACTTGTGCCAAACTAACTAATAAAAATGTGCAAATCCTTTGTGATAAAAGTTACGTTGTGTGATTGAGAGGTTAAGAGTTCGAACTCTTACGACAGGATGAATGAATCGTCAATTTAAAAAAAATGTTCAAATCCTTCGTTGCTAGTAGTAACTAGTAAGTTGAGAGGTGGACCTGGCAACAACAGTGGGGTTAGTAATCCAATAGCGCATTACTTAGAAGTTCCAAACCGGCCACTATTCTGGATTCGTTCACATCTATACTACTATAAAAAAGGGAGTTTTTTCAACTAACTACAGACCATGCCATTTTGGCCTCTTTGACCAATCAAAAAGCACGATTTTGAAATGCTAACCTCTCCTTAAACTTCTTCTCTCTCCTTTTCTTAGATTTTTTTGATCTTATCACCCACTCTTTCCATCTCTCTTTCCCATTATCCTGTCCACAACAATACCTCTTTTAAACTCCACGAACTGACTTCACGTTTTACCAGCGTCCCCCACGTAATTTTGTTGAAAGAATATCATAACAGACGAATGACCCATTTCGGTACGGTTTCCTCAATCTGTCATCCACGTTCCATTATCCTCATCAGTTATCACACAGACACTTTTGGTTTCTTCAGAAACCGCCAACCAGACAGCCACACTGTTTAACCAGATGTTGGTTCCTCCGGCTCAACCAGTCTTCAGCGAACCCGCCAGCGAACCCGTCAAGAAGGATGAGTCGCTCTTGCCAGCTGCGCTGACGCTCACCAACGCCATGTTGATATACCACAATCAGCTAATGTCGCAGCGACAACGTTGTCATGAAAGACTCAAATCAAAGGAGCACCAAGATATGGACATGCCACTATACGTCTAAGAGCAACTTGGCACACCTGGAGAGTTGTGATATCTTCTATTTAGTTAGTACCACTTACCATTCTTGGATCCAGAACTGATCACATTTCCTCAAACCACGATCGATCAGGTCGCCTTATATGATATGTTTGTGGTCTGTAATCTGTATCATTTCTGGAAACCGTTAGAAGGCACCATTAATTATACTAATACAACATCAAACCGTTCATGCAGAAAAGCTTATTTCTACACTTTCAATCTCTTTTTCCCTCTCATATTGTCAAATTTGAAAACAGATTTCTACGAGTAAAGTATCAGTTAAAAACATGGACATTGCTAGAATTTGTATCTCCACTATTTGAAAAAAAAAAAAATATATATATATATATATATATATATATATATATATATATATAAACTGCCTGGACTTATAAGAATTGACCCAAATTGCCCCTTACAGTTTTGGCTTTTTTGTTGTAACGTATGGGCATCATCTTCTCGAGAAATGCATGTCAGTCTATAAATTTCTTTTCCGTTAAGTTTATATCCTAAGACTCGCTTTCAACCATATCTGTAGTCATGGAGTGACATAGTGATGATGCCCAAACAAAGGTTCAAGGCACACGTGTTAACACTTTTGAATGAGATCACTAGAGGAAAAAGGCTTATAGTCCACAAATATTACTGTGGACTATGCTTCATAATCCATGGTTTTAACCGTGGCGTATAAAATGACAGTGGACTATTACCGTAGATTAGGTAGCCATAGACTATTCTACATACTCCACGGACAAACCCATTAACTATTATAAAATTGTAGACTATTTGTATTCTTGTATCTCAAATTAAAAATCATATAATCCACTGTGATAACTGTAAACTATTATTTATTTATTATTAAATTAGATTTTACAGTCTATGGTGAAAACCTCATTTATATAAGATATCACATAAAAAGGAATATGTCATATTATGATATTCATTCATGATGTACTCATATTAGATCTTACAATTCTAAATATTTAACAATCACAACAAATTGTAATCGTAATATATGTTTATTTGAGATAATTAAAAAATTATAATACTTCATTCACACTCTGCTCAAATTCGTGGTAATCATATTACTAGGGATCTCGATAATAAAGTGATTCCATAAACAATATCCATATGTTTGAAACAAATAATAACATTATAGCTCAATCTGTTTCAGGCACATCTCTAGAAATTCTAAAAATGTCATTGTATTTCTGTATACATTCTGGAATTAAACACAACATGATGTGTTTTGATAATCTAATGACATGGTATCACAGTAGCAGTAACTACAATAATGTTGTATGATATTTTAGTCTCTTTCAAATATTGACTCCTGAAGTGTTCACTTTCTTCCCAAACATGTTGTGTAATAGTCATATTCCTATAAAAATAATATATTCAAGTCAAACATACATGACAACAAAATATATTTCTCAACAATATTCATTTATATAGATAACTTAATAATAATTTTATAATTGTAAGGTCATTGTTTTTGCACATGTTATTGTTTCATAACAAAGCAATATAATACAAATATGGTTGTATCATGTAAAATAAATTCAAACATGTATGTATCTATATTAATTGAATGACATATTAAACATGACATTTCATTTAGTATCTAACAAGAAAAAATACACCAATAACACATTAACTAAATAAAAATATTCTTGTTATGCTTAAAGAAAAAGTAAATCTTACCCAAATGAGGAGAATCAACATTCGTTCCTTCCTGTATCAGTAATTGAAAAAAAACATTAGAATATTATTTTAGAGTGATATATAAATATAGAAAAATAAGATAGCTAGCATACTGAAGATTTTAGTACATCCTCGAAACTAGATTCAAGAGTTGTCATCTTGTCCTACAATAACAATGTTTAAAGAATTTTTATTTAATAAATCTAAATATTGGATATAATTATAATAGATTTTAAATATTAAACAATACCTATGACTCTAATATCTTCAACCGAACTCGTAAATCCTCAATTTTATGTTCTTTTTCATTAATATGGCAATGTTGTTCTTTGATCTGATGGTCTTTCTCTTGCAACTGGGATTCCCAAGCTTTAGTCACACTTCTATTTGAATTTTCTACCAGCCTCTTCTACTTTAAATTTCTTCTAGTAATACATCCACTTATTCCTCTCTCATACCCTCCATGATGGGACCCATACACAGAGTCCACAATATGACCAAACTTCAATGGATCATTTGTATTCTCCAGTCCCAATTCTATACATCTTTCTATTACCTTTTCCTATAAGGTAAATTCACATATCGAGTTATTTTTCTTAATTTAGAATAATATTGATGATGATATAAAGACTTCCACAAATCACTCTTATTTTTTCATCTATATATTCATCATTCCTTTTATGACCATCAACCTAAGTTTGCTGGAGTGTCGCTTTCCCACCATTTTTCTCTTAAAAAATATTTACATATGTAACATATAAAAAATATAAGTTATTTCAAGTATTCTAAATTATATTAGAAATCTTATCACATTCAAATGCTTTTCAGCATAAGATAGCAGTCTAGTTGTGTGTGTAGCTTGTAAAATAATTCGATTGCATTTATTAATGCTCGCTTCTTGCTACTCAATGATCAAGTAAATTTATGAATTGGATATAAGTATGAATGATAAAACATAGTAAGACTATGCAATATTTTTTAAACTTTACCTGTTTTGATTGACTACTCCAAAGATCTATAAGTAATACCCAACTTTCTTATGGAACTCGATCATCTATAGTTTCCATTTGTTCAACAATGGGAATATTATGATTTAACCTATGTTTTAGATCCTTACGAAAATCAAGAAATTGTTGATTGATTGTCCTTTGGACAAAAGTAGTTACTTCATCATAAGAAGTCACTTTTGTATCATCCATATTGAAAAATTCAAAGTCACGCTGCATCGATAAAATGTAATATATATGAAAATTATAAGATTAAAAGTATTTTACTATTTTAGTTGGATAAAAATAAAAATATAAAAGCATCTTGAGAGTAGAACACTTACTAGAACATTATCCATAACCATTTCAATCGCCGATTCATGATCTTGTCCCCACTCCTTATGTATCAAAATTAAGAGGAATTACGAGCTACTATTCCTAAAAAGTTATTCAAACTGCTTCACCCTGGTCCAACAATTCTACCATCATTGAGAACAATGTATTTATGTTTCTGACCAGATGTAGGGGCCACTGCCTTTAAACTCGTGTCCTTCTCTTGTTAACATTTGGTATGATAACATCTAAAAACATTTAGAAAATGTGATTTAACTTTTATTTTGATAATGAAAAATATTCATAGAAAAATATAACACATGTGGCATCATGCTCAATTAATTCTATTAAATTTGTATGAACTACATCTTGGCTTTGATCATCCACTCCTAATATAGTAGAAAAATAAGGAAATATATACTCAACATAATAAAAGTAAATAAATATTAAAATCAATATTACTTTATCACAAATATTGTACCTCCTATCTGTTGTCTATCATTTTCATTTTCTGGAGTTGCGGTACGCATGCGCCTCTGTTCATTTCCTAGAATTGCATAGTAAAAGTAAATAAACACCAACATCAATTATTTGATAGAAAACATAACTTTATCATAAAATATTATACCTCCCATGTGTTGTCTACCATTGTCATTTTTCAGAGTTGTGGTACCCGCGTGTCTTTGCTCATTCCTTGCTAGAGTTGAGGTACGCACGTTTCTCTTTTCATTCACTACAACTTATATAAGACATGTAAATAAGCATCAATATGAATTATTTGATAACAATCACATCATTATTGATAAAGTTTATACCTCCACTATGATGTCTAATATGCTCATTCTCAGTAACTACAGTTGAGATGCATGTTTTTCTCTTTTTATTCACTATAATTTATATAATGCGAGTAAATAAACATCAATATGAATTATTTGATACAATGACTATAGAAATATTAATAAGTCTTGTACCTCCTTTGTGATGTCTAATATGCTCAATACCTATAACTAGAGTTGTAGTACACACTTGCCTCTGTTCATTTCCTAGAGTTGACATAACAAAAGTATGTAAATGTTTAAATAAAATATTATATAAGAAATATCATTTTTTCATATAAATTGTACCTCCAATGTACTTTGTGCCATGCTCATTCCTAGATATCCCATTTGAAAAATTTTGCTCTACGTCTGAATTTTTATTTTGAGAATTAACTTGGCCTTGAAGATTCACTGGATATCACATTTGAGAAATAAAGAATACATCATCTCTATATATCTAGTATAAAAAGTTATTCTAATTGTAAAAATTACCTCCACTTGATGGTCTATCCTGCCCATGTCTTGTGAATTCTGTCAAGGCATTCACTTGTGTCTTGCCATTTCCTACATGTTATATATTGAAAATGAACATACATTGATCTAACACACTACTTTTAACTCAAATTGGTACCTTTCATATTTTACAAGGTTTTTTCTAGGTCTAAATTTTTCTTTTGAGAATTAACTTGGCCTTGAAGATTCACTGGATATCACATTTGATTAATAAAGAATACATCATCTCTATACATCTAGTATAAAAGGTTATTCTACTTGTAACAATTACCTCCACTTGATGGTCTATCATGCTCATGTCTTGCAAATTTTGTCGAGGCATTCGCATGTGTCTTGCCATTTCCTATATTTCAGATATTGAAAATGAACATACATTGATCTAACACACTACTTTTAACTCAAATTGATACCTTTCATGTTTTGCAAGGTTTTCTCTAGGTCTGAATTTTTCTTTTGAGAATTAACTTGGCCTTGAAGATTCACTGGATATCACATTTGATTAATAAAGAATACATCATCTCTATATATCTAGTATAAAAGGTTATTCTACTTGTAACAATTACCTCCACTTGATGGTCTATCCTACCCATGTCTTATGATTTGTGTCTTGCCATTTCTTACATTTCATATATTGAAAATGAACATACATTGATCTAACACACTACTTTTAACTCAAATTGATACCTTTCATATTTTGTAAGGTTTTCTCTAGGTTTTAATTTTTCTTTTAAGAATTAACTTGGCCTTGAATATTCACTGGATATCACATTTTAGAAATAAAGAATACATCTCTATATATCTAGTATAAAAGGTTATTCTACTTGTAACAATTACATCCACTTGATGGTCTATCCTGCCCATGTCTTACGAATTCTGTCTAGGCATTCACTTGTGTCATGCCATTTCCTACATTTCATATATTGAAAATGAACATACATTGATCTAGCACACTACTTTTAACTCAAATTGGTACCTTTCATATTTTGTAAGGTTTTCCCTAGGTCTGAATTTTTCTTTTGAGAATTAACTTTGCCTTGAAGATTCACTGGATAACACATTTGAGAAATAAAGAATACATCATCTCTATATATCTAGTATAAAAGGTTATTCTACTTGTAACAATAACCTCCACTTGATGGTCTATCCTGCCCATGTCTTGCGAATTCTGTCAAGGCATTAACTTGTGTCTTGCCATTTCCTGCATTTCATATATTGAAAATGAACATACATTGATCTAACACACTACTTTTAACTCAAATTGGTACCTTTCATATTTTGCAAGGTTTTCTCTAGGTCTGAAATTTTCTTTTGAGAATTAACTTGTCCTTGAAGATTCACTGGATATCACATTTGAGATATAAAGAATACATCATCTCTATATATCTAGTATAAAAGGTATTCTACTTGTAACAATTACCTCTACTTGATGGTCTATCTTGCCCATGTCTTACAAATTTTGTCGAGGCATTCACTTGTGTCTTGCCATTTCTTGCATTTCATATATTGAAAATGAACATACATTGATCTAACACACTACTTTTAACTCAAATTGGTACCTTTCATGTTTTGTAAGGTTTTCTCTAGGTCTGAATTTTTCTTTTGAGAATTAACTTGGCCTTGAAGATTCATTGGATATCACATTTGATTAATAAAGAATACATCATCTCTATATATCTAGTATAAAAGGTTATTCTACTTGTAACAATTACCTCCACTTGATGGTCTATCTTGCCCATGTCTTACAAATTCTATCGAGGCATTCACTTGTGCATTGCCATTTCCTGCATTTCATATATTGAAAATGAACATACACTGATCTAGCATACTACTTTTAACTCAAATTGGTACGTTTCATGTTTTGCAATGTTTGGTCTAGGTCTGAATTTTTCTTTTGAGAATTAACTTGGCCTTGAAGATTCACTGGATATCACATTTGAGAAATAAAGAATACATCATCTCTAAATATCTAGTATAAAAGGTTATTCTACTTGTAAAAATTACCTCCACTTGATGGTCTATCCTGCTCATGTCTTGTGAATTATGTAGAGGCATTCACTTGTATCTTGCCATTTCCTAGATTTCATATATTAAAAATGAACATATATTGATCTAACACACTACTTTTAACTCAAATTGGTACCTTTCATGTTTTTCAATGTTTGATCTAGGTCTGAATTATTATTTTTAGAATAAACTTGGCCTTGAAGATTCATTGGATATAACATTTGAGAAATAAATAATACATCATCTCTAAATATCTAGTATAAAAGGTTATTCTACTTGTAACAATTACCTCCACTTGATGGTCTATCCTGCCCATGTCTTGTGAATTCTGTCGAGGCATTCACTTGTGTCTTGCCATTTCCTACATTTCATATGTTGAAAATGAACATACATTGATCTAACACACTACTTTTCACTCAAATTGGTACCTTTCATGTTTTGCAAGGTTTGATCTAGGTCTGAATCTTTCTTTTGAGAATTAACTTTCCTTGAAGATTCACTAGATATCACATTTGAGAAATAAAGAATACATCATCTCTATATATCTAGTATAAAAGGTTATTCTACTTGTAACAATTACCTCCACTTGATGGTCTATCTTTCCCATATCTTTCAAACTCTTTAGTGGAAGCCTTGCTTATTGGGTCAGTTTTCTTGATGATATTGTTCACAGAAATACGCTTAGGAGGCATTTTCCTATAGGACACAAAATATAAAGTTAGAGAATATACTTGAGTGATATGAAGGAAGATACATATGATCAAAATGTATTAAAAAGAATGATAATTCTTACCATAAATTGACTATGTTTATTTTATTCGTACATTTAGTTATAATATTTTCATCTACTTGATTCATTTTAGGATCTATGTCTGTTCTTATCCAAAGCTCTATATCGTCATCTGACACACTTTCTATTAGAATTTCTTCATCTGATATATTCATATCAAAAGAAGCAACACCGATGGGAATGTCATATGCGTCTCTAGCAATCCAAGAGAAAACTACATTCAAATTTCCATCTTCAGGATCAGTAGAATAGAAAACTTGTTTTGCTTGTTCAGGGAATATAAAAGGCTCATCGTCAAATGCAAGTTTGGTTGTATCAACAATGGTGAAGTTAAGATAATCCCTTGTAACTCCAACTCCATCATCACTATCATACCACAAACACTTAAAAAGATAGTATGGATCTAAATGTTGGAATCTAACTTCATATGTAGCCAATAAAACTCCATAATATAAGTTGTCATCTGGTCCAACAGTTGCAACCCCACTATTTTGTGTTACACGGCTGCACTCTATATAATTTGGTTCAAATTTATATCCATTGACGTAATAACCATGATAAGAAAATCCTTTAATTGAAGGTCCTTCAGATAAATACTTGAGCCTTTCTGGAATGTGTTGTTGCTTCCATAACTATCTAACCTATTAAAAGTAAATAGGTTTAAGTATTCACATAGTACAATTATGTCTAACGATAAAATAAAAAAATCTTACATGATCTTTAAACCAACGCACAAAATTTCTATGTTGTTCTAATTTGATGTCATCTTCACACCACGAGGAATGTCTAGATCTTAGGATGTCTACATGCTGCCTATAGAAACAATAAAATACACTTCTTGATATGCTACCATAAAATGATAAGAAGAAGTAATTAAAAATTTCTTCAACTTACTTTATGTAGTCATCGATAGAATCATCATTGAAAATGATAAACTGGTGAGCTTGATGAGTTTCATCAACAGAAAGAGCAATAATTTGACCAGCTCCAATTGGTCCATCCTCATAGTCTAGATTCCGTTTTTCTTTAGAATCGGAATCACATAGGTAATGGGAACAAAATGTAGCCACTTCATCTCTCAAATAACCCTCAACAATGGAACCTTATGGATTACTTTTGTTTCTGACGTACTTTTTTAGAGTAAATAGGTATCTCTCTATCGGGTACATCCATCTAAATGGATTAGGACCACATAGTTTAGCCTGAGTTGGAAGATGCACTGATAGGTGAACCATTACATCAAAAAACGCCGGAGGGAATATCTTCTCCAACTTGCACAGAATTAGAGGTATTGCATGCTCAAGTTTTTCCATGCTTTGAACATCAATAGATTTAGCACACAACTGCTTAAAAAATAGGGACAATTCCATCAAAGCTTTCCCTACATGTTTTGAAGTTGTTTTCCTTAAGGATAGAACAAGCAATTGTTGCATTAGAATGTGATGATCATGACTTTTTAGGCCCACAAGCTTCTTCTCATGAAGTTGAACTAATTGAAAGAAATTAGAAGAATATCCATGTGGAAATTTAAGATATTTTAAAATAGAAAAAAGGTTTCTTTTTCCTCAGGAGTCATGCTATAAGATGCAGGGGGATAACAACTTTTCCATTACTCATTGCTTTCTTTATCCACAAGGATTTCCTAATCTTCAACCTATCTATGTCCAAACGAGCATTTATGTTCTCTTTACTTTTGCCATCCTTATACAACAACCAACTTAATAAATTAGCACATATATTTTTTTATATGCATTACATCCAAATTATGGTGAACTAACAATTTACTCCAGTATGGAAGTTCAAAAAAAAATACTTTTCTTGTTCCAACCAAGAGGAAATTGTTGTCTGACATTTGGTGCATTGGATGTTTCCCTCACAAATATAAAACTATCATAATCATCCCATAGTTCCAGGATTTGTTGTCCAGAAAGAGAATTTGGTGCAGAATCAAGTTCAATAGTTCCATCGAAGCATTTATCATCATATCTCCATGGGTGTCAATAGGAAGAAATCTTCTATGCCTCATGTATGCTAATTTGTGACTAAATGGTAAATGAATGGATGTTGTATCAAAGTGACATTCAGGACAGCCATAAGTTCTACTAGTTTTTTGACCAGGTAACATCATATATACAGGGTAGTCACTTATGGTTCCTAAAAGAGCAGCCTGCATCCTAAAAGTTTCACAATTTTCAGCATCATATGTATCAACACCTACTGTCCACAACAACTTCAGTTCATTAATCCGTGGTTGTAAATAGACATCAATGTTGTTTCTCAGAGACTTTGGCCCATCGATTAGAAGAGGCATCATAAAATATGATTGTTTTGTTACCAACCAAGGAGGCAGATTATAATTTAGGATAATCACTAGACAAATACTATGACTGTCTCCATATGCCATATTAAAAGGACTGAACCCATCAGTAGATAGTGCTAGTCAAACATTACGAGGTTCACTACTAAATTCAAGATTTTTTCATTAAAATCCTTCCAGAGTTCTGAATCCCATGGGTGACACATTTGACCTTCAGGTGGTTTCGGGCTATTATGGTGATATGTCATGAAATTTTCCATTTTGGTTGAATTGAACATCCTCTTCAATCTAGGAATAATGAAGAGATAGTGACAAACTTTTGTTGGTATTTTGGAATCTATCTCTTTGTTAGGATTTGTAGGCTTCCATCTTGATGTTTTACACCTTAAGCATTCATCTAGATTGGCTTGATCACCTCTATATAACAGGCAATCGCTTGGACATGCATGTATCACTACTTCTGTTAAACCTAAAGAAGACCTCAATTGTTCATCTCATACCAAGTCTTAGGAAAGTTGTTATTCACTGGAAATACCTTACAGAGTATTTGAAGAAGCTCACACATTGATTTGTTGGTCCAATGATTATCACACTTAATGTTAAAGAGATTAGAGACAAAATGCAATGTTGAATATTCACAACCTTCACATAGGGTTGTGTTAGCTTGTTTCAAATCTTCTTCAAATTTTTCACTTATGATCTAGATTTGAAACAAAATTGTGTTCCATTTCATCAACATCCCCAATTATTGCATCGGAAATCATTTGATCCACATCATCATTTGACTCAAGGGGTGAAGTTCTAGTATTTTTTTGTTATAAAAAAGTTCACCATGGTACACCCATAGAGTGTAATGAGGGAAAAAACCATAGAGAACTAAATGCTCCCTAATTATGTTGTGTTCCTTGTGAAACTTATTCTCACATTTCATACATGGACAAAGCATCATTCTCATCTTGACATTATTTTAGGCAAATTCCATAAAGAAATCTATCCCATCAATAAAATCATTATCCCGACGACGATCAAATCATGTTTTTTTAGCTTATACATCTATGTTATGTGGATAAAATATTGATTGTCCATAGTTGAAACCTAACATAAAAAGACATATTTTAGGAAGAGGTCGATTTATATTGTCAAAAATAATACTAGTTTCTAAAAAAATAAAAATATTAAAAAAATTCATCAAAATGTGTTGCTAATTCAAACAATATGGTTACCTATATTGATATTAAATACATGCATTATCTTCACATTTTTTCTCAATATTTTTATGATAATATTTTTTGTCTGATAACAAAGAGTTTCAATTATTTGAACATTTAATATAAAACATGCAACTTGGTATCTCATATGAAAAAGACAATACACATAGTCAACTACGAAACATAAGTATGAATATAAAGTAATATGCAAGACATAGGATAAAACATGGATAATAAATACAAGACTTTAACACTCGTCTAGATCAGGGCATATGTGAAGTCACATATGAATGTTGATCGATAAGTATTAGAACCTTATAACAATCAACGATGGTGAAATTTAAAATGATTATTACAGTTGATGTTAGTTGTATATTGAAAGAAGAAAAAGTTAGAGCACTCACAAGAAGATGAAGTACGCGTCGAGGCATATGCGCCTATGACAAGATTCTTCTCAAAAGTTCACAAAGAACAAATCTGCTTCCTAACTTTCTGATTCTAATCAACACCCTATTGTGAGTATACATAGTTAATAACTTATCAAGTTTACACCAATTAAATTGTGAAATGCTTTAAAATCTAAATAAAATATAATCGTGCATTTATTTGAAACTGTGGTCCAAACAAACTCTTACGGAAGTGATGTGTGAAGATATTAATCATGGACTAAGCTGCCAACCATGGATTATAGAAGATTTTGCACTAGTGTGATGTGTGAAAATATTAACAAATTTACAATATAGACAAATTGCATACTTCCAAACATGATCAGTCATTTTAAAGTGAATACATTATAATATTTTTTTTACTAGAGGTAGGAATTAAAATTGGTTATGCATTGTTGGTAAATGCACAACTCATAGAAAAACATGTATGTTTTCATCTGAAAAAGTGTATTTTGTATTATGTAGGATTAGATACGTACTAGTGCGCTGAAGACGAAACAAGTAGTCAAACACATTATCCCCTAACAATAAGACATGGGTTCAAATAACAAGTATCAAATCAGTTTATTCAGACATTCAACCCACAACCACACTCTATCCTGCGATCAGTGGTGAAGTCAAAATTTTCAAATACGGGGGCATCATACATAGTAACATTCAAACATAACTCATTTCAGATATTCAACATACCAGAATGGTAATATTTATACGAAGAGGCATGTAGTGTGAACATTTATGAATATAACTATACTAATATATATGTATATGTTAATCGGTATCTATATGAAATCCACACAGAACTCCAGGATGACTGAGAAATTTCTAGATGCAATGGGTCCAGTGTAGTTTGGAAGAGATAGACATGAATACAACACTACGTTAAGAAGGACAAATCCCTTGTATCTACATGTTGGCGTCTCTGAGATGATAAGACTGTGACATAAACAGGACACTCAAGGATGAGCAGGGAAGGCACAATTATACAGGATTAAGGCAAACTACTGATTAAAATTTTCTTAATAAAAAGGCAGCCGAAAAGCCCATCAATTTGTTCTACCCGAAACAAACGCAACTCATCTGTATCCGTATATGACATGCTTCTACATATTTATAGAAATTGAATACCAGATTAGAAAATAGAGCAGTGAGATTAATAGCAAATGACAAAAAGTTAAGTGGGGACTGTAATATAGATTTTGACAGAATACCTAATCCTTCCAGTTACAGATAGTATTCTCGGCTCCAACAAGTCAGGAACTTACGACCGGCACTGCCTGCGATCCCTAAATATCGTGATTAGGATCGATTCGTTGCACCACCTGTAGCAGGTGGAACCTTTCTTCTACTCCGATGTGGTTGGCTTGCAGTGGATCTCCTTTGTGTGTTGGAACCGGCTTTTCGGAAGAAAGCGAACAGGATGGTCGTGTGATTAGTCGACAAAGCAGGGATGTGGTTTTGGGAGGAAATGAAAAGACGCAAGCATCTAGGCCAAAAACTAATTAGCACATGAACCGAGTGGGAGTTAGTGGGGGATAAGAGGGAAAAGTTGAGGAAAATTGGTGTTAGCCGTGTACTAATAAATTCAAATTAATTTTCTAAAAACTGAGCAAGTAATAACCGTGGACTGTTGTAAGAACCGTGGAGTAAAAGCACTCATGTGCTAGTGATTGTTTTATGCATTTGGTGATTATTTGCTTATACAGAGGAGAAAAAGTACACCACTCGTGGGAAAAGATGTATATTTTTATCTACAAAAATATACTTTTGTATTGTATAGGATCAGAATCACAGTAACCATCCTTACAAAACCCCTTTTATACAGTCTGTCCACTATTTTCTTTTGACCATAAACATCGTGTTTTGCTGTGAGACGATCTATTCATGGAGTCACCGGTCAGAGAAAAATATATCTATGGAAAATAGTGCCTACAAATAAAACTTTAAACTGAAGTACATATGTTTTAGAATGTACGTCATTGTAAATGATGATGGTTGAACCTTGTCTTAAATAGCCGCTTATACAAATTATACTTTTATTTGTTGTCATTGTTCTATTCTGATTGAGGCTCAGTGGACTACACTAGATTCACAACGTGCTCGACCCCTTCTAATCCTTCTCCACCAGATCATTGGTTCTAAACACGCCGCCGCACAGGTTTCCTCGCGGGTAGGTTTCCTGGAGGGACAGGTTTGCTAGGGTACGGTGGGTGGCACAACACTTAATTGGATAACTGTGTATCATAAAGCGAGTAGTGAAGAGTATTTGGGTCTGGAAAAACTGGGTCGCAGCCCAAAAACCATGGTCCATAAGTATCCGAACGATGCTTTCCAACTAACCGTGGACTAGATCTGCAATATAATTGAGGACACATTTTCAACCGTGGTATATAAGGACATACGCTATAGTGAGAGCATGATGCCTAAATTAATTAAGGAGAAAGACAGTCTGTGTCATGTGTACAACCTTACATTGTCAATAAAATTGTTGTCAGGTTAGTAATGTTCTTGTTATTAAGAGCAAAATGGTCAATTCTTCACAATTAGTTTGTAAATTTTGTTTGCATTACAATTGCCTCTTTTAACTGTTGACAATCAAATAGTTTCCCTTCTTTCTTTGTTTTTTCTCAACTCAGAAAAATAGGTTCATTAACTCCAAGTGGATGATGTATGAGCTTTTGTTATATATTACAATCTATACAAAAGGTGATTGCAATCTGCACCAAGCTACACATCCATTAATGGGCACCTAGAGCAAGCAAATGAAACAATCAAAGGAGCTATTAAGCATAATCACTGTCAGCGGTCGACAAGGCAACAAGTACGTCCACATAGTGATTATAAAGGTATACTTTTGACTTATAAATTCATTATTTTGTAATATAATATATAGCATGTTACCCCATTAGGTTACTCTCTAATTCGTAATGTTTCTCCTATTTCAATTCGGACCGCACCAAAATGTAACTACTGCATACCTTTGAAGGAAGGAGTTTTTCTATACCTGAAGTTGGACTTTTCACATTTTGTCTAAGTTTCCATTTTGTTTCAATGTTTTATCTTGTAAACATGTGTCACTAGTGTACGCCTCATTTTCTGAGCTTAGTTTGACTAATAATGTACACCACGGGTCCATCCAATGTTAGTCGAAGGGATGGCCAACAATACAATGCTCCAAACTGTCCATCCCATCCCCGATAAAACCATACTTCACTAGCTAAAATGTATATTTGTGATATTGTGTTGAATAAAGTAATATTGTGATTCAGTTGGATACCTATAGTTTGTGGAACTATTGTATTTGTGCATATGTGTTTGTAACTGATTTTTTCATCTATGAAGGTACAAATTGCAAATGGACGTTTACCAATTTTTCAGTCAGAATAACACGTTACTAGCCTCTAGAAGGAATTCCACAGTAGGTTTCTGATACTGGAATCGTATGCCTGTGAATATGCAACATTAACAAATTTAGTATACCCTCACGGATTTGTTTAATGATGACTTTATTGTATCTCAATGTGACAGACGTGGGCAACTGGTGAACTCTCTATCTTCTTGTGTATCTAGAATTGTTTTTGATAATTTGATTATTCAAGCACCTGACATGGTTGCTTACTGAATTACAATTGGTGGTAAACTCACTGGCGAATGATGACCCTGATTAATAAATCAAAATTGATGGCTTTCTTATAAGATTCGAAAATTTCTCCTATAACTTGTTCATTTAAAACATAAGAAATATGAACTTGGTTTTACTAATATGGTTTGTTTGACGCACCAAGCATTAAGTAAGCTTTTCGCAATCATATGATTCAGTTGGAGCAAAGTGTTCTTCCTAATCTCAATGTTTTTTGGGGGAGAAATTGCAAATGAACTATGCTTTGCATTACTAACCTATATTTTATACAAAATATTTCACGGTAGACTTGAGTTGTCCACCCTTACTCTGATAAGAAAAGGGTTACCGTCCTTTCTTTTCTAGTATTAAAGTCTCAACCCTTTTAGATACCACACAAAGTCATTGATTGTACTCAAAACCTCAAAGAAGACCATGCGAGTAGGACACCAATCCTAATGCAGTATTATGTCAAGTTAAAAATCTACTTAGTAATGTATGTAACTAATACTTTGAGCTACAATCAATTGGGAAGGTCCGCCCTACGCTTTAAATCTACACCAGGGTTGGGTTAGAACCTCGCCTATCTTGATTTGATGAAATATCATATAAAGCTACGAAGTGCTTGGATTTTAAAAATGCAACATGCATATGTATAAAATAAGCAAATAAAGGCAATGATGGGCCATTACTTATTCCTAAAGATTGTGTAAATAAATGTGCTCGGTGATTAATACTATGCCAATAACGATTACAATGTAAAATAAAAAAAACTTAAGAGATTATATCATGGGGGTGGGGATCTTTATGTATAAAGGTTTCATGCATTGAAAGGAGTACATATCAGTTACTACAATTGGATACAATTTCATTTCTATGGATTACGTGTAAGTCATATTTCTAAGACAACAACAAAGGCTATTATAGTAAATACTATCCAAGTCAAATATTGTATCTACTATCACCATGACATAATAAATATTGGATAACATTTTATTTATTCAAGGATGTAAGGATTAAACACTAAGGATATTTTTATATATATATGGTCAAGGATTAAACACTAAGGATATTCTTACATATATTTGGTCACTACTTTGATAATATAAAATATGTTTTAAGAATTATAGTGGCATTGTATAAATATTAGCCTAATCAAATATTGGAATGAAAAAACTACATACATAGCTCTGATGCAATTAACATTCAATTATCTTACATTACATAATATACAAATATATTATTCTTCTTTTTAATATTTAATAGATTGGTGCATGGCCGGTGGGGCGTAGCTCAGGCGGTGCGGCTCGCAAGGCCTCTGCGAGAGGTCACGGGTTCGACTCCTGGCTATGCCCCAGAAGTGAAAATCGTCGCAGCGTCGGCCGGCCAACGATGCTACTATTTGGGTACCCGGTCATGCGGCTGGTCGGACCCCCGGGTTTACCCTCCCAGGGGGGGGTCACAAAGTGACACTTTCTGAGGGGGGTTCCCAGTCATCAAAAATAGATTGGTGCATGCCACACTAGCCTCACAATATCCATACATGAAAACTAGAACCACAATGGCATGAAGGATGTTTACTTTGTGTGTTTAACTCGATGTTTTCCATTAAATGATTTGTCTCAAAATGAGTTGTAAGTTTATATTTTATGTCTTATTTCAAACCTAAAAGTAATTTATTTTGGATTTACAAATTATACAATAAATTATATATATAACTATGTAAAATGGGCACGTGCAGTTGCACGTGTGTTTTAACTAGTCACATATAAAAGTGGAAGTTGTCTGTGGCTGGGCTAGCAGCCTAGCAATAAGATTAGAATGTCATTGCACACGCCGCACCGCCTGGGGGATCCTCCACGTAGCTTTGATGCAAACAAATGAAAATTTGTCTGTTGCTTCTCTTGTTCACTCTAACGGGCTGGGGATAGATTGCTTGTGGCGCAAATAAAGCATCGCTACAATCTACATGATGTATTACAATTGGCGCGCCTATGCTGTTTACAATGTCGTGACTTTATCTTATCTTAACTGGCCATTTGGGTTCCAGCATTGAGAATTCCGGTAATTTAAGCCTAATTTGTATCCTGTGAAATCCCGCTCCCTCCGTTAAGCGGCTCTTGCTGCGGCTCAAGCTACAGAGTTGATGAGCCCGAGCACGTTCGCTGCGACCCAGCCTGACGGAAACGCAGCGATCAAAAAGTCTGTTGATTTTGACGAGTTTTCAAAATGTCATTTTTAGTTATTATTTCTGAAGAATATAGTATTTAGATTCACTGCCGAGTAGATATAATACAGCAGCAGCAGTACAAGACTGCCGCATTTTAAAATTTCTCCCCCAAACTAGGTCTAATCTTCTACTTTGTCAGTGGTTGCGTATACGGAATTCTAGTGAATAGTGATGTCTAAGGGCTCGTTTGGTTGAGAGTAGCATCAACACACACTGAGATTTTGGAAACAGGAAATCCAACAAAACAAGTTGCAACCGCAAAAAATTCTTTTAGTTTGAAGGAAATTAATCTTGTTAATTTTATCTTTTTATGTTTGGTTGGACCTAGTTCGTCCATGAAGATCCACATGTACATGTAAATAGAACACTAGCCACCTGCTCTATCTAGTCCTTCAGTGTCATTTTTGTCTTCTGCCGTAATGAACCTTTGCTATACTAGCTAGATAGCAAGCCATTCATGTAACCTACAGATGGCATCCATGACCTCTAGCTCTTAGCATCTGCATCACCATGGACTAAGGACTATATGGAAACTGAGCGCTAACGTGCTACTCCTCCGATGGGACTAGATGTGAGGAATGGTGGGAGGATCATGGGTGCAACGCGCGATCAGTTCATTATCCATCTAACATGTCACTATCTCTTTACCACTCTCACCTACATACTGCAGTTGCTATCTCCAACTCTACCCAGCTCTGCAACTCCTTGGCCAACGGAGGGGTGTGCGGCAAGGTCAGTCTCTAACCCATCAACCACATCTCGCACAGCGTTGCCGCCGTACGAGAACGATTCACAATGCACTGATGTGATTCAGGCCACATTCATCGAGCCATTGCATGGGAAAGACGATCAATGGCAGCTACAAGTGAGTAGTTGTTGTCTAATGGATCATGCTCAACTGTGGCATGGCAAATAACGAATGATCTAGATGGAGGGCACCCACTCCACCTTCACGGCAGTCTGAGAATAGTATAAGAGGGACGATGGATGCACTGCTCGTGGCAACAGAGGAGGTGCCGGAAAATGAACCACGCCCTTTTTGGACGCAGTCCATCTCCATGCAGTTAGAGTTCACACCGTGGGTTGGTATTACGTCAAACCAGACGCGTTGCAGTGAAACCCACGGTGAGTTGCAACTGCTTACCTTGAATTTTGCCCCAACCAAACGGGCCCTAAACAGAATTTGTTGACGGTTTTCACATTTTCACAAATCTTCAACCCACGCCAGGACACTTCATTTCATTTTTGACAAGCGCAGCGTTGCCCATTGCAAAAAATTGCAAGGGGAGATTCACAAAACACAATGTGGACTAGTTGCCAAGATGAAGTCAATAACCATGGACCTCGTCTTTCAATATCTTTTCTGAAACAAAATAGAAATAACATTTCTCACGTCTTCGTGCAGACTGCTGCTGACCGTTGTCTGTTTCAATATTTCCACAGCCCCCTGCTTTTGTTTCCCACCTTCCTGCTACAATTTCCCCCTACCTGGCCATCGGGATCTGACCCAACCAAAGGGGCCAAAACCATTTACGAGGACGTGTCCTACATGTACAAGTCGGACAACCATTTGCACTACTAGCAAAGGACAATATCTGGAGTATGTCTGCAATAAACCATTTTCACTACTAACGAAAGACGTGTGTGGCTTCAATCCCTATTTTAAACGACATTCCCACTCTGGTCTCTTCAGATAGCCGTATTCAATGTCTATATACCACTGTCGGGTTAGATGATTTCACTATATTATGTGGACAACATGACACTCTTCTTAAAACCCTCTATTCCCTATTGTAATGTCATTAACATCAAGTCAATCCTAGCAATATTTCACCACATCTCCCTCTTTTTAGTGAGAAAAAAAAAACTAACTCCTAAGAGGCCCCCTTTCTTTCATACCAAATTTCACTTCAAACGTGAGATTTTGGAAAGATGAACGGCTAGAAGAGCCTAAACCAAGACATCTCTAGCCTAACTAATATTCACTCCCTCCTAACTATAGGAATCTACCTACTAAGTTGCATAAGAGATAATGACCTCAAAGAGACTTACAAAGTTCGTGTCTACTTAATAATTTATGCGGAGCATCTTAGCTTAATTACTAAAAAAAGCTCCATCAACCATCAATCTTCTATGGACCCAAGGTGCATAAATCATGGTAAAGAAGAAGGAAAATATTATGTGAAGTGAAAATCAAACCCAAAATCAGATCTTATTTGTCTATATGGATGCATAAAGACAAAAAAGGAGAAGGGAAGTAATAAATGGATCCTCCTCTTTTTGTTTTTATGCATGCATAAAGACAAATGGGGTCTGACTTTAAGTTTGGTTTTGATTCCATATAGCACTCTCAAAAAAGAAAGACTTAACAATACCTATCCTTCTCTGATATAACATTCTTCCTTGCTAAAGATTTCTTGAAGCGACCTCTTCCCTAGAATGAAGCTCATGGCGTGACTTTTAGTTACTAATAAATTTTCGTTGGCCAAAGTCTCTCTAGAAGAGGTTTGCTTGTATGTTGTACCAGAGCGTCATGATGTCCCCTATCTAAACATTCTTTTCATACCTCTTCGCAAGTGATATTTGGCTATCTCTCCTTCATAACATACTGACAACTAATAAGATCACCCAAGAAACCATTCTGAATTATTTTCATACTAGCTTTCTATCTGATAACATTCGCGTAAGACACAGATGTTCCTCCCTCCCACTGGCATGTGTCGAGACTAAAAAATAGAATAAAAGGTATGTTTGAAAATAGTTATATTACTACAAGTTTAGGCGGATATTCAGGTATGGATTAACAATTAAGGAACCACACGTGCATTCTTAACAAAATATCCATGCAATTTTGTCGCTTCCCATACAACAACTCCACTGGGTCTAGTTATTCATCGAAGATCATCCCAATGAGTCGTGTACTCACCAAATGACCCACCCCTTGATGATTACAATGACATGGAGCACTAACTGATGATATACCTCCTATAATTCAATATCAAAGCCTACTCTTTGTCCTCTTAGGCTCTGACTGGTTCAGTGTAAACGCAGTTTTCTTGGAACTCATTTTCCCAGAACTGAAATTGAGTTCCTGGAAAATGACTTCCAAATGATTGGTTTGAAACTTCAGTTTTCCTGAAACTTAATTTCCATTGATTGGTTTGTTGTAACTGTAGGCACAAAATCTAGATATAGAAAGTGTAAATTTATGTTTCAAGATATAGTGTAATAAAAATCAATATTGAAATGAAAATAGTTAATTGGTAAAATCCAAAATGATAGCATGAACAACATAGATAGTGTAAATTTATGTTTCAAGATACAAATCAGTTCCAGGAAATTGGAGTCCAACATGATAATGGAAAAAACTAAAACAAGAGTCAATCATCCATAAAATCTGTTGTAGCTGAATTATCTCTATCATGTTCTCCTTCTTCAGTAGTGTTCTTGTGTCTCTTTTCAAAAAATTTGCGAAGCCAAGTCATCCTCCTATTTGGATTGCAACTCATGAATACTTTGGCATCTATAGTATTGCCACAAAGATGTGTCAAGGCATCTATTATGACTTCATCATCAAATATGCCTAACTCATTTATTTTATCCAACTCCTCGGATATCTTACTTCCATCCAAATATTTTGGTTCTGGTCTAGGCTTTGAGAAAACCTCAACCAACCTATCAATCTTATTAGTAAATTTTTCAACCATGTCATCATCTCCTTCTCTCATTCTTTTTTTAGTTTTGTTTTTCATCCTTGACCCACTTGTAGGAGGAGTTTCCTTTGACACATTTACATTTTGGGATTCAGGGACTACCTCACAATCTTCAATTCTTATGTCTACATGTTCATCATCTTCCGTCAAATCAACATGGTCCTTTGAGTTTTGTCCACCTGCAATTTCACCTATCGACCTTCGTATTGACTTGAAGTGTTATGACCCACTCCATGATTAACTAATAAATACCTGGAATTACGTAAAACACCTCAATTGGTGTGGAGTATCAAATTAAACATCATAGATAATCAAGATAAGCTAAGATGTGAGTTAATAGCTGAGATTAAATCACTTGAGGCAATTAATGATGTCAATGTTGAATATTTAGTACATTAAGTTGAATCAAGCAATCACAGTTGTAATTAGAGCTTTGATCCAGTAGAATTGTCCATTTAGCATGTTTTGCACTTTGAGATTATAGATAATTTCGTGCTTAAACCGTTGCAAGAAAAATCACTCGAAACTGACTTTCGAGTCAAAAGATATGGACATTTGAGTGTTTAGGGACCTAGTTGTAATTTTCGGTCTTTGCTGGGTAATTTACACTTCGGCCCCTCCGCGACCTTTCTCGCTTATCCCTTCTTTCCCGATAGAACAGGGCACCGCAAGCGGTGCCCAACCAGTCCGAATAGCAGATGGAAGGGGGCGATCAGGGGGGGGGGGGGGGGGGGGGGGGCGATTTCCTGGCCCTGGGCTCCGATCCAGCAGGGTGCCACTCCCCTCCTTCTTCTACCTTCTTCCTTCCTCTCTTCTCTCCCTTATCCACGGCCACGACCAGCAAGGCGGCGCCCCAAGCAGGCGGCCGACCTGCAGCTGGAGCTGCACGAAGCAGCGCCCAGGGGGGGGGCTCATTAGGTGCGCCCAGTACCAGGGACGACACCTCTGAGCTCGGCTCGAGGTCCACACCACGAATCTACAACCAGCTAGCTCTGAATCAACACCTAGCAAGTTGATGTGCATCTTGACCTGCGGTGAGCAGCAGTTACGACTGTTGTAGCTTGGGCACATGGAGCAGCAACTAGCAGCCCTCGACTTCGGCCGTGAATCCAGAGTTCATTCAGCAGCTCCTAGCCACGACTAGCCACGAGCAACAACCAACAAAGTCCGATTTCAACCTGAACGTGTGTGTGGTACTGTTGATTTGCAACAGGTTTGTTTTAGTTTCTAGTCAGTGCGTTGTTCGGCCGAGTTGCGTACAATTCGGCCGAGTTTCTTTATTAGGATTGACGATCAGCGTTTTGATCGGCCGAATTGGGTGTGATTCGGCCGAGTTTCATTTATAGGAATTTGATCAGGGCTTGGATCGGCCAAGTTGCGGGTGGATCGGCCGAGTTGTCAGCCGATCGGCCGAGTTCCCAGTTTGGTCGGCCGAGTTTCATTAGTGTGAGTAGTAGTTCATTCAGTAATCATTATTTAACTCAATCTAAATGCTAAGTTGCTTCTGAATTAGTTAGTATAACTTCTAAACAGTGTAGTACATACAATAGAGTATGTCAGATTCATTGGAAATGAATTACTTAATATGCTTAGTGAAAATGATAAATTTCATGTATTATAGTTGCAATGTATTTGCTGATTTAAAAATAGATGTTTAGCATTGAAAGTGGATAAATGATACTGAATCATGTCTAATGATGATAATGGATTTATATTTGCTTCATGTGTTATTCAGATTGTGCAATATGCATGAAATGTGATATTCCTGTTTAAATGTTTATTTGTTAATTAATTATTAGACTTAGGTGCCCTAACACCGTAGAACCCCTAAGAGGTATCTGCAACTTAGGGGTGAAACTCGTGTCCAACATCAACCGGTTGAGTAATTCTGGTGGCACGAGGGTTGATAGACAGTGTCCAACACCAACCGATTGAGTAATTTCGGTGGCACTGGGGTAAATAATAAGTAAAATAAAGGGTTATCCAACACCAACCGGTTGAGTAATTCTGGTGGTAACCCTGTGTTGACTCCCTGCGCCTGTGTACTCAGGTCAGGAGGAGTCTGGAGCACACGTGGTTGTGCAGCACACGTGGTTGTGCATTGAGGCCGTGGAGCCTGGGGTCCTGTAGCAGAACAGGGCTGGTGTCAGACTTAGCATTTCCCGGGTGTGTCGCTAAGTTTTGTACGGTGGGACCGTAGCATGAACTTGCTGCGGATCTTTATATGCAGAGTACACTGCATATATTTAGGGCATAATAATAATATGAATAAGTAATCATGTAGGATCACAGTAAATTTATATAACTGTTTATTTACCTGAATTATCTGTTGATGCTTAGAAATGTGATTAATATCTGTATATCTGCTATGTATTTAGAATTGCCTTGCTTAGTTCTGCATTTATGTTTAATTTCAATTTATAAACATGAGGAGTTGTTTAGTGATAGCTAAGTGAAATACTATTCACTGAGCGAGTAGGCTCATACCTCTACTCAAAACATTTTCAGGTTATCATCAGCAGCAGGAAATCAGAAGGATCGATTTATCCTTACGCCTAGTCGATAGAAGGTTCGTAGTTAGTAGTTAGAGGTCTCTTAGTCCATTCTCCTCGATCTTCAGGACAAGGTGTGAGTGAGAGAGAGAATGTGTACAAAGATGTAAATTAACTGTTTCGCTTTATTTTATGTCAAACAATGTAGAATGTTGTAGACTCTGTTTATATTGCTAGTCAGTTAATAAAGATGCTTCCGCAGTTTGTTTAGTTTCAATTTACAGCATAACTCAGATTATCCTATTAATCTCTTTAAAAAGTTTTAAAAAGTGAAGAGTGATTGGCTTATGTGTAAATCTCATCATGTCGCGTCCTAATTTCGTGGTTTGTGGTTAATGTGAGATTGGGGCGCGACAATTTTTGGTATCAGAGCTTTGGTTTGAGTACATAGTTACTCAAGGTCAGGGGACGATAAGAGACCAATAGGATTAAGGTTTAGGTGTCTTTCTTCTATCTGTAATTTTCTAACAGGAAGTGTTCTGTTATATTATTACAGATAGCAGGAAGAGGATGTGGTCACGAGAATCAAGTAATGAGTTTAAGATGAGTCGTTAAGAATCATTAAGGTCAAAAGATAAAGTTATAAGTAAGGCGAATAATAAATGATGTGTCTTTAGCTCTGGGAGGTCTGAGTGTTTAGATACCCTGGCCAGGTGTCTGAATACTTAGATTGACCAGTATCGAGCTACTCTGTCTATTCTTCTCTGGATGCCCTGGCCAGGTATGCAGAGGAAGGATAGGCTAGAGAGAAACCCTAGAAATCATAGGGTTAAGAAACCAGAAATTTATGTAGGAATAAGAGATTACATATAAGATGCGATTCAACTCTTGTCTATCATTGTTTATTTGATTTAAAGATCACTAGAAATGCTTTTATATGCATGAAATGAAATTTTCAATTTGTAAAGTAAACATGATTCTTTTATATTGTTGTGTCATGAAGTGAATTGTTTAATGTTTGTTTTCTTTGTAATAAAGTAGACCCGAAATTATGTTTAATTGAGTTTGCCCTAAGTGGATATTCTTTCCACATGTTTAAGATTAATAGGGGTTGATTAATCCCGAGTAGCTCTTGGCTTCAGGACTACAGGTTCGGCCTGGTCCGGCTGGCATGATGCGTTACTGGGATCTAATGACTCCTATTAACAGTAAAATTAGAATAGACTCTGGATGATTTAGACCCGTAACATAGTGAGAATGTTTATACACTAGAATGTTTTAACTATGATAAGAAGTCTAAACGTTCTTTTGTCTTGAGAATTAGGGTTTGAAAGGCATAGACCCTAATCGGCCCAAAATAGGGTTTTGATGATACATAAATATAAATTTGATAAGTAAAGTGTCTCAGTAAATGATTTCTAGTATTTTATGTGTAACTCTGATTTGGCTAAAATTGGGATATGAGTTGGATATATATTATGAAAGCAACATTTGGAAAATATCAGAATTTTTGAAGAATATTCTAACCTATTTATCGGCCGAGTTTCAAACTCGACCGATCACATTTTCTGAATGATATAGCAGTGTGGTAATTGAATTTTATCTTTTTATTGGTATATCCAATTTATCTCAAATTTTAACTGTGTTTGAACAACACAATTTTAGACACTTTGTAAAATTGGCGTAATTTTTGGATGACTTTTGACCTCTACAGTGAGGGTGTCGGCCGAGTTTGTAACTCAGCCGAACCTGCTGCAGACTGCAATATAGCAGTGCACTGTTTCATTTTTTATTAATTATTGGTAACTTGAAATGATCTGAAATTTTTACTGGAGGTCTGAAACTTCATTAGGAACAACATATAACATTTCCAGAATTTTTGGAGCTTTTGTTAGCTGTTTAATAAACGAATTACAGAAACTATTCTGAAAACTGAATTTTCAGCCAATATAATTAAAGTTGAGTGTTGGGTTAATATGCTATTGACCCAAGCAACTCAAATTGATTTATATAATCGACCACACACACACAATAATGTTATATTATTAATAAGGATCAAACCCTATAATGATTAAAGTTGTAGTAGTTTAAGGGATCTCAATAGTGATTAAACCTTGAATACTAGTATCTCTGTAAAATAAGACCTTGAGATTTATTCTATGAAAAATAAACGGGCATTGATAGTGATCTAGGGTTTAAAGGTAGTTAATATGATCGGTACATGAACAACATGAAATGACTTAGAGAAAAGAGTAAAACATAAACCTAAAATGTAACAATAAGAACAGTAGCATAGAAAGCGGAGTATTATCCGATATATGATCTGAAGATAGTTGATGTAGTTCATGTTTTTAAGACATGGTGTCACTATCTTTATGATGTGACAATAGATTATCACCCTGGTAAAGAGAGTGTGGTAGTTGATGCTTTCAGCAGAAAGTCAAGTTCAACAGTTAATGCATTCTCTATGACAGGTTTCAATAGAGACCTGTTAGTAGAAATGTGGAAGTTGAACTTAGACTTAGGGGTGACAACACAAAGTGGTTTGATTGTATAGATGCAGGTTCAAGCCTACTTCTTATGATCAGATTAAGGAACTACTAGAGGGTGATAGTGGATTAAACCAGACCATGCATGGCATGTTGTGTGTACCTCGAGATAGTGTAAAATTCTTTTAAGGGGAAAAGGCTGAAAGAAAAGATTCTTATGGAAGTGTATGTATTGATGTATGCTATGCTTTCAGGAAACACTAAGATGTATATGAATCTCAAGTAGTTGAAACGGATGGTCAGATATGCAGAAGAGTGTAGCTAAGTATGTGGTTAAAAGTAGTGTATACCAGTAGGTTAAGACTGAACCCTAGAAATCTATAGCTACCTTGTAATCTTTTTCTATGCCTGAATGGGAATGGGAATTTATCACAATGGATTTTGTGGTAAGATTACCCAGGACACCTAGAGGTTGTAATTTGATATGAATGATTGTGAATAGACTGATTTCGTCTGCTCACTTTCTTCATATTAAGTCGACCTGTGATGTCTCGAGACTTGACTAAGATATACATGGATAAAATAAATAGATTGCTTGGTAATCCAGTTTCAATCATATCATATTGAGTTTAGAAATACACAACTGATAATGGTACGGTTTGAGTATGAACCCAGAAAAACACAGATTTAGTAAACCATTAGATGTATGATTTCAAGCTAGCAAGACAGCATTAAAATATGTAAATAAACCTAATTGCATGCTTCCTGTTATGTTAATGTGTGTGACCTGATATTTACATGAATTGGCACATTTCTCTGAGATATTATCAGAAATTCTCAAGTACTATTAAATATATGTGTGATGATACGTAAATAACTCTTAATTGAGTTATGTGATGCATAAACCAGGAATTTGGTTAATATGCACGTTCTTCGAGAAATTTTAGATAATTGAAAAATAGTACAGATGGTTTCTTATATGTGAAGTAAATAACTCCTATTGATGTAATAAGATGTTCAATTACATGAATCCAGTATGTATGTGCCAAAATTGATTGAGTTTGAAATATTTATGAATTTTTAATCTGTCTGCATGCATGATATAAACATTACTCAGTAATTACAATGATTTGAAATATACTGTTCTGCCAGTTTTAGAATGATACCGTATTGTGAATTGAATTGCAATCAAACAGATGAGATAATGGAAACCCTAAGAGTAGGGTGTTGCCATGTGATTAATGAATGAGATAACCCTAAGAGTAGGGTGTTGGCATGTGATGAATGAATAAGGCAAATGAAACCCTAAGGATAGGGTGTACGATGAATCAAGTATTTTGATATCAATTCTCAGTATGAGATGTAGTGATGTTTAACAGTTAAATTGCATGATTTAATTTTAGTACCAAATAGACATGCATTCTGTTTATTTAAGAATGTTAGTTTGTTTGCATGTATAGTATAATAATTTCTCGGTAATTACCATAAAGTGAGATATTGTTATAACAGTTCTGGAAAGACAATGTTTTGTGGGTTGATCTGGAATCAGATCAGATGTGTCCTAAGTTAAGGGACCTATGCAGATGGTTGATCAGAGGATCAAGAAACTCACGAATTGTGAGATACCATTAGAGATAGTTTTGTGGAGAAATCTTAACCTAGAGGGAGCTACGTAGGAATACGAGTCAGAAATGAGTAACACGTTTCCTTTCTCTTTTAGGAATTTCGGGACGAAATTCTTTTAAGGGGAAAAGGTTGTTATGACCCACTCCATGATTAACTAATAAATACCTCGAATTACGTAAAACACCTCAATTGGTGTGGAGTATCAAATTAAACATCATAGATAATCAAGATAAGCTAAGATGTGAGTTAATAGCTGAGATTAAATCACTTGAGGCAATTAATGATGTCAATGTTGAATATTTAGTACATTAAGTTGAATCAAGCAATCACAGTTGTAATTAGAGCTTTGATCCAGTAGAATTGTCCATTTAGCATGTTTTGCACTTTGAGATTATAGATAATTCCGTGCTTAAACCGTTGCAAGAAAAATCACTCGAAACCGACTTTCGAGTCAAAAGATATGGACATTTGAGTGTTTAGGGACCTAGTTGTAATTTTCGGTCTTTGCTGGGTAATTTACACTTCGGCCCCTCCACGACCTTTCTCGCTTATCCCTTCTTTCCCGATAGAACAGGGCACCGCAAGCGGTGCCCAACCAGTCCGAATAGCAGATGGAAGGGGGCGATCAGGGGGGGCGATTTCCTGGCCCTGGGCTCCGATCCAGCAGGGTGCCACTCCCCTCCTTCTTCTACCTTCTTCCTTCCTCTCTTCTCTCCCTTATCCACGGCCACGACCAGCAAGGCGACGCCCCAAGCAGGCGGCCGACCTGCAGCTGGAGCTGCACGAAGCAGCGCCCAGGGGGGGGGGCTCATTAGGTGCGGCCAGTACCAGGGACGACACCTCTGAGCTCGGCTCGAGGTCCACACCACGAATCTACAACCAGCTAGCTCTGAATCAACACCTAGCAAGTTGTTGTGCATCTTGACCTGCAGTGAGCAGCAGTTATGGCTGTTGTAGCTTGGGCACATGGAGCAGCAACTAGCAGCCCTCGACTTCGGCCGTGAATCCAGAGTTCATTCAGCAGCTCCTAGCTACGACTAGCCACGAGCAACAACCAACAAAGTCCGATTTCAACCTGAACGTGTGTGTGGTACTGTTGATTTGCAACAGGTTTGTTTTAGTTTCTAGTCAGTGCGTTGTTCGGCCGAGTTGCGTACAATTCGGCCGAGTTTCTTTATTAGGATTGACGATCAGCGTTTTGATCGGCCGAATTGGGTGTGATTCGGCCGAGTTTCATTTATAGGAATTTGATCAGGGCTTGGATCGGCCGAGTTGTGGGTGGATCGGCCGAGTTGTCAGTCGATCGGCCGAGTTCCCAGTTTGGTCGGCCGAGTTTCATTAGTGTGAGTAGTAGTTCATTCAGTAATCATTATTTAACTCAATCTAAATGCTAAGTTGCTTCTGAATTAGTTAGTATAACTTCTAAACAGTGTAGTACATACAATAGAGTATGTCAGATTCATTGGAAATGAATTACTTAATATGCTTAGTGAAAATGATAAATTTCCTGTATTATAGTTGCAATGTATTTGCTGATTTAAAAATAGATGTTTAGCATTGAAAGTGGATAAATGATACTGAATCATGTCTAATGATGATAATGGATTTATATTTGCTTCATGTGTTATTCAGATTGTGCAATATGCATGAAATGTGATATTCCTGTTTAAATGTTTATTTGTTAATTAATTATTAGACTTAGGTGCCCTAACACCGTAGAACCCCTAAGAGGTATCTGCAACTTAGGGGTGAAACTCGTGTCCAACATCAACCGGTTGAGTAATTCTGGTGGCACGAGGGTTGATAGACAGTGTCCAACACCAACCGATTGAGTAATTTCGGTGGCACTGGGGTAAATAATAAGTAAAATAAAGGGTTATCCAACACCAACCGGTTGAGTAATTCTGGTGGTAACCCTGTGTTGACTCCCTGCGCCTGTGTACTCAGGTCAGGAGGAGTCTGGAGCACACGTGGTTGTGCAGCACACGTGGTTGTGCATTGAGGCCGTGGAGCCTGGGGTCCTGTAGCAGAACAGGGCTGGTGTCAGACTTAGCATTTCCCGAGCGTGTCGCTAAGTCTTGTACGGTGGGACCGTAGCATGAACTTGCTGCGGATCTTTATATGCAGAGTACACTGCATATATTTAGGGCATAATAATAATATGAATAAGTAATCATGTAGGATCACAGTAAATTTATATAACTGTTTATTTACCTGAATTATCTGTTGATGCTTAGAAATGTGATTAATATCTGTATATCTGCTATGTATTTAGAACTGCCTTGCTTAGTTCTGCATTTATGTTTAATTTCAATTTATAAACCTGAGGAGCTGTTTAGTGATAGCTAAGTGAAATACTATTCACTGAGCGAGTAGGCTCATACCTCTACTCAAAACATTTTCAGGTTATCATCAGCAGCAAGAAAATCAGAAGGATCGATTTATCCTTACGCCTAGTCGATAGAAGGTTCGTAGTTAGTAGTTAGAGGTATCTTAGTCCATTCTCCTCAATCTTTGGGACAAGGTGTGAGTGAGAGAGAGAATGTGTACAAAGATGTAAATTAATTGTTTCGCTTTATTTTATGTCAAACAATGTAGAATGTTGTAGACTCTGTTTATATTGCTAGTCAGTTAATAAAGATGCTTCCGCAGTTTGTTTAGTTTCAATTTACAGCATAACTCAGATTATCCTATTAATCTCTTTAAAAAGTTTTAATAAGTGAAGAGTGATTGGCTTATGTGTAAATCTCATCCTGTCGCGTCCTAATTTCGTGGTTTGTGGTTAATGTGAGATTGGGGCGCGACATGAAGAATTGCCCTGTTGCCTTATCATTTCCACAAACGATGCTCATTTCATTGTACAATGGGATGGGTTTGTTTATGTACTCTTCAGCCTTGGGATGTGCCTACAATAATCAATACTATAGATAAAGTATATAAAAAAACAAAAATTGTTTGTATGAAATACTTACACGAATGTAATCTCTAGCAACTTCTAGATCCATATTAATTGTGCAGTTGACATTGTCAAAATCATTTATGCCACTTTGGTTTTTAATTTTCTGAATTTCTTCCCAATGCTTCTTCACGGTTCGTAGATGATTTTCCACAAAAGATGCTTTGCAAACATCACCCAAGTTGAATTCTTTATTAACTACTTCTGTTGTTTTGTGAAATGCGGTAGATTTGAATGTTTTATCTACCTTATAACCATCAGTAGCAAGGGTGGCAAGATATCTAATAGCAAACTGACTCCAATATTTTTGCCATCTAAAATTTTGGGTTCCTTTTCTTGATGTGGCCAGTTGAGAGTTATCAACATGTTGTTCCATCTACATAAAAACAATTATACACTCATCAAAACAATAAAAAAGGTTAAACAATAGGTATCCATGGTGAGCTTATAATTATAAAAAAGTGCTCCATCTCTGCACATAGATCAATCCATTTATGTCCATCTATGTTACGTAGAAATATTCATTCATCAAAATAATAGGAAACCATCAAACAATATGTTGTCATGATGGGCTCAAACTTTACAAGAATTCGATCCACATATGTACCATCTATGTACATGCAAATATTCACTCATAAAAAATCAGGAACAAAATCAAGGAATTGGTAGTCACAGTGTGCATACAATTTTAATAAAATGTAAAACGAGTTTTTTGCCCAAAAAAATACAAATACAAATGTCTTAGTTTGAGAAAATAACACATGATGAGCTTTTGGAAATAAATGGTTACATATTATTTGTTCTATCCTGATAGTCACTCCACATCAATGTAGTGATATTGTCCCTCTTGTCCCTCCATACTTGATTTCTATCTCTTATCTCTCTATTAGTCCATGTTTGAGAGTAATTTTCATATGAATCATCAATCGACTCGGTTGGGTGATCTTGTTGTAATATTACTCCTTCATCTTGGTATTCTCCTGTGACAAATTCATCTCCAGTTGGGTGCACTTCCATTATGTAGTTATGCAAAATTGAACAAGCCAACACCATATCAACTTGTGTTTCAAAAGGGTAACATGATCTCACATTTAAACACCTAAATCTTTTCTTAAGTAAACCAATTGTTCGTTCCACTGCATTTCGTAGAGAAGAATGTCGAAGAGTAAACAATTCATCACGTGTTCTAGGTCCATTGGTGCGAGAGGAATCCTTTAGGTGATATCGTGTACCACGGTATGGAGTAACAAATCCTGGCATAGTGGTATATCCAGCATCTGCTAAGAAATATTTACCTACAATAGGAAAGTTCAATATATCTTAATGATTACAAGGTTAAATTTTCAATTTTTTGATATTTTTATAATTTACCTTCTGGAACTTTTAGCCCACTTGGGTCTTCTAGTGCACTTTTCAATACAATCATATCATTTGTCGATCCTTCCCAGCCAGCCCCAACATAGCATATTTTGCAATTAATGTCATTTGGTACTGTAGCAGTAATATGTGTACCATCAATTGCTCCTATACAATCCTACATATACAATGGTCTTGTATAAATAATTAAACTAATTATAAATAAAATGTAAAAGTTTAAGGTATTTACCTTGAAATAAGGATAGAACTTATTTGGACGGCATGTAATTTTAGGAGGAGTCATGGACGGAGGAGTTCTAATATAATCATCACAAAGACAGCCTATGGCATATAAACATTTGTTGAAATATCGGCTGACCGTCTCCTGTGCTCGATCATAAGAATTAGAAACTCCACGTTGAAGTGTACCCTGTCCTAATATGCTTAAAAACATTGCTAGTTTCTCCTCAACTGACATATTTATAGTATCTCGTAAAAGGTATCGACCCCTCAAAATATTGCATAACCTAAAAAAGGTGGCTCTCCTCATTCTTGTTTCTTGAAGGCAACTTTATTCTGTTCCAAGGAGAATTCTCTTCATTATGGTAGACATGGGCTTATTCCTAAGTGTGTATGGTCGTTTGAGTTCAATACGATGTTGGGACCGTCCTTTGAGTAATATCATCATTATCATGAGTATGATGATTATACATGATTGTTCTTCTTCATTGAAGTCGGCATAGTTAACCATCTACACTCAAAAGAGATCTGCCATTATATTTAAGTTCAAAAATAATAAAATAACATTCTTACAATGAGTTTGTTGTAATAATGTCAATGACGAACTAACAAAGATTCAAGAATAAAAATCATTTCTACTTTTATACTTCAGGTGAAATGTGCCTAACAAATATTGAAACAGCAAGTTCAATATTCAAAATCTGCAAACCAACTATTTAAAATGACCTATTCTAGTACATCAATAACGATGGATCAGCTAGTATTCATTTTTTAGAATAAAGAAATCAATATTTACAATTATTTTTCAGTTCAAACCAGAGGTAGTCGCCGCAAAGCAACTCCCCCAAACTTGGCGTGAGTGCTTGATGCGATGTGCTCTAATACTGAAAGGGATTAGATATAGATGGTTGTCATTTTTAAGAATCGGATCAACCCTTTGCACATGGGAATAACATTGATTCTCATTCACAAAGAACAATCGTTGTTTAAGCTGCCGGTAAAGAAAATGATCAAAATAGCTATGAATAGGACCTTTGGCGCAACGAGAGGGGGAAGGTCTGTTGATGGTTTAGGCGTTATGGATCGGACTGATAGTACCGTAGGCGACCTGGGCGGGGAAGGAGGAGACGAAGGAATCATCAGCGCCAAGAGCCACCGCGCCGCGTTGCTGACGGAATCAGCAGCGCAAGAGCCACCGCGTCGCGTTGCTGTGGAAATGGAAGAAGAGGGGAGGGGGAAAGAAACTGTAGCAGTAAATTTAAGAAAAAATAAAAAACAGCAGCATCTCTTCTCTTCCTGCGGAAATGGAAGAAGAGGGGAGGGGGAATCGACAAAAAAAATGGCGAGAGCGAGAGATGACGGTAAGGGGATCGTTGGTATATTTATAAGTCAAAAAGAAGTGGTAATATGTGGTAGCCTCGATAAGGTATACGATGCATTTGCATCTTTTGTATCCATGTGCATTTTCTTAACCTTCCACCATTTCTCGTTGGGATTAAATTATAGGGTACGAGGGGCGTCAAGGAAGAGGACGAGACCAAAAGAAAAGACACGGACAGAGGGAGGGGGCAGCGTCCAGGGAGAGGAAGAAAAGGATATTGCAAAATAAATAAAAAATGCAGCGTCAAGAGTAGAACCTTCTGCCGGTCACGAGCAGAGGATGCCGCCGTCAATCACGAGGAGAGGATGTCGCCGCCGGTGGCTCTGTGTAGACTTGCTGCCGCCGCCGCCTCCGGAGTGAGAGAGAGTGTCAGTCGCCGTAGTGAGAGAGAGCGTCGGCCGCCGGAGTGAGAGAGAGCGTCGGAGGAGTGGACTGAGATCGTTGCAGCCTTGCCCTAGTCTCCGCTCAGCCGTCGAACGGTTGGTCTTTTCCGGGGAGCCGCCTCCTCCAGTCGTCGCACAAGCGAGCGGGCGAGACGCGGGTGGAGTGGGAAGTCGTTTTCTGCCGCTTTCTCACGGAACTCATTTTACGGAAGTGTATATATATGACTGGGAGTCCAGGAAAAATTGGGGAATTCAACTTCCGGACTTTCAACAAACCAATCACATGAAATTGAAAACGGAACTCGACTTCTAGTGTTTTCCGGACAATTTACAACAAACCAGTCAGACCCTTAATGAAACTTGTTTGAAGGGTACCCTCTAGACAATTGAACTCTCTTGGCTTAACTTCAATTTTTGTGAGGGTTTTCATGGTTGTTCCCCTCCCTCAAACTCTATATCACTTGCAGCTATGGCCTAGGCCTTCTTGTCTATTAGTGAATAGTGATGGCTAAATAGAAATCGTTGACGGGTTTCTCATTTCCACAAATCTTCAACCTACGTAGGGACATTTTTTTTTTTTTGGGGGGGGAGAAAGCACAACACTTCCAATTCCGAAAAATCTCAAGGGGAAATTCACGAAACACAATTTAGACTAGCTGCGAAGCTGAAGTCTATAACCACGGACATCTGTTTTCAATCTTTTCAGAAACAAACAGACCATAATTTGTCACATCTTCGTGCATACTGTTGTTGACCGTTGTCTGTTTTAATATTTCCGCAACACCCCTGTTTTTTCTCCCACCTTCCTACTGCAATGTCTCCCTAACCAGCGATCGGAACCGGACCCAACCAAATGGGCCATAACCAGTCACGAGGACGTGTCCTACATGTAAAAGTCGGAAACCATTTGGAGTGAGGACGTGTCCTACAGCAAAGGACAATATCTGGAGTCTGTAGTTTTAAACGGCAGTGAACCATTGTCAGTACTAGCAAAAGACTCGTCGCTGCAATCCCTGTTTGAAACGGCATTTATATACCACCGGGTTGGACGATTTCATCTCACTGTAATGTGCGACAACATGACGCTCTTCTTCAAAACCTCTGTTACCTATCCTTATGTATATAAATGTAAGATTTTATAAGGACATAAATACTTATGGTAGGATGTGTTTCAAACTTCAGGAGTTTAATTTCTTTTGTTTGGTACAAGTGTAGAAATGTTTGTACTTTGGTTAGCTGCCATGTAATATACTATACTATGATATGGTGATTATTTACTGAAAAAGGCATGCACATATTTTAATCTGTTGTTCACCACGAATTTGCCTCAGACGGTGCGTAGGGTACATGTTGCAGTCCCCACATCATATGCAGGAAGGCGGGCGGCAGTTTTTAATTTTGCTCACGGTACCAGGCTGTCATTCAACTGTGCATACAAAAATAGAAACTGCACCCGACCACTCATGTTTCGGGCGCAGTATTTTTTCCAGGATCTTCGGCTGAAAGAGGGAGTCGGATGCACTTGTAAATCAACAAACCTCACCGCATTACACTCGATCAAATAATTTTTAAAGCGAAAATGATTACATTCAAATTCAACATTTACATTCTACACCCTACCAAACAGGCCCTCAGTCTTAAACCGACCAAACCCCAACCATGTCACGGTGATACTAGTTTTACACCTTACCGATTTGAAGGACCAAAACTAATTTGCTGTTTCTGTGAAACCCAATACGGCAGGGTTTTTTTTCGCTCAATGCATGAACAGAAAGAGCGGCTTATTAACCCAGTCCAGGAATTTCTTCTGTTTTGCTTGCCATACTGAAACTGCGTTAGGGGATGAAAACAACGGCCCAACTTCCATATATGGCCAGGTGCTTGGTGTAATATGCAAACATTTAAAGAGTCAATATTTACCGGCAATGCCACTTTAGCTCTACGGTATTCCTTGACGTTAGGATTTGTAAGAAAATGAATGGAGAAGTAAAATATGTCTTCCATTTCAGCATGAAATTACGATATAGGACATAGATTTAATTGCCTATCATTACATATAGTCCCAGGAAGCCATTCACATAGATAAAAAAAAATACTTGAAAGCGACTGTAGTGCTTACGAGAATAAGGTCCTCAACATCAAGGTGGATTAAAGAAAAAGGAATACTGGCCCAAGCTGAACTCTAGGATAAAGGTCCGACTGCTGCATTTGCACTGGGCATTGGGCATATTTTTCAGACCTAGGACTCTTTCTGAATTTCTCTGGTCAGCAACGACGCACGTCCAGACTAGTAGTGATGTGAGAGAAATATGAGGCCTAGTCAGGGGAAAATATAATTTAAATACCAGAGCTTCACTGTAAGAGCAAAATTGGTCTCTACAGTTGAAAAGAGGTTTTGCACAATAAGTATGTGGATTTACAGCTTGCTGCGCTAAATTACAGCGATAAGCATGTACATAGCTGAATAAAAATGCCAACTAAACTACAATGTAGTGAAAGAAAACTCTACAATACAGTGCAAGGGGAGATCGCGAATTAGGTTGGTCTGGCTTCTCCATCGGTCCTACATCACCACCTAGCTAACTATAATTGAGTATATACAAACTTCTTTTTATATACCAGGCTTAAAAGCAATCTTCTTTCTTTGTCCGTTAGAAGAATGATCTAAACCATTTTAATTTGTCTTTTTCTTTCTGTAGTAGGATCAAGGGTCTGACATCTGTTTTTCCCACTGTCATATAATTTGTCTTTTTTTCTGTAGTAGGATCAAGGATCTGACATCTTTTTTTCCCACTATTGTAAGGGTAATCTTCTTACTTCTCAATTGATCCCTCTAGCAGAGATCCTCTTTTCACATTAATTGATGCTAAACTTTGAGATCTTCAATCATATGACTTCAGCGCCCTCTATCGATCATTTACCGCCATGCACCTGCAAAACAAAGTATAAATGAGGTATCAAAGATTATTTTATTCCTTGATAGGTTGATCTTTGGCAGCCAACTACGGTCTTTGTTTAGAAGGACACTTATAGATATATGGCCCAATTTATTAATAAAAAAAGACCATGTATGAGATAGTCCATTAGAAGATTCTTTTACTACATATCATATATTTTCGTTATTTTCATAAAAGGTATACTAGAATCGAATTCCTTGTTTCCTTTTGAAGAGTAAACTTTACAGTGATCCCACCCATTGGTATTGTGTAAGTGTAAGAAAATAACAAGAAACTCATGGCCTAACTACACTTATTTATGTGATAATATCACATACTGGATGTGAAGGGGTTTCCTACATGTATGAGTGAAGGAAGTTGAACTGTTTAGATAGGGATTTCAGCGGTGAAATGAGGGAACTAAGTTATGAAATTTGAGAAGCACGATGTACAGACATGACGACACTAAATTATGCGATAATATCATACGTTGGGACCAAAAGGAGTCTCCATGACTCCCAGTGAAATATGGAACTGGACTGCTGAGCCCATCACAAAATATAAACTTAATACTTGACATCAAACTTACAACTTTGTAGAAGTGTGTAGTTCCATGCCAACCATTAATAAATATGATTTACTTATGTAGTTGAAACTTGAGTGTCATGGTGTCCATTCATAATCTCCTTGATGCTATCGGTATTTTGGTCCCAGGTCCCAACTCATTTGGTTTGTATACAAGCAAATTTTGGAAGTCCCACCTCTTTCTTGAGTTGTGGATCATGAGTTTTTGGGCAGATCTACAGTGGGAGAAGCGTATCAAAATTATCAATAAAGTGAAGTATTTTGGTTGTTTAGTTTGAATTATATTCAGTAATGTGGGATGTTGTATGTGTTTTGTGAAATGTGGTATGTGTTTCAGTAAAGCTTTGTGAAACAGAATCCCAAACTAGACATTTTGCAGAGAAAAAGATCCCTTGCTAATGCAAAATTTTGGTACAACTACCAGATTTAGGGAAATTATATACCAAACTCTTCAAAAGTGGATTTCAATTTCTGGTTCATGTCAATGCCTAAATTTTGAGTGAAGTTTTGACATTTTAAACCATAGTTGGCATATTACATTTTTATTTTTCTATTATCGAGGGAACCGCCCCGTAGAGGGACCACTTTGTGACCCCCCTTCGACAGTATAAAACCCTCAGGCCCCAGGCGCCCCACCCACCCAGAAACTGGTTAAAGCGTATAGTTGGCTGGCCTACATGACAGGTACCATTTTTGAGGCGGCCGTTGGATTTCAAACCCAGGTCCCTTTGTTAGGGGACACCATGCTCGACTACTTGAATTACTCCTCACCGACTTATTATACATTTTTTAAATGATGGTAAAGATATCAAAATGTCACGAAATGTGTGACCCCATGGTAATAGAAACTACTTTGGGTCTCTGCGTGATACAAAAATTTTGCAATTGAAATTCCATAGGCATGTATACATTTGAGTTTTTTTCTTATTTGTTTCCAAACACTTGCTGAGCTTATAAAAATTTGTCTATATTTTTTCCAACATAATGCCCTAAATTCTAAATTTTCAACTAAGCTGATGAATCTTGAATTCATGTTTATGATAATGGTTCATTTAAATTTCCATCAATTATAGATGAATTCTAATGCTAGACGTGCTCTTGAAATAATAGGTGTGAAGACAATTAATTCACATGTGCCTTTTGTGTCACCTATGCTTAAAATCCATGGCCATGTTCTCAAAGATGAAAAATGACTTCTTAGGCTCAACTATTGGAATTGTAGAGAATTGTTGGTATGCCAAAATGTTTTAGCACTTCTAGTGTGTGTAGACAGAAACCACGAAGGGGCGTATTACCAGCCTTTGGAAGTGTAGATGATAGCAATGATGGAAAAAAGATCAATCGACCAATCTGAAGGGTCAACCAATTTCTGGATGAATGCTAACCACAAGATCATCTAAGCAGAGTTTCAACCAATTAGATTGGCCGACCATCAATTTAGGCTATTCTCATGTACTAGGATGGTCAACAAAGACTCGGATAGGTTGATTATCTTCTCAAAAGACCGTGATTATCTTCTCAAAAGGTCTTATTAGAGACGACATTGGAATAGGCTCAAGAGATCCAAGTACTTGAGTTGGATCTGAGACAAACTCAAACTTCTCAGTACTTGAGCTAGGATATGACTTATGTCGTGTGAGGCAGAGTAGGGCAAGAAAAAGGTGTTCCAATTCCAGATTTGTGTATGTGGTGTTTTTTGTAATGCTTAAACAAAGAATTGACGCTATGTAATTATCCCAGAATTACAGAAGTATATTATATATTTTACCAAGACATGCTAAGTAACCAACTTATTAGTGTGTATCTAAGCTGAAATAGCAAACTCCACAAATGTATTCTATGTTCTTAGTCCAAAGCCTAAAATGCTCGAGATACTTCTCTGTTTTGTGCTGATAACTAAGTCATTAGATGAGCGAACGGCATATCTAGCAGCATATGGCTAACTCAATGTGATTTCAAATCTTCAGGATTTTACAACATAATATACAATCACTCCCATTAGTATGTAGCAACGTTGTAACCACATGCTTATGTATAATCTGTAATAATTGAAGTCTTTTGCTATAGATTGAGTTGAAGTAAATGTCAGATGTACATAATGACATGGCCATATAAAAAAGTAAACTCCAGAAAAGGCCTAAAAGAAATGAAGTGAGATAAAGTTGCAAGATAAAGAAATAAAGCATTTACCTCGCTTTTGAGAATCACATATTTTTTAGTACTAGCACACCAAAACCAATACCAAGAAAGGTTGCAATTGCAATTCCAAATATGCCTACAAGAATTGCAGGAACAATCAAGGAACCCCATCCTTTTGCTGTTGCCATTGCACATGCAGTTGTTGGGCCACCAATGTTAGCGTTTGAAGCCAAAAGTAAAAGCTTCCTATCAATATGGAAAAATCTCCCTACTCCCAAAATAATAGTAAGGTGAATTGTAACTTGCAAAATTGCAAAGGCAAAAATTTCAGGGGTTGTCCTAATGCAATTCGAAATGCTTCCATTTGCTCCAATAACAGCAAAAAAGACCTGCAATAGTATGTTCAAGGCACAATGTTAGCACGAAACATCCTAGGTAGGGGATCATCAATTTGACTTACATGTTGACTTTGATGTTTCTTTTATTATATAAGTGCAATACAACATGTTAGAATATAGCTAGTATATCTGCCTTATCTAATTCAGGCATAGCAATGGCTAAAGCAACAAAATATTACTTGGAACTTGGAAGTGAAACCAAAAAATTATTTTTATGCCCAAACTCGTGAATATAAATGTTGAGATTTGGCTATGTTTCACATTACAAGTATCACTAGTACTGTAGGAATATGATATCATCCAAGGTTCTGTATGACAATTCCAATCAAATTATATGACATATCTAATAAAAATATCGACTTATCTCATACTGATGAAATTCTTGACAGCGATGACTCTAATAGCATGGGATAGATCAAATTATGAAGCTATATTTAGAATAAATTCAAGTTCAACCAAAAAGATACTAAAAAGTCCTCTTAGTTTTCGCATTGAACACAAACTACCAGAGGGCCGCCTTGGATGATTTCAACATGTGCATTGTAGGCTGACAACTGCACAATTGTTGAATGAAGTTATTGAATCAGACAACATTAAAAGGGAAAGAGGTGGGCCTAAATCAGCTTGGGAAGAACTGGTATGGATGGATATAGATTGAATTACAAGACAATGAGAATATGACACCAAATGAAGTTGTTACAAAAGAAGGATCCATGTATTCACTATTAGCCCAATATGGTTGGAATTAAAAAATAGTATTGATAAAGTGTTTTCTTGATCAAACACGATTGGCATCCTGTTGTTCAAGATTTAAATTTTTTCTAACTGCACAAAATATAATTCAATTTTAAATATCTTCTATGTTAGTGTGAGAAGATAGTTGTGTGCGGCAAAGGGCTTGCAGCTAGTTTGACAACAACTAAATCTGATGTGGGTTCACGGGCAGGAGAAAAGTGCTCTCCCTCCATATCCAATGCCCTTTTACAAATATTTTTCTTATTATACAATCAAGAATGATGAATGCGAGAAATATTGAAATTCACCAATCCAGTGATTGGGAAATGCAACATTGATCATGATCAATATGGAAAAATCTCCCTGAAACAAGGAAACATTGATAGCTTGCAACATTGATCATCATCAAACCAAATATAACCCAGTCACATAAAACCATATCGTGAAATATGAGTTATATCAATATTTTTCGTCATCTTTTATGCATCAAAATGTCCCATTTAAGAACAATAATCAGTAAAATTAGGGGTTCTACAAACAAATACTATAGTGATGTAATTGTATCATGAGGTGATATATGTCATGACTTTTTATCATAATGCTTATTGATAAATTATTATAAGATGTTCTCTTTTGGATTGCTCCACTATATCTTTAACCAACTACTGATTCTGAGAGCTTTTAACCAACAAAAATAAAAGTAATTTACAAGTCTAATGCTAATGATCACCACTTGATAACAAAAAAAGCATATGAATCCATGCAGTTTTCTAAAGGAGCATAAGAAAAGTGTTAGAAATATAAGTCATATCATATAGGCTCGGAGTCTGTAGGTCCATATAGAGTCTAGTCTAGTCAAGTCTAGTCAGGTCTGGAAGTCTCTAGAGTCATGTCCACCTTCTCCTATATAAAGGAGAGGGGTCTCTCTTGTAAACATAACATTATAACACAATACTGTGAATATATCGTCCATCGATTATTTCCAATATGGTATTAGAGCCTTCTTTCTAGGGACTCTAACCTTAGAGAGAAAGCAATGTTCCTCCTCCCGGCTGCCCGCAGGGCCATCTCCATCATCCTATCCAATGGGTGATCTTCAACACCCTCTTTCTCTGAAGGCCCTTCACTGCCTCCTTCATCATCTAGATCCAGATCTGAAAGTACATGCTTCATCGTCATCTATCTAGATACAGACCCAGATCTGGCGTCCTCGTTTATCCTTCTTCCGTATTTCATCTTTCGTCTTCCCCAAGTACAAGGTTCAGCCGCTCCCTCCATCAAGATAAAGTCACGATTCAAGTTGTCATCCTTCTTGCATCACCAAGTTCAACAACTCCATGGTGGTCTTTTCCATGATCGAAGTCATCTCCTCTATGGCTCTATCTATGTCGTCTTCTTCTCCAAGGTGGAAGTCATCTCTGCCATCCGGTCGGTCATCTTCATATTGGAGGAATTCAGATCCACCACTCGGATTGTCGTCTCCATAATTCGGATCGTCATCTATGGTGGACATCATCTCCACTCGGATCGTCGTCTTCGTCATCTAGGAGGCTTATTTCAAGAAGAGTCGTCCATGAAGTTAGGGTTAAACATTATTAACTTTTTCCCACAAATCTTCCCTGGCGGCGCGGAATACGGTGTGCTCGACACTCTACACGTCGTGTGTCTTCATCAGACGGTGCATAGTTTCATCCTGAACACAAGACACACGATGTGTAGATCTCCAACACGCTGGGTTGAAGAAAGGCGAGTTTACGCCTCTGACATCCTACACGGTGTATAGGATCCCTACACGACAAGTTGCAAGAAGTCTATCATTTTCAAGCGAAGGAGCTATGCCAACAACCTCACGCGTGTCATCAGGAGTTTGCCTCACTCGGCTACATTTTCGGAGGACGTGTCCCAGATCAGTTCTCCAAGCATCTTTGAAGCTTAGATCAGAAGCTCCCCAACAAGATAAAGATATATTTTGTCGAATCAAAAAAAATCTCCTTTTTGGATCAGAAGAAGATCCATTAATTTCTTATTTGGATCTTGTAACCGGTTTACATACTACATCAAATTCGGTTATCGGTTCTATTACTACATCTTCCTCACTGAGTTAACCTCTCTAAAGCACCATGAAGTCTTATACTCACATGTGATATGTAGTTCGCTCTCAGGCACAAGATCAACCTCTCTCATGTGTGAGGATTCATCCATGCCAAGCACAATATCAAGCTTTCTTAAGCATGAGGTTAATCTCTTAAGACCGTTGAGCAGTCCAACACACAACTTCCCTGGTGATATCAAGCCAATCCTTCTCCAGTCATTTCTTCCCTCTCCAACCAATGTCCCCTAATGTTACAGAGGAGTTTCTCTTTGTTTTTGTCCACCCCAACCACATTTATCGTCTTTTCATGGTTGGTCTACGGGGGAGAGATAGAGGAGATGACAAGAAGAGGATGAGAAGAAGAGTTGAGGTGCAAATCTCAGAAGAGGAAAGAGGAACAACAGCATTGTTTACATATAGAGTTTTGTGTACTCAACACGTTGTCCAGATTTCATCGTCCAGTTCAAGGCCAATGTTCATCCACACCATTCAAATTCTAAGTTGCCAAGCAATGATCTATCATTCAGAATTCATCCTGTCACATCTTCTGTTGAAGAAGATGATTCCTCAGATCAATTAGGAGTCATCGGCGCTCTACACCAGGCGAATATGTTTGTTCATCGGTCGTTTCTTGGTCATTCTACTATGGAAACACTTTAGTATTCTAGAATTGGAGCATCTTGGATTTTTTGCACATCTAGTTGTGTCGGTCAGACACACCCATCTTTTGTAGAAGATCATTCAGTCAGGTATGTTTCTTTCTTGTTTGTCTATGCCCTGTCCAGCACGTTGATGTTCCTCCGTGCCCAGATTGATGTTTGTCCATGCCATGGTTTAAAATTTCGATTTCGACGCCGTTTCCGATGGCTCAGAAATAGAAATTTATAGAAATTGCAATGGAAATTTTGACATTTATGCTTATTTCGACAAAAGACTCGGCACAAGATTTCGAGGGCCAAATAAAGGAATTAAGTCACAAAATTTTACCAGGATTATCTACATACATGAATACAGCTATGCATGCAATAAAATCATATATTGATCTTAGTGGTTGGTCCTACATGTGTGAAAAGATTGAAAACCGTATCAAAGGGGATTTCAATGACAAGTTGAGTAACATAATGAAGGAATTAGTTTATAGGTTATCACGTTATTAATCTCAATTGATACTTTATGGTTTACACTATAGATCATCAAAAAGTGAAAATACTAAAGGTATTCTTAGTTGAGGCATGGGATTATTCATAAAATTGGGACAAATTGCTAAAATTAGTTGATACTAATAGTCTAATTTATTGAATATCAATTGAATAATTATTTAACTATATATTATTCCCATCCGTAGTTGAAATTTGATCTATGTAACTAAACATCATACATCCCAATTCTAATTTTATTTTTTCATTTTAAGGTGTAAAATTATATATAATTAATATTCAAAGTATTACATAGTTGCAAATCATTGTTACAAAATTTATCTATAATATAAGATATTTATTTAAATACTCAACATTTGTTAAGTGTTCAAAATATATATATATGAATATAACGTTGGAAAAACATTAAAAAAACTCATTTTGAAAATATTTTGTCTATTATCTTGACAAATAGGATATATATCAAGTTGGATTTGTAAATTAATTGTATTTATATGTAATTTATAGCATAATTTCATAAATCATCATGTTTAGTTGTAGTCAATCACTTGCAACTTGCAATTTCGGAGTAATCTTTTGATCAAGATGGGGTAAAAGTGGAAGAGATAGATGTAGATGGGAGAGAGAGAGAGAGTAAACTTAGTTTAGATTTGAAGAACAGGCCTTCAAGAGCAAGAGAACGCAAAATAATCACCAAAGAAGTAACCCTCCAAGTACAGCAGGCTTTGGGTCGTTGATTTTTGAAAAGTGTGAACCCGTTTCTGTTGTGTATAGCAAAATGCATGCTCAAACTGGCCATTCTTCAACGAAATTTTTGTATTTTGTCAAAACTTTGCCCCTTTTGCAAAATTTCTATTGAATTTTCAAAATATTACTTACTATTACTAGACAGGTGCATTTTTGTGCTTGATACCCGTCAAAACCAAAATTTTGAGCAAAATTTCAAGATTCTGACCAAATTTTTGAACCATGGTTTGTGCCATGTCCAGCATGTTGATGTTTGTTTGTGCCCACATTGATGCTCATCCATGCCAAGCACGTTGATATTCATCCATGCCATGCCAAGAATGTTGAGCGTGTAGGCTAACACATGGCGGTCTCCTCGTGAAAAATACTTCAACAACAGTAACAACTAAGTTCGTGACTCCGATGATCTTCGCATGTTCCTTCAACATAATCCAAGATACGATCTCCAACCTAGTCAAAGCTTCATATGTTTCAAAGATTCGGTGTATATAAATATCAGGTGTCTATCAATGTCAAGGGTAGCTTCAAAGTCAAAGATGTTGAAGATATTAAAGTGCAGGGGAGTGCAGATGCCGTGCTAAGTCAAGGGGATATCTATCATGTTTTAGTCATAATTTTTTTTCTCTGTTGTATCTCCGTTTGTCATCCAATTTGGGCATGTGATTCTCCCATGCTCCAGCTTGCGGGGGAGTGTTAGAAATATAAGTCATATCATATATGGCTGGAGTCTGTAGGCCCATATAGAATCTAAGCTAGTCTAGTCAAGTCTAGTCAGGTCTGGAAATCTCTAGAGTCATGTCCACCTTCTCCTATATAAAGGTGAGGGGTCTCTCTTGTAAACATAGCATTATAACACAATACTGTGAATATATCGTCCACCCATTATTTAGAAATATAAGTCATATCATAAATGGGTTGGAGTCTGTAGGCCCCTATAGAGTCGAGTCTAGTCTAGTCAAGTCTGGAAGTCTCTAGAGTCATGTCCACCTCCTATATAAAGGAGAGGGGTCACTCTTATAACCATAATATTATAACACAATACTGTGAATACATCGTCCTTCCATTATTTCTGTCAAAGAATAAAAGACGGCTACTTGTTGTATTAAGAAGAGAAAACCCTACTCCTATATATAGGAGAATAGGGAAGCATACAGACTCAACTACACCCTAATGGGCCAAGATATACTTGGGCCCATATTACAAAAGACACTTAATGATATAAATAAATAGACTCTCTAATACTCCCCCTCAAGCTGAAGTTGGGAGAATCCCAAATCAGCTTGAAAACAGACAGACAGACTCAAAAAAGAAAAAAGATAAGCCAAGCCCATACAAGAAGATTTCTCCCCCTTGAAATTACAATAAAGTACTCATCGTTCAAATACTCCCCCACAAATAGATAACCCAGAGCAGGCATGCAAGCAGGTTGAATCTGAAGTATGTCACAAGTCGCCAGTGCAAGTCACAAACAGGTAGCAGGAGCTTCAGCAGTAGTAGTCAACGTGTAAATAGAGCACGAACGAACCAGAGAGTGTTGGATCACAGTACCAGAAAGTCAACATGCACACAAAACATGGACAAGTAGAGAGTCGACGTGCGCAAAGCACGGACAAGCCAGAGAGTGTTGGTTCACAGTAGAAAAGTCCAGAGAGTGTTGGTTCACAATAGAAGTAGGTCAACGTGCAAAGAAAGAACGGACAAAAGGTAGACAGTAGAGTCGATGTAGCCTGATAGAAGACCATCATCTTGAAAAAGCAAGCAATATACATGAATCTCAAGATAACAAGATCTCCAAGAAGCATATGGTAGTAAATATCAATAGCAAAAGTCCACAAGTACTTTAGAAGTACATCAAGATCCATAGAAATATATAGAGAGCAGTATAGAGATATGTTGTGTTCTGTTATGTTTTGTTGAGTGGCATGTGCATAGCGTGTGCCTCACTTATGTTGTTCACTTCTGTAGTTTAGTCCCATATTGCTCACCTCTGCTTTAGTCTCTATTCTCTTCTGTTACATAAGAGACTGCATTGTACACTGTTTTATTCACTCAATAAACAAGTCTCAGTTTATTCATATGGTATCAAGAGCAGGCTCGGTCCCCTTTTTTTTCTTCCCACCCTGCCCCTATGCCCTGAGTCCCCACCCCCCGCCGCTGGCTTCCCTGCCCAGCGCCGCCGTTGCTGTCCTCACCAGCCGCCACCACCACCCTCCCTTCCCCACCCGCCGCCAACCCCCCCAAGCCCCACCACCCGCCGCCGCCACCACCTGCCCCCCACCCACCACCAGCCCCCACCCTTCCTACTGCCGCCACCGCCCCTTCACCCATTGTTGCTGCCGCCCAAGCTCCTCCTCTCCACCTCCGCCCCTCCCCTTACCACTCCTCTACCCGACGGTTGCTGCTTTTCTCCTTCCTCTACTTTTCCCACCAACACCTCCTTTCCTCTTCTCCTAGCGGTTAATCCGTTCTTCCGGACAGCCATAGATCTCTCACGTTGAGAGTCCTCTACGTCTCCGGATCTGTCTCTGTCTGCGCCTCATGAAGGAATATTGATTTCCTCATGCCGGCGTAGGTTCCTTTTATCCATCTCTCTGCCCGAAAATAGGTCCTTCTGATATGATGTGTAAAGAAGTGAAACCACTTCTCTACTAAAAATTTGAACAATAAAACCTCCAATCCAAACACACTCAGAAGGTATGTTGGAGTGGGTGTAAAATTTTCAAATCTTTATATAATGGTAATCAAAAGACCAATGTATAGCAACGGAAGAAAATATTTGACTATTCAATTATAAAACAAAGGGTTACAAACTTAAACTTACATCACAAGGATCCATGTAGAGGAAATCTAAACCACCTCAAGATTGTCTCCAAGCTTTATCAACTCAAGCTAAGTTTAGGTCAACACGTCTTGCCATCCATGACCTCCACCTAGGGTTGGAAGCATACCCCAGCAAAAGAGAAACAAAAGGAAACATCAGCAAAGGCTGGTATGTGCATACTAAAAAGCAACTTGAGCAATATAAGGATATAAAGGACATCAATATAAAAGGCTTCCCATGCAAGAGATAAGTATTACCCAAACGGGTATCAAGTGAAAAGATCACAACCAAAGGGATACTTGCCATAACCAATAAAATAAAAAGAATGTGCTATCAATATAAACATCCACTACCATGGTGGGAAACAAAGCACATATCATCATCAACCTGCATGCATGTGAGATAAGCATAACACTAGAACAATATAAATAACAATTGGCGGCCAAGCACACACTTGAGCCTGATAGAGAAAGGAATACTACCAATCTCCCAATATATATAATTTGAGCATGGATTACTGCCACACTCGATTTACAGAGGAATGGTATACTGCCACCCTCCAAATAAACAATAGGGGAATACTGCCCCAAAACCAATGTAATTACACTACTCTAGTGCTACTGAATCACATAGCATGTATAATGTAGAGGCAAGTAGAAAGTATAGTCAGAATTATCAAGGTTGCCATCACACAATGGACAACTCAAACATATAACAAATCCACTCCAAAGTGGGCATATATCAACAAGTAAAAATCCACATCACAGTGGGCATATAATATCAAAAGTCCAACTTGCACCAAGGCAACAATATAAGATTCCAAGAGAATATCTATGATCACAATAACAAATAAGATAGTTCACAAGAACCATGATATCAAAAGATAAGAGCGATGTGTATAGGCTATTGTCCATAGGACCAAGAGAATGATAAAGATAGGCTATTGCTCAATTATAGAAATAATATGGGATGCAAGCATACATTAAGAGAGAATAGAAATTGCTCAATATAGACATAATAGGAGATGCAATCATACATCAAGAGACAAGAACTGCTCAATACGAATAATCGGAGATGCTATCATACATCAAGAGACAAAAATTGCTCAATATAGAAATAATAGGAGATGCAATCATACATCAAGAGACAAGAATTGCTCAATATGAATAATCGGTGATGCAATCATACCTCAACTTCAGAGTCAAACAGATTCAAAGCCACTCCTAGGTCCAAGCCTAGGCATCCAAAGCACCTATTAGCATATATATGGGATTAGGGTTAGGTTTTATATTGATTTCATAAACCCTAAAAACACCTTTTTATTAATATGTGAATTAGGTTATGAAAACTATTCCATATTTTAGGTTATGTTATTAGGAGTCCAAAACATATTTTATTATATTTTTCTTACTTATAAATTATTAGTTATGATTTATACAAGTTAATTCATTATTACTTAGATCCATTAAAAACACATGTTAAAACATTAGATTTAGGCGATAAAACCAACACCATAATAAAGCTTGCATTTTTCTGAATCCAACGAATATTTATTTGTATTTTTCTGATTAGTAAATAATTAGTTATTGATTTTACAAAACGGACCAATCAGAAATCCAGGAAAAGCCAACTCATCGTTTGTTCAACAAGAAAAGAGAGAGAGAGAGCGGGCCCAGCCTGACATGGCCCAGTCAGCGGGTCAAGGCTGGGTTGACTTGCTCCAAAGCAACCGATATTAAGAGGAAAAGACGGAAACACCCCAGGCCAGAAAAACAGCTAAAGGAGGAAAACGAAGGGCAAAAATGTAAATAATAAAAACGACCTTCTTCTTCCTCCCGCTAGCACGCACGGCGCACGGCAACATCAGACTGGGGCTAGATTAGGCGATTTCGCAAAACTTGACCAAACTCCGAGTTATTGGTACCAAAAGAAAGCCCAAGCGAAAACGAAGCCAACCGTACCTTCAATTCACGCGGAGGTGGTCAGGGAAGAGAGAACGACCTGCCGCAAAAGCCAGGACCTCCGGTTGATCTCCGGCGACACATGCACATGCTATGGCTCAATTGGGTTTATAAAATCGCTACAAAGACCCCCAAAGAGCTGAGGATAGAACTATTTATAGATAAGGATGGGCAGGGAGGCGAGTACCCAATGGCCCGAACTTGCCTGTTGCGCAAGATTTGGGATTCCGCAAACCGAGACAAAAAGGTATGGAAAGTCGGGATCAAAACATGCGGAATCGAACTAGGAATCCAAAGGCGAAGAAATCTCGAAGAAAGACCAAATGTAGAGAGAAAAATCGTCGACCGAATATATGATAGATGGCGGTTTACTGTAGCAATCCGAGTCGAGGTTGAAGATAAGCTGAGAGCCGTCCGATCAGAAATCAACAGCTAGATAACGCGTGACATTATGTAAATCGAAATCATGAAATTGATTAAAGTTGTAAATTAATTATCTTCCTATTTCTCTCTCCTCTTTTGAGGGTGCAAACGAACTCCAAATTAGGTAAAATTTTGCACAGAGGCTAATTAAAGCATGTAGATTCCGATTATACACTTAGTTTTGCCTTTTGAGAATCATTAATGTGTTAAATAAATCAAAACATATTTTCTCTTTCCTCCTTCATTAATGGTATTAGGATTATCCAAATTTTATGAAACTTGACACACAAGTCATATTTAATGTGTTGGATACGAATTTGCCATCAATTTTACATATTGGATATATTTGAGTATTTAATTAATATTTTGAAGGTTCTTCATACTTTCTCTCTCCTAATTTCACCCTTTAAGCAAACTCTCTCCAAATTGGATGAAAATTCACCCAAAGGCTATATTTAATATGTAGATTACGAATCTAAGATTATTTTCCTCTTTTGGAGTCAATTATTATATTTATTTATTAATGACACATTTTAGGCAATTTCTCTCTCCTAACTTATCATATTATTTCAAGGTTGTCCAAATTAGATGAAAATTGACATGTAGGCTTATTTTGATGTGTAGATTACGAATTTGAAGTTTATTTCCACTTTTAATAATTTCTTACATGAGTTTTGTCATCTGGCCCATTAGAGGCCCATTAACATCATATTATGCATGTAATTAAGTTATTTATCATTTTATTATCACCAAATGAATTATATGACATATTAGACTACATTTTTCATGCATTAGATTATTTGATCACTCTATCCTCAACCTTGTTTGGCTAAGACCAAAAGGTTCAAAGTTCTAGGGTAGGGTTCTAGATCTGGTATGTTACATGATGCGTCAGATCCCTGCTGCTGCCACTGCCCCATAGAGGGTTCATTATTTACTGTCTGTTGCTGCCCCATCGTGGGTTCTTTAGTTGATGCATGTTGTTGCTACGCCACCATCTTGCTACTACCTGCCTCTGCTTAGTATGGCTTCTGTTGAGCCTCCTCGGTCTCTCTGTGTTACCACTGTCAAGCTCGACGGCTCGAACTACCATCTGTGGTCGGCGTCCTTTGTACTGTATGTGAAGGCTCAAGGCCGATACTCACATCTTACCACTGATCCTCCTGTTGCTACTACTGACGACAAGACCAAACAAGCTTATGCTCAATGGTCCAAAGACGACTCGGGTGTTATGTCATGGCTTCTCAATAGCACTGAGCCGCGCATTAGTCAGTTTCTATTGTGCCTTCATGATGTCAAAGCAATGTAGGACCAGTTGTCTCATGTCTACTCGCATCAACAAAATCCTAAGAGGGTTTTTGAAATTTTCAAAAACCTAGCCAAGGAGTACTCAGATGCGTCTATTGAAGATTTTTACAACCAATGTTCTGCTCTCTGGAATGAGTATGAGATCTACCACCCTCTGACTGCTGACATTAAAGAGGCTCAGATTCAGCACAATGAACTCCAACTTGTTCAGTTCCTGGCTTCCCTACCTACATCTTTTTCAGGCGTGGTAGATCAAATTCTGTCAAGTGATCCGCTACCGACTCTTCGCGACGTTCAAAAGCGAGTCCAGCGACTCCCATATGTATCCTCTACACCTGCTATTGAGCATCCTACCTTGGTTGCTCGTACTGCTGATTCTGGACGTGGTCGTGGAGGGCGTCCACCACCTTCTGGAGGAAGAGGCACTTCTACTGCTCCAGGACGAGGTCAAGCCACTGGACCTCGCTACTGCAACTGGTGCGGTTGTGACAATCACACTGAAGATAGGTGATGGATCAAGCACGGCAAGCCAGCCTGGGCAAACTAGGCCTCCACTGAAGTTACTACTGAAGCTGCATCCGATCCACCAACTGCTCCTCCAACCACTGACTGTCTTCGCTCTAAGTTCAAGAAATTCTTCCAGGAGTGAATGACTCAATTACCTTCGACATCGGCGGTCAGTTCCTCTACTATGCTTGCGTCTCCCTCTATTGGTAACCATAAGTGGTGTATTGATTCTGGAGTGTCTGTCCACATGGCAGGCGACATCCACTTATTTTCTGCTCTATCTAACACTTCATATATTCCATCGTTCACAGTTGCTAATGACTCGAAAATGCCTATCCATGGCGTTGGCACAGTTCCACTATCCCGCAAGATGAATATTCATTCTATTTTATATATACCTCAGTTTCCTGTTAATTTATTATCTGTCAGTAAAACTGTCAAACAACTTCAGTGCTCTATTAAATTTGATCCCTCTGCTTGTGTTTTGAAGGATCTCTGCATGAAGACGAGGATTGGTTTGGGCCATGAAGGACCAGATGGACTTTACTACTTGGATGGACCACCTGCAGCTTCAGGTCTCTTATCTACATCTGTCTCCGGACTTCAATGGCACTTCCGACTGGGTCATCCGTCTACTGCAAAGTTGAAGCTTTTATTTCATGCTTTAGCTAAAAATAAATTCTCTTGTGAAACATGTGTTTTGGGTAGACAAACGAGGTTTGTCTTTCCTGCTAAGAAAGAACTTGGGTCTAAAGATATTTTTGATATTGTTCATTCGGACATTTGGGGTCCATGCAGTGTCTTGAGTCAAACTGGTGTTAAGTATTTTCTGACATTTATTGATGATTATTCCAGTGCTACCTGGCTATTTTTGCTCAAAGATCGGAGTACTGTTTTGGACAATATCCACATTTTCTTTTCTGAAATAAAACCCAATTCAATAAAACCATCAAAACTCTCCGTACTAACAATGCCCTAGAGTTTATGCAGAAGTTTGTCACTTCCTTTTGTTCTGATCATGGCACCATACACCAAACCACTTGCCCCTATACTCCTCAGCAAAACGGTGTTGCTGAACGCAAAAATCATCATCTCTTAGAGGTTGCTCGCACTCTTCTTATCCATTATAAAGTTCCTCGTCGTTTCTGACCAAAGGCAGTTACTACGGCATGTTTCCATATTAACCGCATGCCCTCTTCTGTTTTACAAAATCGCATACCTTACTCGATTTTGTTTCCTGATGCACCTCTTTTTCCTGTACCACCTCGCATTTTTGGGTGTACCTGCTTTGTTAAGAATCTGCGCCCAGGAATGTCGAAACTTGACCCTCGGTCTACTAAGTGCATTTTTTGGGGTTATTCGAGAACTCAAAAAGGCTATCGCTGCTTTGATCCGATACTCACACAGTGGTTTGTCAATGCGGATGTAGTCTTTTTTGAGCATATGCCCTTCTTTTCTGAGGATGGAGAAAACCTATCTCATGATGTGTTGGCACAAACACCTCTACCGGATATTGTTGAAGATTTGTCTGTCTCTGACCAGCCTGAAGAATGTCCGCTGCAAGTATACAAATGCCGACCGAAGACAAACACTCCTTCCATGGCCCCTCCTCAACCAATTCATGCGTCTGCGGATGACCACATAAACACTGAGGTAACTTCTGACTTGCACCTTCCTATCAGCTTACGGAAAGGTGTTCGCTCCTGTACTAAACATCCTATCAGTCATTTCTTCACATTTGACAACCTACATGACAACTTTGCCTGCTTTACTTCTGCACTTTCTGCTGTCACTGTTTCGAAAAATGCTACAGAGGCTCTTATAATTCCAGCATGGAAGAAGGCAATGGACCAAGAAATGCAGGCTCTATGTGATCGCAAGACATGGGAGCTTGTGGATCACCCTTCTTCTTGCCCTACAGTGGGTTGTCATTGGATCTTTACTAATAAATATCAGCCTGATGGGTCTATGAACGCCTCAAAGCCCGTCTTGTTGCAAAGGGCTACACACAGGCATACGGTGTCGATTATTTTGAGACCTCTCATGTTGCACGATTAAACTCTGTTCGCGTTCTGATTTCTGTTGCTGTGAATAAAGACTGGTCTCTTTTTCAGCTTGATGTGAAAAATGCATTTCTTTGTGGAGATTTACAAGAAGAAGTCTATACATGGAGCAACCACCTGGGTTTGTTGCTCAGGGGGAGTCTGCCTCCAAAGTATGTAAGCTGCACAAGGCTATCTATGGTCTCAAATAAAATCTGCGAGCCTGGCTTGACAAGCTCAGTCAGATATTAGTCACCTTTGGCTTTTGTCGTTCTTATTCTGATCATTCAGTCTTTATTCGCAAGACAGTGGCTGGACTTGCCATTCTGATTGTTTATGTGGATGACATTATCTTATCTGGCAGTGATACTGTGGGCATACAGGAAACTAAAACTTACTTAGAAAAGCACTTTGTCACTAAAGATCTCGGAAAACTTCAATATTTCTTAGGCATTGAAGTCTCCAGATCATCTGCAAGACTGTCTCTCAGAGAAAATATGTGCTTGATCTGTTGCAGGAAACTGGCATGCTAGGTTGCAAACCAGCTAACATTCCACTTGACCCAAACATGGACTGGGATGATGCAAAGTCTCCTCCCTATGCTAATCATCACCAATTCAGGAGGCTGATAGGCAAGCTTATTTGTTTGACTGTCACACGAGCTAATCATACTGCTGCCGTCGGATTCATCAGCCGGTATTTTGACAAACCCCGGCAATGTCATTGGGATGATATATGCCATATTCTGAGATATCTTAAAAGTTCTCCAGGGAAAGGCTTGATGTATAAGAAGCATGGCCACTGCAACCTATCTGGTTTCTCAGACTCATACTATGCAGGAAGTCGTTCTGATCGAAAGTCAACATCAGGCTATTGTACATTTGTGGGTGGAAACCTTGTCACCTGGTGAAGCAAAAAGCAGACTGTTGTCGCCAGATTCAGTGCAGAGGCGGAATACCGAGCGATGGCTCATACTGCTTGCAAACTGCTGTGGGTTCAGAGTCTCCTTCATGAGTTTGATATATCTTATTCCAGCCCTATTCCAATGTTTTGTGATAATAAGGCCTCCATTTTTATTGCGAGAAACCCCACCTTTCATGAGAGGACGAAACAGATTGAGGTCGATTGTCACTTTATTCGAGAAGCGGTTCTCTCTGGCAGGATTTGCACTCCATATCTCAGTACTGACAAGCAAGTTGCAGACATCTTCACAAAGATACTTCCCAGAGCTCAATTTCAAACTCTAGTTGACAAGTTGGGCATGTTCGACATCTACGCTCCAGCTTGAGGGGGAGTATAGAGATATATTGTGTTCTGTTATGTTTTGTTGAGTGTCATGTGCATAGCATGTGCCTCACTTATGTTGTTCACTTCTGTAGTTTAGTCCCATATTGCTCACCTCTGCTTTAGTCTCTATTCTCTACTGTTATATAAGAGATTGCATTGTACACTGTTTTATTCACTCAATAAACAAGTCTCAGTTTATTCATAAGCAGTAAGAAGAGCCTCATAGATATAAGCATAACAAAATTCCTTTCTTCATCTCATCTCTCCTCTATTTCTCCCCCTCATACCAACCACGGAAAGAACCAAGAGTGGTTGGGGTGGACAATGATAAAGAAATGCTTTACCGAGTAGAAAATAGGTCGTAGCACTGTCGGGAGGGCACGGTCCTCCAATTAGGAGAAAATAGAATACAACCTGACTGTATTGTTTGGTCCAAGGATATTGTCTCTAGGCCTTGACGTTTTGGTAGCAGGCACACAAACTAGGATATGACTGATGGCCTGAGCTCTGCTGTGAGGATTTCGGGCAGCTTGGACTGTGTTGCTTTGGTTACAGTACAAAATACTTTCCAACTTACAAGTTGGCGGCAATCCACGATACCAATAAGTAAATATCATATCGAGCAAGTTGATTCCTTTCATGGTAGTTGACTTGGGGGCAAAGTTCATTTCTTTTTTATTATGACCACACATACAGTAAACCACACAAATTCGAGATGGGTATGGCTACCGGAAACCCTATAATATCAAGATGTGCGTCCGTAGGAAAAAGATGAGATCATCGACAATGATTATCCGGAGGTCGTATTGAGATAACTATGGCCCGAGTGGAAGGGACAAAGCCGTACGAGCCGTCAGGAGTCGATTTAATTTTCTTGCATATATAGATTTCCAAGTTATCTATATGAGACTAGTTGCCGATCTGCTTGGATCCAGAAGGATGGGTGTTCCCGTGTGAGGAGAGGAGAAAGACAGAACCACAGTTTCCGCCATGGCATGGATGTGGTACATAGTTAACCGAGTAGTCATTGATATAGTTGTCGACCTACCTTTTGGGGAAGGCTATATGCATCGAGTGTCTGGGCTCCTATGCAGTTTTTAAGCGCAAATCAAGGAGTGTACCGCTTGCCTTCATTAGGGAGCTGCAGGTGGGGGGAACAAGGGAGGGGTTGCGGGTGTGTTGTATGGCAACAAGGGCACAGGGATATGAACGACAGGGGAGGGTATAGTAGCGATGGCAGAAAAAAAAGGTTGGCAGTCATGTTGAATATAGACGGGTAGCAAGATAGCGGCGAGTAGCCAGGGGGAAGGGTATGTGCTGGATTAGCTAGGGAGGACAAAAGGTGGAGGCAGATTAAGTGCCCGGCGGACGGCCAAGCCAAAAAGGAAGGTTGCCGCCCACAGGCGGAAGAAATCTTTTTGTCTCTTCTAAGGTTAGGTTGGATCACTACTCTAATACCATGTCAGGGAATAAAAGATGGCTACTTGTTGTATTAAGAAGAGAAAACCCTACTCCTATATATAGGAGAATAGGGAAGCATACATACTCAACTAAACCCTAATGGGCCAAGATATACTTGGGCCCATATTACAAAACACACTTAATAATATAAATCAATAGACTCTCTAATAATTTCCAACAACAAAAAAAGTTTAAATTACATATTACAAGAGATATTCCAATTTCTTTTAAAAGTAATCTTCCTGTACAATATTTTTTCTAGATAAAAAGTGTTACGCATAGTTATCCTAATTGTGAGTCATAAGATGAGAGAGATCGCTAGATCCTATTGATCATCTCATTTCAAATTTTCTACAACAACAAAATCCAGAAATAGACAACCAAGCATGCCCCTCAGTCTAGCAGAGGACCACCAACATATGACATGTGTAGAATACATGGTAGAGCAATGCTATTATCATTCACATAACTATCTCTGAAGAGTGTCCACCAAAGCCTTATTTTTTGTGTATCTAAGTGTTGATATATTGCCCTTCAAAAAAGTGCCAATATAGTGAACAAAGGACCTTGTAATATGTAGATAAGTAAGAGTCTACATGTAAATGTGTAAGTTATTGATTTCTATATATAAACAAGTCACAAGAACAATCATTAATTAGGTCATCTCCTTCTCCCATGGTATCAGAGCAACATGGATTCCATCCCTAGCAAAACTAGTCCTAGAGCCGAGGTGGCAGTCATCCCCTCTTCTCTCTACCCTATTTTTAGGGAACAAGCAACATGTCCTTTGATATTGCAATATTTTGGATGTGTGTTGAAGTATGTATTATAACACGATGGCTACAAAGGAGGGAACTACATAAGGATTTAGCCATTCAACTTTGGATGTTTGTTTTGATCTTATATATTTAGCCAACGATATCTTCACATAAGTCTTCTTAGCTATGCATATGGATTCTGTGGACCTAAGTGATACACATTGTCCATATTTTGATAATGACTTAACCATTCCATTCATATGTATCTAATATGTTCATTTGAGATTGATTTCAGGAATTAGGTACATGAAAAGGATCAAATCGATCAAGCCCTGGCTTGCTTTAGTTCAAGTCAAAATCAATGCAAATGCACGTTTGTGGAAAACACTCCAAATCACCTTAGATCGTTTTTGTAATCATTTGTATTGATGATATGACTTGTAACTAAGATGAGAAAAAATCAGGGACACTTAATTCGAACATTTGATCACTCAAAAGTCATTTTTCAAAATTCATTACAGGTAGTTCATCGGTCGAGTTACAAACTCGACTGATCCTTGATGGATTTTGAAAATAACTTTTGATCGGTCAAGTTGCACATTCATAGAACTCAATCGATCCCTACACAACCGAAAACTGATTCAAGTGGATCGGTCAAGTTTTCACCAGGACAAACTCCGATAGTTTAAATTGGCTTTGTTGCATAGTGCGATCCGTCGAGTTATCTTTATTGAAACTCGACCGAATGCACTGTATGGAAAACGTAGAAAAAGTGATTCTAGCCATTGTGGAGTTGCAAAAGTCGAATGTATATCTGTTGCAACCCTCAAAATGGCTAGAAAACGTTCATAAGTGTTCCTACCCTCTAGTGGACACCCTCAGCTATAAAAAGGACCTCTTGAAGTTCATTCCAAGGTTGCTCCTATTCAAGTTCCTTGCTATAGTTGAGTGCATCTAGTCCACTTGAGCCCCTTTCTCTCTCTTGATTACACTTCAATTCGTCATTATGAGTGAGATAGTATCTGTGTGAGAGAGCTACCTCATTGTATGCTTGTAAAGCTCTCAAATCTTCTCTTTTCCCAACCCCTTTCTTCAAGATCAAGTTGATGAAAGCTTCTCCAGTGAAAGAGAAGGTGCAAGCTTCTTCAAGCTGTAGAAGAAGATACATAAAGTTCCTTTGAGTGGAGGAGGACAAGGCGGAAGATCCAAGGAGATGAGTGGGTAAATCCTTCAAGGCAAAAGACTCGGTGTAATAAGGGGATCTCCTTGGTGAAGGCATCCAGTTGCTTGAAAGAGTGGGTAAGATCTTGATGAGGTAGAAGACTAGCTCTTGGATAGGTAAGACCTTGGTTGTAAGGTTATTGGCTCCCTTGACTTTAAAGGGAAGTTAGGTATCCTTGTCTCAGAAAAGGAAGGTCATATGTTGTAACTCTTATAAGTGAATATAAGGAGTAGACATGGTTAAGAAATCCTAGAGTTTGACCTCTCTAGGTAGTGGACTGACTCTCTCCTAGTTTGAAGAGTGGAACCACTCTAAAACAGCTTGTTCAATTGGTTGCTTCAATTTCTCTCATCCTTGCTATGCATGCTTAGGTTGTCATCAAATTCACTATTTGCAATTGTGCCTATTTGAAGTAACTTGAAGGTTTAACAAATTTTGTGCAAGTGTTTTTTAGCTCTGTTCACCCCCCCTCTAGAGCCCTCCGATCTAACAGATTCCACATCCTCCTATGAAAAAATCAATTGATTTCCTTGAATTCAAGGTTCTAATGAGATGTAAGCAATTTTCCTCTTTCACCTTGTGCACATGGACTCTAGCCCTATTTATATCACTGCCATATCAATCGGTAACATAATAAAACTGATGCAAATAAATCCTCCCATAAGGGGAAAAAATGTTTATTCATTGTGTCCTTGAGACTCCTCACCAAGTTACAGGACATCGATTTTTTTTCGAATTCATAAGTGTGGAAGTGGGAGTTTGTGGAAATTTAATGGAAGTTTTGAAGAAGTTTAAACACAGATTTCAATGCAACTTCAATGTCATTTTTGTAAGATAATGGTAACATTTGATTAAAAACTTTAAAATGTTATAAACATATAGTTGACATGGGGATGGTGGATAGCCCAACGATGCAGCTCGACAATCCACAATGAAGGGACCCGGGTTTGGCTCTGGTCATCCGCTGAGGTGCAACAGTGGCTGGCATTTGATTGGGCGCGTCGTGGTGTCCCCACATGACACGGCTGGTCCAGAGATTTACTCTTGGCTGGGTCAGGTCCAATAGTGGCCTTGGGAGGGGTTCCTCGTTATTAAAAAAAATATTTGAGGTGTATTCACAACACAAAATCACAAATACATGACACCCCACTCTAAGTAGGTAGACTCCTTAACCCTAGTTCACATGATTAACGAGTTAAAAACTACATATATAACATATAAAGTAATTCAAAGTGATACTTGAATTTAAATCCTATAAAAATGTGATACCACTTACCATCACACAATTATTTCATATGATTCTATATACAAAGTTGTGTAAACTGAATAAGTTATATGTGCAGGGATAGCCCAGCGGTGGATAGCCCAGCGGTGCAGCTCGGCAATCCCCAACGAAGGGACTCAGGTTCGACTATGGGTGTCCGTCGTGGTGCAACAATGGCTGGCATTTGATTGGGCGCGTTGTTGTGTCCCCCCATGACATGGTTGGTCCCGGGATTTACTCTTAGCTGGATCGGGTCCAATAGTGGCCATGCCCGAGAGGGGTTCCTCAATATAAAAAAACATATATTTGACATGTGTTCACAACACAGAATCACAAATACACGACTTCCCACTCTAAGTAGGTAGACTCCTAAACCCTAGTTCACATGATTAACGAGTTAAAAACTACATATATAAGATATAAAGCAATTCAAAGTGACACTGGAAATTAAATTCTATAAAACATGATACCACTTACCATCACACAATTATTGATCCTATATACAAAGATGTGTAAACTGAATAAGCTATATGTGTGGGGATCGTAAACATTATCTAAATGTAGATTTGATCTTAAGTAGATGGCACTAAGATCCACATTAGATCTGGAGGAACAATAGTCAAATATATCATGTGTTTGTTTTCCTTCACATCAAAAAATATTTTGATGGAAGTAACACATACCTACATCATCTCTTATATTTCATTTTATATGGAAAGCATGATCAAAATCACAAAAATGTTGCGAAGGAAATGATTGTCGATAGGGTTCTTTAAAATTTACATATAGCAGAGTTAGGTATAAACTTTGTCGTGTTGTCACCAACTTTCACAACTTCACTACGACTTCATGGAAGTTGCGACAAAACCTTATTGTATAAATTTGACTTCAATGACACAATCCAAACTTCTACAAGTTGATACCAATTCGAAGTATTGGAGGTTCAACTTTTTTAGGCATTTTTGAAGTTTCGGCTATATTCCACAATACTTAAACGATGTTTAGATCTTTGGCCTCACAATTCCTCATCTAGTCATATCTGAAGAGATTGCACCCTTTCTGGTGTTTGAAGAGGTACATCATAGCACAAAACTAGGTCCATTCTCCCTCAGATAGTTTATCACCTTGTTTACTAGGATAAAAGATATGTCATAGAAGCAAAAGATCTATCTAAATGAGATAGAACATATGATCTGAAACCCATAGGTTGGGTCATAAAGATGCTTAGAAACAAATTTGATCATCATTATTCTATGAACCCAATCTCTAGAAAGAAAATATGCCATGTGAATAATAGGATGAACACTCTTTCAATACAACAATCATATTCAAACTACCTTTATTATGCCAAGGAAAGTTTTCACATTTAGATTTACTCCAATTCCATTGGGCTAACTTGTTCAAGTTAAATATATTGAGGGTCGTAGATTTATCAAATCATGGAGGAAAGCCTTTCTATGTGTCATAGTGAAATGTTCCCTCACGTTTTAATCACCTTCACTCTTAACTTCCTCGATTTCCAAAAAAATCATGATATAGTTGAATCTCCTACGGAATCCTCATCGCCTCTTCATACAAAAGGGAACCCTTCCATGATTCTCCTTATTCTATAAGTTGCTTGTGCTCTCAACATGCCTTCAATGATAGCATGTTCCAGAACAATAGTTGCCACAATGTAAGCTATAGGAGTGCCTCACTAAAACCATAATGTTGTAGGGGGAACTCCTCCCCAAAAGAAGACTAGCTCTTGCTATCATATCCCTTAATTGAGTTGTTTTTGTCATAAGATTTAGAGTCATGTACAAGGTCGAGAGGGTAGTACATGGCCAACTCACAACAGCACATGTTCTCTGTGAACAGAAAAAGAGTCTATTATTGAGATAATGAATACAAGCATAGACCCTCTCCTTATATAGAATAGGAGTCAGTAAATATAGAGTTCAGTATTCCACCAATACGGGATAAAAGACAAGATACTAAAGAGCACAAAATAAACAACACAAAATTCAATATATTAACACTTCCCCTCAAGCTAGAGCACAAATACCATGCATGTCCAGCTTATCCACAATAGAGATGAATCTTGTCTTTGGCAGCGCTTTTCTAAAGATGTCAACAAGTTGATCCTCAGTCCTGATGTATGAAGTAGATATGTGCCTGGATAGAATAGACTCCCTGACAAAGTGACAGTCTACCTCAACGTGCTTGGTGGGTGTTCATGGAATGTGGGATTACTTGCAATGAAGATAGAGGCTTTAGTATCACAATACATAGGCATGGGCTCAAAATTACATATTCCAAATTCCTTTAATAAGCCTTGAACCCATCAACTCACAGGTAGTATGAATCATGGCTTGAATACTTAGATTCAGCACTAGATCTAGCCACAACAGTTTGCTTCTTACTTCTCCAAGTGACAAGATACCACCTATAGAGGTGTAGTAACCTGAAGTAGATTTACGATCAGCCCTACTGCCTACACAATCAGAGTCAGAAAATGTAGCAATCTAGTAGTGCCCATTTTTCCTATATACAAGACCCTTTCCAGGAGAACTTTTTAAATATTTGAGAATGTGGCAAAAAATGTCCCAATGACGAGGTTTATCAAGATACCAATGATAAGTCCAACAGGTAATGTAATGTCTGCTCGTGTGACTGTCAAGTAAATGAGCTTACCCACAAGTCTTCTATATTGCTTGCTATCTGGATACGAAGGAGAAGAATCACCATCCCAATTAGTATCGGATGTAGAGGTGTACTGACTGGCTTGGCACCCGGCATGCCAGTTTCTTGTAGTAGATCAAGAATATACTTGCGTTGAGATAGACAAACTCCAGAAGAAGAATGTGATACTTCAATTCCCATAAAATACCGCAATTTTCCTAGACCTTTAGTAAGAAAGTAGTTTCTTAAATATTCATTGGTAGCTTAGATACTGTGGTCACTCCTAGAGAGGATGATATCATCCAAATATACAATCAAAATAACTAGCTCTGCACTCGTCTCAGAATGCGAGCATTTAAAGTCAAACTTAGCAAGAATCTAACTTAACTTATTAAACCATTCTCTTGGTCTTTATTCAGTTCATAAACGGCTTTCTTTAGGTGGAAAACTTTAGAATACCCCCTGAGCAACAAATCCGGGAGGTTGCTCCATATACACATCCTCTTTTAGATCACCATACAAGAAAGCATTATTGACATCTAGTTAAAAAAGAGGCCAACTTTAATTGACAGCTACAAACCTTAGCATACGAACAGAATTCAAATAGTATACGGACAGAATTCAGACCATTCTCTTGGTCTTTATTCAGTTCATAAACGGCTTTCTTTAGGTGGCAAACTTTAGAATACCCCCTAAGCAACAAATCCGGGAGGTTGCTCCATATACCCATCCTCATTTAGATCACCATACAAGAAAGCATTATTAACATCTAGTTAAAAAAGAGGCCAACTTTAATTGACAGCTACAAACCTTAGCATACGAACAGAATTCAAACAGTATACGGACAAAATTCAGACGAGCAACTGGCAAAAAAGTTTCAAAATAATCGACGCCATAAGTTTGTGTATAGCCCTTAGCCACAAGACGAGCCTTGAGGCATTCAACAATGCCATCAGGTTGATATTTAACAGTAAAGATTCAACGACATCCCACGGGAGAAACATTAACATGGGCATCTACCAAGTCCCATGTATGTTATAGATATATTGTGTTATTTACTTGTGCTGCTTTGTTATTCTTGTAGTATTAGTCCCATATTACTCACTTGTACTTATGTCTCTACTCTCAGTTGCTATATTAGAGACTACCATGCAACCCGTTTTACTCATTCAATAAACAATTCCCTTTCTCTTTAGATGGTATCAAGAGCAGGTTCTTATTTTTCCCTACCCACCAGTCCGAAATGACGTGAGACGTCATCAACCCCCCCCCCCGACGTCGCCGCTCCTCCCCCCTCTTCCTCACCGCCGCCGCCAACCTGCCCCTGCCCCCTTCCCTCCACCGCCACCACCCCCCTCTCCCCTTCCCCGCCGCCACCACAGCCCCCCCCTCCCCTTCCCCGCCGCCACCACAACCCCCTCCTCCCATTCCCTGCCGCCACCACAGCCACCCACCCTCTCCACCGCAACCACCACCCCCCCCGCAGCCACCTCTTCCTCCCTTTTCCGCCACCACAGCCACCCTCCTGCCCCTCCTCTTTCCTTTTTCTGCTACGGCTGCTACTGCTCTTCTCTCTACGTCCGGTTAAACAACCGCTCCACGTCCGGACAGCCATTGGCCATCTACGTTGAGAGTCTCTCATCTCACCGCCTTCTCTGTCTGCGCCTCATAAAGGAGCATTAGTATTCCTCATGACGGCGTAGGTTTCTCTATATGCATACTCTGCCCTATATGGGTTCTCTGATCTGACTTGTCAGATCCCTACTGCTGCTATCTGTCCCGTCGTGGGTCTCTGATCTATTCTACCGTTGCGCCGATTACTGCCTTTGCTATGGCTTTATCTGAGCCTCCCCGCTCTCTGTGTGTTACCACGGTGAAGCTTGACGGGCGCTCCAACTATCATCTATGGTCGGCGTCCTTCATTCTGTATGCCAAAACCCAACGCCGATATCACCATCTTACAGCTGAGCCTCCTGTTGTTCCTACTACTGATGCTGATGACAAAACCAGACAAAATTATGCACAATGGTCCAAGGATGACTCTAGAGTTACGTCGTGGCTCCTCAACAGCACTGAACCAAGGATTAGCCAATCTCTGCTCTGCCTTCATGATGTTAAGGCCATGTGGGATCCACTCTCCCATGTTTACTCTCATCAGGAGAATCCCAAGTGAGTTTTTAAAATTTTCAAAACCTTGGCCAAGGAGTTCTTCCCTGACACTTCTATCGAGGATTTCTACAATCGATGCTCAGCTTTGTGGAATGAGTTCGAACTCTACCACCCCTTGACGGCTGACATCAAAGTAGCCCAAAAACAGCGCAACGAACTTTAGCTAGTTCAGTTTTTGGCTGCCCTTCCCGCATCCTTCTCCGGTGTGGTCGACCAGATTCTATCTAGTGATCTGCTGCCTACCCTTAGAGATGTCCTCAAAAGAGTCCAACGACTACCATCCATGACTCCTGCTCCTGCTATTGAGCATCCTGCTCTCATTGCACGCCCTGCTGATTCTGGTCGTAGACGCGGCCGTCGACGTGGAGGTCGACCTCCTCCCTCAGGTGGTCGTAGCTCATCTAATCCTAGACGTGGTGCACCTCCCGGCCCTCGCTACTGCAACTAGTGTGGGTGGGACAACCATACTGAAGATCGTTGCTGCATTAAGCATGGCAAGCCTGCTTGGGCTAACCAGGCTTCCACAGATTCTACTGCTGACACTACCTCTGACACACATGTTGCTCCGGGAAACGCAGACTGGCTTCGTTCTGAATTTGAGAAGGTCCAGGAGCGTATCACCCAGCTACCACCCTCATCTGTAGCGGGATCATCTGCTATGCTTGCTTGTCCGACTACTGGTAACAATAAATGGTGTATTGATTCGGGTGCATCTACTCATATGGCCGGTGACATCCACCTATTTTCTGCTCTCAATAAATCTGCTATTATCTCTTCTGTTACTGTTGCAAATGGCTCCAAAACTACAGTTCATGGCACTGGCACAGTCCCTCTTTCACCAAAGCTACAACTAAAATATGTTTTATATATCCCACAGTTTCTTGTTAATCTTTTATCTGCAAGTAAGATGGTAAAACAGCTACAGTGCTCTATTAAATTTAATCCTTCTGGTTGTATTTTGAAGGTTCCGCATGAAGACGAGGATTGGTTCGGGCCATGAAGGACCAGATGGGTTGTATTATCTGGATGGACCTCCTGCTGCATCTGCTCTGTTGTCTACTTTGGTAACTGGACTACAGTGGCATTTTAGACTGGGTCACCCATCAACCGCCAAATTAAAACATTTATTTCCTGCATTATCTGAGAACAGTTTTACTTGTGAAACTTGCTTGTTGGGCAAACAAACTCGTTCTGTTTTTCCTGCTAAGAAGGTTATTGCTTCTAAAGAAAATTTTGATATAGTTCATGCTGATATTTGGGGTCCTTGTTCTGTGTCGAGTCACTCGAGTGTGAAATATTTTATGACTTTCATTGATGATTACTCTCGCACCACATGGCTATTTTTGCTTAAGGGTCAGGACAATGTGCTGGAAACTATTCGTACTTTCTTTGCTGAAATCCACACCCAGTTTAATAAGTCTATTAAAAAATTTCGTACTGATAATGCACTTGAGTTTATGCAAAAATTTGTTACCTCCTTCTGTGCCACTCGTGGGACCATACATCAGACTACTTGTCCTTACACTCAGCAAAATGACGTCGCTGAGAGAAAGAACTGCCACTTACTAGAGGTTGCTCGCACTCTTCTCTTACACTACAAAGTACCCCATCATTTCTGGCCTGAAGTTATCTCTACGGCTTGCTATCTTATAAATCGCATGCCTTCCTCTATTTTGCAAAATCAGGTTCCTTACGCCATTTTGTTTCCTGATAAACCTTTATTCTCTCTTCCTCCTCGAATTTTTGGGAGTACTTGCTTTGTGAAAAACCTTCGCCCTGGCCTCACAAAACTTGATGCTCGCTCGACCAAGTGTGTTTTCCTGGGGTATTCCCGTACACAAAAAGGCTACCGCTGCTTTGATCTGGTTCAAAAATAGTGGTTTGTTACTGAGGATGTGACTTTCTTTGAGCATATGCCTTACTACTCTATTGATGGAGTAAAATTGTCTACTGATATTATGGCCACCACACCTTTACCGGTTCTTGCTGAGAATTTACCTTCTCCCGATATGCCTACGGAACGCCCATTGCAAGTCTACAAGCGCAGGTCAACAAGAAAAAATACTTCTGAGGCCCCAGTCGAACCAACTCCCTCGTCTGCGGTTGATCCACCACCCAGTGAGGTATTTTCGACCTGGACCTTCCTATTAATTTACGGAAAGGTGTTCGTTCATGTACTCAACATCCTATCAGTAATTTCTGTTCCTCTGACAATCTATGTGACAGTTTTGCATGATTCACTTCTGTTTTGTCTTTTGTGACTATCCCTAAATCACCAAAGGAGGCCCTTCGTATTCCTGCATGGAAACATGCTACAGAACAAGAAATGCATGCGCTCTGCGATCGTCAGACATGGGATATAGTCGATCGTCCCTCTTCTTGCCCTACCGTAGGCTGTCGTTGGATATTTACTATTAAATATCAACCGGATGGCACTATTGAACGCCTGAAAGCCAGATTAGTTGCAAAAGGTTACACAGACATATGGTGTTGACTACTTTGAGACTTTTCTCCAGTTGCACGCTTAAATTCTGTTCGCATTCTGATATCTATTGCTGTGAATAAAGACTGGCCTTTGTTTCAACTCGATGTCAAAAATGCCTTTCTATATGGAGATCTACAGGAGGAAGTATACATGGAGCAACCTTCGGGATTTTTTGCTCAGGGGGAGTCTTCCTTCAAAATCTGTAAACTCAGAAAGGTCGTCTATGGTCTGAAACAGAGCCCGCGTGCGTGGTTTGATAAACTCAGTCGGATCTTAATTACCTTTGGCTTTCGGCGATCACAATCTGATCATTCTGTATTTATTCGTAAGTCGGCAGCAGGACTTGTTATCCTTATTGTGTATGTTGATGATATTGTCTTTTCAGGCAGTGATAATGTGGGTATACATGCAACCAAAAATTATTTAGCACAACACTTCATCACCAAGGACCTTGGCAAACTGCGATATTTTTTAGGCATTGAGGTTGCCAGATCATTTGCAGGACTCTGTCTTTCACAGAGAAAATATGTTCTTGATCTGTTGTAGGAGACAGGCATGCCGGGCTGCAAGCCAGTCAACACTCCTCTGGAGCCTAATATGGATTGGGACGATGACAACTCTCCTCCTTATGATGATCGCCACCAGTTTCGGAGACTGGTAAGCAAGCTTATCTACCTGACAGTCACTAGGGCTGACCTGGCAGCTATTGTAGGATTCATAAGCCGGTATCTTGATAAACCCCGGCAGTGCCACTAGGATGCTATTTGTCACATCTTACGATATCTCAAAAGCTCGCCAGGGAAAGGTCTTCTGTATAAAAAGCATGGCCATTGCAATTTATCTGGATTCTCAGATTCTGACTATGCAGGAAGTCGATCTGATCAGAAATCTACTTCTGGATATTGTACTTTTATGGGAGGAAATCTAGTCACCTGGCGAAGCAAAAAGCAGACCGTTGTTGCTAGATCTGGTGTTGAGGCAAAATACAGAGCCATGGCTCATACTGCATGTGAACTTCTGTGGGTCAGTGGCCTTCTACATGAGTTTTATTACTTATTCCAGCCCTATTCCTATGTTTTGTGACAACAAAGCCTCTATTTTTATTGCGAGCAACCCCACATTTCATGAACGCACAAAGCATATTGAGGTTGATTGCCACTTTGTTCGGGAGAAAGTTCTATCTGGGCACATCTGCACTCCATATATCAGCACTAACAAGCAGCTTGCGGACATCTTCACCAAAATTTTGCCTAAAGCTCAGTTTCAAACTCTGATTGACAAGCTGGGCTTGTTTGATATCTACGCTCCAGCTTGAGGGGGAGTATAGATACTGTGTTATTTACTTGTGCGGCTTTGTTATTCTTGTAGTATTAGTCCCATACTGCTCACTTGTACTTATGTCTCTACTCCCAGTTGCTATATTAGAGACTACCCTGTAACCTATTTTACTCACTCAATAAACAATTCTCTTTCTCTTTAGATATGTTGTCTACAAGAGCTTTCGTTTCCACTCCCATGGCACAAAGCCGGCAGGATGTGTCAGGGCCTCAGCCGCAGTGTTAGGAACAAATATAGCAAAGCAACACTAAAGTTGGCCAAACTTGAACCAAGATTAGCATCAGAACATATATTGCTTATAGGATGTAAAGTATAAGAGCACACTCCTTTCCGTATGCTAATCGGAGTATCTAAGTCATTAGATACTTAAAAGATGAAAAATTGGTTGAAAGAGGATCCATAAAGTGAGTGGTAGTCTTGTGGCATGTTGGTAAACAATGAGAGGTGTTAAAGTGTCTATATTAGTCTATTAGTTAAATAGGCTAATTAGTTTAGTGGGCCTTTACATTCCGGCCCGTCTAGTTTAAATTACTTGGGTCCTAAGTAATAGGGTGTCTCTCCTCCTTCTATATAAAGGAGAGGTCGTCAGTCTTTGTAATGATCTATTCCTATTCAATCAATCTTTTATATTTTAACATGGTATCAGAGTCGTCGCTCCTGAGGGAACCCTAATCCACTGCCCCGCTTCCCTCTCTCCAAGCCGCCGTCTTCTCCCTTCAAGCCGTCGCCGCTCCTTTCTCCAAGAGGACAACCGGGCGGGCGGCCGCAGCCGCCATCACCATGGCTTGGCCGGCTTCCCGCTAGGCATATCCCGGCCTCCATGGTCATCTATTCTTTATTCTTTCATTCTTTCCATACAACACCTCCGCTGCCTATCATAGCAGTTGTCCTCCATCATCATCCGCAACAGTCGCCGCCGTAGGCATCCGCCGCGGTAATCTCCTTCCGCCATCCGAAACCAGCAGCTCCGCATCCAACTTCGCACAATAGCAGCACCGCTGCCACCATCAGCAGCAGTAGCCGCCAGCAGCCATCTCCACAGTGTCGCCAGCCATCAGAAATTGCTTCCCATCCGCAAGGAGAAGCCATCTCCATCTGCCGTAGCAGCCCAGCCGCCGCCGCGTCAATACTATCGACCCGAGCGTCGATAGTATCGAGATCAGTCCAGACGCAAAAAAAACATTCCGTCGATACTCCATCTGCCGCGGCAGCTCAGCCACCGCCGTGTCGATACTATCGACCCGAGTGTCGATAGTATCGAGATCAGTACAGACGCAAAGAGCATTCCGTCGATACTATCGACAATTCCGTCGATACTATCGAGATCACTGCAGACGGAAAAAGACCGTCGTTGCTACTATCGACATTTTCGTCGATGGTATCGAGATTCAATCAGTCGTTCGTTTGAAGCCTTCATCGCCGCTTTGGAGAGGCTCCGCCTTGGCTCCGCGTTCATATCTCCGGAGTCACGCAGGAGACCCTTTGTCATCTCGTATGGTGCGACAAAGTGCTACACGAACGAACGTCATATTTGCCATCATCCGCAAGCTGTTCTTCCACTTCATCATCATCCCGGCGATCTTCATCTTCCATTTGTTGCTATCTGCATCATCATGCTACTGCTATCCCTACACAATCACCTGTTGTCTTCATCATCATCACTCCATCGTCACCTCCCATCTATGCCTACTCCCATATTCATTATGCCCTCTATTGCTATTTGGATCATTAATCGGTCCTATCTTTTGCTAATCGGATTTCGGGTCGGGACTAGATCCATTTATTTTTCTACTCGGATCTCATGTTGACCCATTTAGTATACTCTCTTTGGCTATCGGTTTCATTCTCCACATCTTACCCATCTCCATTTCACATATTTTTCTCTTTTCAGCCTTTTTCTTTCCCACCCCCCATATCGTATGTGTATCCCTTGTCCACATTACGGGGGGTCATATATCCAGTTCTCCACACCAAACACTCACTCTTGTCGTATTTGGTGTGCGGGGGGGATAGAGAGGAGAGAAAGAGATGAGAAGAGAGAGCGAGCATGAGAGCATATCAGAGAATGTAAGAGAGAGAGAGAGAGTATGAGATGAGATGATGATATATGTATTCAGATTATATATATCCCAGGCTGTCTTCATGGAGCTTCACATCGTTCAGCACACCGGTTCTCTACTTGAGCCAGCAGTGAAGATCCAGCGTCGACACCATATATGTTGTTGATGATGTATTCCTTCAGCTGCATTCACATGAGACAGATGGTATTCCTTCAGTTGCATTCCTTCACCGAGCTGCTTCATCACGTCTTCTCCGAGCCGCATCTGATGTATCGACATCACCTGTAGCTGATCCTCTTGGGACTTTCCTTGATTGATGATATCTACTACTCTGTCAAGCCCCCATGGTTCCTACATCGTATCAAGCAGCAGATCATCCGCCCACGTTCGTGTCGCGTTAAGCACGTATTCCAGTGGCGAGTTGTTGTAGTATCAGGTCCATTCGTCGACACTATATCCGCATTCGTGTCGCATTAAGCACGTATTCCAGTGGTGTATTCTTCAGCCTACAGAGTATCTTCAGATGTCTTCATTTCAGATGCACTTTAAGGAAGACCTTCAAAGCTCGAGTATCTTCAGCCTGCAAAGTCATCATCACTATTTGATTCAGGGGGAGTATTGATTAAGGGGGAGTAACATATTTTGTATGGGAGTGATATTTATCTTCATCTTTCATTTATCATTTCTTTTTATCGAGTCATGTAACTCTCCAAGCTTAGACATGTGTTTCACCCATGCTCCAGCTTGAGGGGGAGTGTTAAAGTGTCTATATTAGTCTATTAGTTAAATAGGCTAATTAGTTTAGTGGGCCTTTATATTCCGGCCCGTCTAGTTTAGATTACTTGGGTCCTAAGTAATAGGGCGTCTCTCCTTCTATATAAAGGAGAGGCCGTCAGTCTTTGTAATGATCTATTCCTATTCAATCAATCTTTTATATTTTAACAAGAGGAATAGAGCAGTAGCAGGATCCAGTGACACCGGCTCAACAGGAACAAGAAGAGGGGAATAAACTAGTTAATCCGTAGATAGGGTTGAACCCATATCAGAAAAGTATGTATATCTTCAAAAAAGACAATACATGCACTAACAAACCGTTTCTTACTAGTTGGGTCATAACATTTGTATCATTTATGAGTTCTGGAGTACCGTAAGAAGATGCATTTTGTAAATTGTGAATCAATTTTGGTTAACCTGGTCTGAAGGTTTCACAAGAAATAAGTATTTCTTAAAATTCTAGGGGCTGAGAAAACAGAGGAGTTCCAGGGTACAGAATGTGATAGAGGACTTGGTTATTCAAGACAGAATCAAAAAGCAGGCAGTGAAGACAACATCAGCCCAAAGGGACATGACAGTGAAACATAATTGTTTGAGCAACTTCAAGAAGATGGTGAATCTTACATTCAGCAACACCATTTTGTTGAGGAGTGTAGGAACATGAGGTTTGAAGAATGGTGCCAACGTTTTTACAAAAAGTACTGATAAAATTTTGCATGAATTAAAGGGCATTGTTCGTCTGGAAGATTTTGATGGGCTTATTAACTTGAGTCTTAGTTTCACCAAAAAGGTAGTAATTGTGTTAAGAATATGAGCCATGACATTTAATAAAAACAACCAAGTAGCCGGTTACACTCGTTACTAAACACGGTCCTCATATCAGCATGCACAATATCAAAAACAGATTTTGAAGAAAGATTCATTTTTCTCAAAAAAACACATCTAGTTTGTTTTCCTCATTGGAAGGCTTCACATTTAAACAGTCTCAGATAAAGAGGGAAGTAAGTGCTTGAGCTTAAGGTTGACGGATGTCCCAGTCAATAGTGCCACTAAAGTCCTAAAACTGATGAAGATGGCAGCAGAACAGCCTTTAGAGCATCAAGATAGTATAAGTCATCCGGTCCCTCATGGCCTGAACCAATCCTCATCCTCATGAGGAGATTCTGGAAGACATCCATTAGGGTAAAACGTAATAGAGCACTGAAGTTGTTTGAATGTATTACTAATAGAAAGTAGATTCAAAGGAAACTGTGAAACAAAAAAGGCAGATCTGTGCAAAAAATTATGTAACATTTGAATATTACCAACCCCACGTACTGGGGATTGAGAGTCATCAGGTACAAGCACAACAGGAATAGTCGATGTAGCGGTTATATCAGAAAAGAGTTTAGAATTGTTGGTAATATGAGTAGAAGCACCAGACTCGATGACGCATTTGTTTTTATCATAGGGAGTCGAGTATGCTAGAAAAGAAAAATTTCCACCAGGGTGTGCAATCATGGTCTGAGATTGGAGCAATTTTTCAAATTCAGCTTAGACCCAATCCGCAGAAGCAGTGGAGGGTTGGGAAGTTCCTCCTCGATGTAGTTAGTAGAGGCATGATTATCATGTTTCGCCCAACAACGATCTTCATTGTGGTTATTTTGTCCACAAAAGTTATAGTGGCTTGATCCAAGAGGGGAGCGTTGCTAGGTCTAGTGGAGGGTTGATCACATCCCAGTCCAGGAGGGGGCTACCCATGTCCAGGTCCATATGGCCCAAAATGACCATGTTCTCTACCACAGATACAGCCTCTGCTAATGCCAGAGTCACCAGAACATACTACAAGAGTCGACGCCTCTAAGGAACCAGTAGGTGAAGAAAAAACAGACGGGAGGCATTGGACCTATTTTAGAGCATCACACAGTTAAGGTAGAGGATCACTAGATAAGATATGATCCATGACTCCTGCAAATGAAGCAGGTTCTCCATCTAGGAATTTTACAAGTTGCAGTTCTTTCCATTGTCTTTGGATTTCAATAATGTCAGAAGTCAAGAGATAGTAAACCTCAAACTCATCCCAAAGTGCACAACATTGGCTATCATAATCCTCATTGGGGAAATCTTTTTAGACAGGTTTTTAAAAATTTCAAGCACCTTTAAGGGTTTTGTTGATATGAATAAACATGAGATATTTGATCCCACATGGCCTATCCGTTCGAAGTATTAGAAGGGATTGACTTATTTTAGGTTCTGCACTGTTGACCGTCCAGCTCATCACTCTTGAGTCATCCTTGAACCACAAGTCATAAGACTATGTAGCTTTCTCATCAGCAGTCTGGATAGGAGTAGCAGGTGCATTAGTAATAAGCTGAGAGTATTGGTCTTGGGCCTTGACGTACAACTCAAAAGAAGTCGACCACGTGTGGTAGTTAGATCCATCCAATTTTACTGTGGTTACACAGTGTTCTTAACTTAACATTAGAGGCCATGGTGGAATCTAGTTCGTGCTCAGTCCACACAAGTTACCAGAAAGGTGTGGTAAAGGTGTAGTTCAAATGGGGGCATGAAGCATCACCCCAAATAACAACAGTAATGCTTAGAAACCCAATACATGGGCATTAAAAAAAAATTAAGGACCAACCCACCACCGTCAATTAGACCGACATGTGACGAGGGTACAAGGGAGGGAATAGGTCCCTCCCTAAGTCTGAAGAAGAACCGAGCAGGATTTGTTTTATACCAGTAATAATCTATACGGGTTGATCAATAGTGAATCAAGGAAAATGCAAGATTGGAGATGGATGGAGGTGATGAATAGTGAATGATGGCAGTGTAGGGCAGGAGATAGCGGGTAGTGGGTTGGTTCTTGTGAGGTAACTGGAGGGGAGAGGTTGTGAATGTCAGATGGAAGATTTGTGGGTAAGGGATAGTTGGAGGCTTAGGTGCTGGAGGTGTGATGGGAGCGGGCGGCTAGAGGTGTGTTGTGGCGAGGAGAAGACGGACAGGCGGCTGGAGCAATGGGGCAGGCGGTGGGTGAGAGGAGATTGGTTGGAGCAGGGGGGACAGGCAACAGCGGGAGGTTGGAGGTGTGGTGTTGCAGCGAGATGGATGGGGGGGTACCAGCAGGGTGTGGATCTGCAGGTGTTCAGTGGCGGGTTGGGTCTAGCGGCCTGTGGAGAACAAACGGGTGGAGAGGAGAGAAAGTGTTGGTCAGCGTTTAGAGAGGAGAGGAGTGGTGGTTGGTGGAAAAGGAAGAGACAAAGCAGCAGCAGCAGCCGGCAGGTGGAGAGGGAAGACGAAGGGGTTGGGTGAGGGGAGGATGGAGAATGTGAGAAGGTGGCTAGGATGGAGGGGAGGGAAGCATTAGGATTAGGAGAACTTTAGGGAGGATCACACCGCTCTAATAGCGTGTGAATAGAAAAGGAGTCTATTATAGAGATAATAAATACAAACATAGACCCTTTCCTTATATAGGATAGGATTCAGTAAATACACAGTTTACCAATATGGGATAAAAGACAAGATACTAAAGAGCACAAAATAAATAACATAAAATTAAATATATTAACATTCTCAATGCTCTTCGTCATGCTTTCAAATATGCTTCATTCCCATGTGCCCAACAAGATAAAGGAATGTTCTTGTGTGCAATGACCAACCCCAAAATAGTATGGCAAACGAGGTGAGGTCCACAACGATCTTATAGTGTAAGCCATCACTACCCCTTCCCAATTTCATCATACCTTCTCACCCATAGTTAAAGAATTAGGAATTGTGAATTCATCTAGCAAGATAGAAAGGGCCAACAGTCAAGATTATGCAGAAAGTTCTAATAATATTTTATAAAGCTTCAATATCGGTCAACTACTTGGAAGAAAAGCATGAAAATTAGGCATACAATACTTTGTATACATATATACATATATATGTATATACAAAATGAGACATGAAAGTCATGGATACACAGATACATATGATACATAATTTAATGTGACACATACATATATGCTCTAATAACATTAGGTGAAGTATCGTACTCTATATTCAAATTATTGTAGAGACCATTATGTATACTTCCTTCAATTTGAACCATGTATTGAAGAATTTATATTTATTATTTATATAGCATCTAAATCAGTAGGATGGACAAAAGGATTTCTTGTGAACAATTATGGAAATATGCAAGAAGTGTGAATATGCCCCGGCCCATTTGTCTTCTTCAGTTTCATCGCCACTGACATGCTTGGTTGGAAAAGGTTGATGTGGAATGAGATTTTTTCTATTCATCTAAATAACAAAGAGGTTCCAAACTAGTACACTTTGAACACATGCATGTGCGCACAAGCATACACACACACCCAAAAAAATTCTAAAATCTAATTGACGTGAATCGATCACGTCTAAGTTAGTTAGTACTTGTCATTTATATTAGCATATTGGACTAGAAGCTCTATAGTCCATTTTTTTTGCTAGAGTAATTTACATGTCAGTCCCCTTTGATGTAGAGGGTCAAATCCTTTATTCTTTACAAGACAAAAAAGCTATAAGTAGTCGTTAAAAAATTTCTCTTTGTCTCCTCTATTCTATACTTGGTATCAAAGCTACTTTAGTTGTTAAGTTGATGTCACAGTTAGTGGCATTAGTCTCAATCAAGGTTTTTAAACCCAACCCAAGGGACGATCCGGCAAAGCTCATAGATATCTCTGATCTCCTATTCAACCACCGATTCGATCTAGTTGAGTCGATGGCGTTAGCATGACATCATATGTAATTATGTACACACACATCAATAGATTAGCAACATGAATCACCGATCAGTAGTGAAATAGAGATAAAGATGAGCAAAATCGGACAATTGGTAGTTAACAATATGTAGGATCAACAATTAGAAAGAATAAAGAAGGGAAGAATTGAGAAATTAACGCCAAGAAGCTATACGTGACTGTTGCAAAATTGGGGGTTGTCAGGGAGGGGATTGTCAGGGGTGCTAGAGCGTTTTCGTTAGTGGGCTGGATTTTTAGGCATGGTGGAGCTATGGGAGAGACCCATCTGTGTCAGCATGTGACTGGTCTAACCAGTTGGGTTACCGGTCAACTATTATTTTGGCCCAAAAATAGGATTTTAGTTCACCTAACCCGCCAAGCTACCCAAGTGGCGATAAAACTAGTTAGATGGTCAGGTTGGGTTGAAAAAATTGGTCTCAATTGTCTACTAGGAGCTATGTTAGTTGGTAGGTTATAGCCAACACCCAGTCAAAAACCTTTGGGCCGGGTTTGAAAACCTTTGTCTCAATGCCATTTTACGAGCCAACTTAGTAGGTAAGTCCTAGTCAACATTGTCTACTAGTTTTAGCTTCAAATGAATTGTTTTTGCATTCAGCATGCTCTAGGCCAAATCATCTCTAATTAGGTCATTGACCAAGCCTCTAGCTCAATTTGTATAGTGCATTGCTACAAGGTGTCCCCTTGCCATTCATGCATCCGGTGATCTAAAGGTGATCTATATGTAAGCTTTGAAATATTAGGATAATTATCAGGGGGCGTATAGTAAAGATTTTGTATACTTTTTAGCCTAAACAAACAAATTCGGTTAATTTTGTTCTAGGCTTCTAACAATACCCACTTATATGATGACAATGCAAAACAAAAGTTGAAAGTGATCACAAATGATGCCAGTTTGGACAAATTTAGTAAATCATAAGAGTCTGTTAGCAGCAAGTGTGAAACCTAAAACAGATTAAGGTAGGCTTAAATGGCAAAAGAAATTGTATAATCCTTTATGACATTGCTAATTGTAGAAGGTTTTGATGTAGCAAAAACAATTGTCAAAATTGACCCGACAACTTATAGCTTAGAAAATAAAAAATGGGTTTATGTTCAATCTGAGGGGGTTAACTTACTAGCTAACAAGAATCAGTCGGAAATTTAAACGTTCCCATTCACAAATGTGTCCAGCATAATTTGAAATGAGGTTGCTAAATGCAGGCTGTACTTACACATGAATGTGTGTTCTTTATATTTTTATTCCAGATTAAAAATGAAGGCTGACAAAGGTAAGGCATTATCTATACTGAAAATATGACAAAACAACAACTGCAACCAGGATAGCTTATATGAAATTTTAATTAAAAAAATCCTATTCACCTGCATTAGGATCAGTGCAACAGCTTCCCCTGCTGATGCAAGATTACGAAACTGTCCAGGAAATACTGTCGCTAACAAAACAGCAATTGCAGTTATGCATGGAAGAGTGCCTCCTCGAATTCCAATAGCTTTAGTGATGTAGCTTGCAGATTTGCAGATCATGAATGAGGTGGCAAGAGCTGTAGAAGTATAGATAATCGGAAGCATCTTTCCGGACTTGATATTCATTGTATCAAGCATACCTGCCAAGTTCAGCATCTTCAGGATGCAAAATCAATATGTATGAAAGTTGAAAATCACAAATATATTGACTAACCAGCAACATAGCCATGAATAAGAAGACTTTCACTGTAAATTAATACATTTTTTTAGCTGTCAATTATCTCTCCAAAGCTAATAACTACATCTAACTATTTAGGTCCATCCATTGTAATGCACGATGGAAAATCAGTACTTTAGAATAATATAATATGTTGAAAACCTATGTATGAAAGAGATAAGACATGGGGTGGACTGGTATCTTTAAGTATGTATGCATGCAGACACAAGTTTGTTTACATATTGATGTGGTGTAATAGTATGGTTCCATGAAAGCATGGTGCTAACTAGGAGGTCTTAGGTTTACTTCCTGCTTAGGTAGGATCATCATGGGATTTTCTAGTTAGTTCAGTTTATGCCACCGGTGCATCGCAATAGCTCTTGATGCACCTGGCACCCCTACATCGCGCATCCATGGGATTATGGGGTCCTAAGGGGAGTTCTTCCCAGTTTGGACTTCCATATAGACGTGGGTGTGTGAGAATACCAACACACATATAATAGATTATTTACACGGTTCTGATACACAGGCACATATATATATGTAGGCTAGAATACACTTGAGTGTATTTGTCATGTCATACACTCAAGCAATGAATACATTATACATGTTTTCTTAAACTGCATATCATTGATAGATGCAAACATAATAGGATATTCTACATATAAAATTTGAGCTCATAGGGAGGCATGCAACTCGGTCAACAAAGGACTACAAAATCAGGGCTTCCCACATTTTATATGTATATACTCATACTCGGGGTACTGTCCAGCAGTTGAATTAGACGAATGAACTGAGCTTTTGCAATGTGCTCTGCATCACTAGGTGTGATCATTTTATATTAAACAAACAAAACTCAGCCTTGTGTTATCATTTCGAACGTATTCATGGATTGACATATGTATCTCTGTAGTGATGCAGTTGGAATATAGGATATGCTATCACTAACGACTGGGGAAAGTTGTGATATTTTCTTGCAGTAGAAGTAGCTAGAGCGACCATTGCTATATCTCTAACACAGCGGATATACGTCAGATTCTTGGAAGGCATGGGCATTTTAGGGCCAGGCCTGTAAATACTTTGTCGGATCCAAGAGTTACTGGCAGCATACAGAATTGAAGTTGAATCTTATATCTTTGTAGAAGTTGAGACAAACAAAGGAAATGTCCAGAAGTGGATATTTGCACTTGCATCGAAATTCATTCATTGTTTCAGAAATTTCAGCAAAGAGTTAAAGCCTCAAGCTCTCATCATGAAAGCTCTCGAGGAATAAGCCCATAATCAAGCAGATATTGAGAGATAGTGAGATACAGCCACATTGAAATTAGATCACGACAAATGCACTTTTCCCAAAAAATCATACTTCAAGAAACAAAAATTGGATGTCAGCTATTATTAAGAAGTGTGAAAGAGGTATGGTTCTTTTATAGAATTTGACGAGTACCTGTAGCAGGAACAGAAGTCTCGGGACGAATTTTAGCGGCTAGTGCAAACAAAGCCATGAAATATATTGCACAAATGACATTATCTGCAGCTAATCCAGCAGCCAATATAGAAGGAGAAACACCTAGTGCCTCTGAAACAGCAACATAGTTTACGGCTGCAGCAGAAAAGATGAGGCATTAAGAGAAATAGGAAGGTCCATATTGGAAATTTAAATGGAAGAATTGACATGGAAAGTATGTGTAAAGCTCTTTTTATGAAAGGATTTAAACAGATAATAAACTTCACAGTTTACAGATATGCATGGACTAACAACTAAGAGAAGGGCTATAAATAAGAATCACCGATCGTACTCAAAAACTTAAACACCCCCTCATTCTTGCTCAATCAGTTAGTAAAGCCCATAAAGCAGGGGAACTGGCGTGTACATAGGGAAATTATATTCCCTCGAGCAACAAAAACTACCTAGATATTAGGATCAGAAAATCATGTATTGTATTTAGTGAGAACATAATCCCCTTATTGCCCAATAGAGGATAATATAAAATATATTTCTACAAAGCTTCATGAAGAGGTACTACCTATATAGCTCTGTACGGAAAAACACACATTACAGTCTGCAGCGTGTTGAGTAGTCTCTACGATAGTATAAGCATTTTACCAATGGGTTAAAGGATTCCTTCCACACATGATATTTTATAACAGGACAACATAAACATTGATGCCAAAATAAACGAGAAAATAACCTAAGGCGAGGTTCCATTTCACTTCACAAAAACATTAAACTACAGGAAAGTAGCAGGTTTTCTGTTCAAGGATTGTGTCAATTTGCACCAACTCAACAAAATGCGATATGAGGACAGATTATAGAACTATACTAGAATAAGCAGTATGGTATAAAAGGACTAGGATTCAAAGGTAAGATATTATTAGTGTATTTAAATTTTAAATAAGATTTTTTCCTAATCATGTCTTATTTCAAGTTTTTGCTTCAAGAACTTAGTTTCTCCTGCACCTCAACAGCAGCTCATAATTTGTTTTTCTTTAAAATAAGAGAAATAGCATTACCACCATCTGTTATTACATAATCTCTCATCATTAGTATGTGTTTCCAGAATAATGCAGAAGGGAAACATATTCAAGATTTGAAAACCGTATGAAATGTTACCATAATTTTACGTCAAAATTCACCTATGAAAGAGATGTGCTAGAGAATAGTTTTCGTTCATGTATCCCTTTCTTATTTTCTTTATCTATTGGGTCTATTATGTAAATGTTCACACCTTATACAATAAAGGAGAACCCGCTCCAGCCACATATCGTTCTAGCCCAATTCCATTACATGGTATCAGAGCACGCTCTAGGGATACAACCCTAGCCGCCAGCTGCATCTTTGCCCTCCCTCCTCTCTCTCCTTTTTCCTTCTCCGCCACCACCACCATCGAGCGCATCCGCCACCAGCTTTGCGGTCGCTGCCGCGGGTCTCCATCACTCTCCACAAAGGCACATTTGTTTTGTTGTATCTTACCGTAATGGATTGTATTTCTAAGCCCAGCAACTAAAGTTTTATGTTTGCTTTGTCACAAAGGAAAAATTCACAAAATCCAGCATTTGCTGGTATACAGACAATGCGGTAGAATCGTCTCCAGTTAAAATCTGCCAAACGCCGTGAATTCACCAGAGCGCGCCTTCTGCGCTACACAATTTTTGCATGCCGCAACTATCGGAGAACCTCCGCCCCCATTTATCTCCGTCCGTTACCAAACCTAATCTGTTACTATACATGTCTTTTAAAATCAATTTTTTCTGTACACATGGATTCCTTAAAAGCAGGATGTGTCATATTTCGGCTGAATCCTGGAATCCAAATGTGCCCAAAGAGCGGTGGTTGCTTGAAGGAGAGGAGGAGAACCACTCGTTCTATCCTGTAGAGAGGAGGAACAACTTCCCCCTCGTGCTTCTTTGCCTCCACATAGTCCTTGTACGTGGATGAGTGTCTAGGTCCTTCAGGGGTTGTTGATGCAGCAATTTCACATCGTCTTTTGACAATAGGTAACGGCACTAATTCCCGTCACCTCCCTGGTGCGTTTTCTTGGGTCTTCTATCTCATTGACGGAGCTAATCCCCTTCCAACCGACACGACGTGTTGTCCATCCAACACGGCGTGTTGCGGTCCAGAGGTCTTCCTAACAGCACAGAGTCTCGCTTAAATATAGGTTACAGTTACACTGCGTGACCTCTAAGTGACACGGTGTGTCGACGGCTACTAGAGTTTACGCCTCCGGCAGTTGCACGGCGTGTTCCCTAGTGACACGGAGTGTAAACAGAGTTTAGCCTCTGACGTCTACACGATGTGTTACCTGTCTACATGGCGTGTCGAAGCCAATGTTCAAAATTTCGTCGAAATTGGCAAAATTTCGCCAATTATTTCGATGTCTCAATCGGACATAAAAATGGCCTTACATGTCTGTACGTACGGAATTTCGGCAGAAAAAAAATTAAATTTCGACAATTTTTTTGAATTTCGATTAAATTAGGTAAATTTCGATGGAAAATGGCCCATTTCGTCCGCCCATTTCGTCCGCATTTGGACGAAATTTCGAGAAACGTGTATTATTTTGAGAAATGGGGTACGATGTCTGCAGATTTTACTATATGATTCCTTGGGTTTGTTAGGGGAAAACTAAGTTGTGTTTCTTCTCTACCTAGCCTAATTCTACCTCTCTCTCCTATTTCTCCCACTTCTATAAAGATCTAAGAAGGGAATATTTAAAAAGGGTGTGGGAGAGATATATATGGCTATGATGACCCGCTAGCTTTCATTTCTGAGGTCGCATGATCTGTATTGATAGTGTGCAAAATTAGCATGACCACCAAGATATTTTGTATGTATGCCATTATCAATCACACCTCTAACTATATGGTTGCCTCCTATAGATTCTAGCTACAAAAGCACATGACCAAGAACAAACCTTGAGTTAACCCATGAGTATGTATTTTATCACTAGTAGGCATATAGAGATTAATATATAGACACATTTATGCTTGTATAAAACAAAATAAACGGAAGCCAATATGTTGATAGGTTTAATCAACAAGGAGAATGATAACCATCATGGTTCAACTAGATACATAAACCATTTTTGTCTCATGCTTCCTCAATACTCACATACCACTGCAACATTGTTCATGTACTACGTCCTATCATTCTACTTAGAGGTCATACCTCCTAGATCATGTTATGTTCCACAAATTTGTGTCTTTAAGTCTATATATTGTGCTTACAAACTATAATGACTTAATTCATTCATTTCTCCATTAAATTTGACCCCAAAATTCCCATCGAAACAGTTCAACTTTCTTCACTTACACATGAGGAGCCCCACCCCCCACATATGCAATATGAAATATTATTGCATATTTGAGTAGATCTACACTAGTAGATCGTCCTGGTAAAATTTAGTTAAATAATTCGATCATTTGGTTATCGAAATGCCAAGAATGCATCTGTCGAAATTCTCGTCAAAAATTGTCAAAAAAAAAATTCTTTGGCCACCGAAACAGCGTCGAAATCGGACATTTTCTTCCTTGGTCGAAGCAATCCAGAAAGTTTGCTACCTATCTTCGCCAACTAACATGGTGTGCTGACATCTCAATTCTCAACACGGTGTGTTATTCCCAAACACGATGTGTCAAGTCTTCTATACGGCGTGTTGTTGCCAACCTGCCTTGATTGTTGTTTTGCTTCTTGATCTAATCACACTATGGGAGACGAAAAGCCAACTGCATATGCTACAGTCGACTACAATGATCAATCTCAGATAACTTCTGTGAAGCTTAATTTGAAAAAATACTAGAGGGGGTGAATAGGGTTTTATAAATATTTTAATAATAATTCAACTCAAACAACCACAATTGAGATAAGGAGAAAGAGGCAAGGAGTTTAGAGTGGTTCCACCTTTAGCAAAAACTAAAGGAGTCAGTCCACTACCCAATTATTTCCAATTGGGATTTTGAAAGTATTTAAATTTTATTACCTCGTAAGGATGTTACATAAAATTACAAATACTTTCACCACCTTTGGACAGCCTTCACCTAGAAGTAGTCTCACCAACCTCGAAGCAGCCTTCCTTGAAGTAACTTCAAGCTCCCCCTTGAAATAGCCTTCCTCTTGAAGTAGCTTCCCGTTGAGACAGTCTTCTTGAAGTAGTCCAAAGTCCTCCTTCTCCACCGAGAAGATCAAACCCTCTCCAATCCGCAGCCTCCAACCCTAGGAGTAGCAAGGAGAGTACAAGCAATAAGAAAGAACAAGAAGGGGAAATGGAAATTACAATTACCGTTGTAGCACAAGGCTTGATTTCCTATATCAAGCGTTTTGATCTCATAACCAATGTGTATGGAAGTGCAAGTGCAGTGGGTAGGAGATGCTAGCCTATAAGACACGAATTTGGAGCAGTGGAAATGAATAGCAAATGTTGGAGTTGCTCAATTGCTCACAAGAGTGGATTGCCAATTGCAAGTATGAATGCTCAAGTATTGCACAAGTGTGTTTTGGGTGTCCTAAGGCATGTCCTATTTATAGGAATGGCCTATGAGTGCTTAAGGACGTTCTAGACACTTTCTAGGGGGTTCTTAGTGCTTAACTAGCCGTTAGTTGTCCACTAATTGCTTTAGCAACACCTAGTTAATTAATTTTGAAAAGTGCAGACAGAGACAATCTCGGTCGAGGAATTGTCGACCGAAAGTCTTGTCGGTCGAAGTTTTTATCGACCGAGGGACAGTCTGGAGCAAGTGTATATAACGTTCGATTCCAACTCCCAACTACCTTGTCTGCTGTGTCTAACGGCTATTTGGGTCAATTCTCGATCGAGGATTTTGTCGACCGAGAGTGTCTCGGTCGAGAAGTTTGTCGGCCGAGATTGACTTTGTTTCAATATTTTAAACTATGTACTAAGTGTGTGTATCAGTATGCAGTTGTGACATTATTGTAGGGGATGACCTATCTAAGTGTTGTGATTGGCTAGGGAAGTTCTAAACGCTTGATTTAATGATATCTAAGTACTTGTACATTATATACTTGTACAAGTTTTTACATTTGATTACAATCATAGAATGAAAGTATTTTGAGCATATAGATCATCCAAAGTTGTGTCATCCACCTAGTTCCTGCAACACTCACATAGCACGTTAGATCCACAAGAATGAAATGTTTGTCATTATCAAAACAAAGGGATTTAAATGATGTCCATTTAGCCAACATAATTCACAAAATTATCTCCTCTGAATGTTATATACACTGTTCTTGAATCTAGAGAGAATGTGGATATTGAGTCAGAGCTAGGAAGCACGGACACTTCTATACAGCCCCCGTGTCCGTGTCCGTGTCGGACACGTTTTGGACACGGACACTTCCCGGACATGGCCCGAAATGTTTTGGACACGGACAAGACGTGTCCTGTCCATCTTGGTCCATTTTGCAGCCCGGACACTTCATGGACACGGCCCGGACACTTCCTGGACACATCTGTGTAGCTACAGCTGCTGCAGCAACCTGTTTTTGAGTAAATTTTGAATATACAGCTGCTATTTAACTGTACTTATCATTGAGAAAATGTTACACAAAGTTGTATTCTAACTTGAATCGCATATAAAATATCTTAAAAAGATATAATGTGTAAAGTTCAAGATAAATTAGATATAATAAATCGCATATTGATCTATAAATTGATTGATTGGGTAATGCATAGTCATTTACTATATGTGAATTCTGCTATATTGACTGAAAGTAATGCAACAATTAGGTGGATACTTCATTTTTTACTGTACAAACACATGCAGATTCATATTGGTATGTAATCATGTCGTCATTTAATTATTCTTGAATTCTGCTATATCTACTGAAAGTAATGCAACAGTTAGGAGTCTAATTTATATTGTTTATACTGCACACACAAACACAAGCATACTTTAAATTCATATACTATTATACATACCAGTATATATATGAATTCTAGATAAATTTTCAATAAATTTAGATGCATACATATAGAAATACATACATATACACATATAAATACGTACATTATACACACATTTGTATATATTAAAAAAATCCCCATCTAAAGTCGTGTCCGTGTCCTATATCTTAGAAAATTGATGTGTCCTGTGTCCATGTATGTGTCTGTGTCCGTGTCTAGAAACTTGTCCATGCCTCCTTGAGTCAAAGTCTCCTAATGAAAGTAGCAAAGACTACTCTACTTGGCGGAAACACAATGGACTAGTGAAGTTCGTTATGGCATAGCATGGAGCCCAAGATTTCTTCAAAGCTAATGTTCTACTCTACAGCCAAACAAATCTTGGATGTTGCAAAGAAACACTTCTCTCACAAGAAGAATGCTCTTGTCTTTATATTGTCTATATTTGTCTCTTTGCATAAATACAAGATAGTCGCTCTCTTGAGGACTATTTTGGTGTTGTACAATCTAGCTTTCAGGAACTCAGATTCTATCAGATGTTGAAGACTAGTGATCAGATGAAAGATAGAGATGATATGCTAGTAGCAAGGTTCCTATCTGGATTGAATCCTATCTATGCTTCAACTAGGAGTGTTATCCTTGCCACAGACATGCTGCCAAGTCTTGAAGAAGCCTTTGTGAGGATTCAACAGTCTTCCTTCAAGTCTGTTTCTGCTACTTTAGGAAACCAACACTCTAAAAATCATGCCTCTTTTGTTGTTGCCGCCAAAGGAACCAGACGAGGTGTTGGTCGAGGACGAGGCAATCCTCCTAGGAACAAATATATGTTTTGTGGAAACTGGGACATACAGAGGAAAAATGGTATTCTAAGCATGGTCAACCCCCCATTAGTGTTGCACATTACACGGCTACCCCCTCAGGAGCATCTGCGTCTGGAGTCTCTAAACAATTAGATTGTTACAATCTCCAAGGAAGAGTATGATTGTCTCCTTTAGGCAACGGAACTGGCTTCATTGGCTCCTCCGTTGATTTGGTTTTGGATACAGGTAATCAGGCGACTTCGCTTATTTCCTCCCATCTGTCTTCTACATGGGTGGTGGATTGACGGGTATACGATCTATGCTTCTATCTTCTGACTTGTATATCCCGCATTCTTTTGTCACACTTGCCGGTGGGTCTATGGGGGGGTCCAAGATTGTAGGATTGTACAAGCATCATCTGATTTGACTGTACATTATGTACCAAACTTTCCTTTTAATTTAATGTCAGTTGCTAAGCGGGTTGATTCTTTAAATGCTTGGTAATATTTAGAGACTCTTCCTTTGTGTTACAGGATCCCAAGAGCTGGAAGACGATTGGTGGGGGATCTAGGAAAGGTGATTTCTAATACTTCGCCCAGCTCGCCAGTTTCCATCCTCTGCATCTACCGTTTTTAGTTGCTCTCCCTTACAATAGCATTGTCGCTATGGGTATCTATTTTTGCAAAGTCTATAAAATCTTATTCCAAGTTTAGCATTCGTAAAGTCATTAGAGTGTCATTCATGTCAATTAGGCAAGCGCCATAGCATTTCTTTTCCGAGTTGCATTGTGAAACACTCTAAGCGTCTTTTTTATCTTATTCATAGTGATGTTCGGGGTCCTTTTAAAGAGCCAAGTTATAAAGGCTTTCGATATTTTCTGTCTTTCATTGATGATTTCTCCCGCATGACTTGTGTGAAACAACCTGCTTCCCGGTCGATACCATCGACAGGAGGTCGATGGTATCGAGATAGTCACAGTGACAGACATCATTCTGTCGATACCATCGACATGTGTATCGAGATTATCACAGCTACCGGACAACAGCCCGTCGATACCATCGACATCCATGTCGATGGTATCGACAGAACGTCAGAGGCGGAAATCGACGATCTGTGTCATGTCACTATTTTTATTATACCTGTTGTTTTATTGTTTTTCTAGGTTTTACTCCTTTGTACCACCTTGTATCTTACCCTAATATATAAAAAGGAGTGAGACGGCTATTGCCCTCACACACAAGAGCTGCACCTTGCAGCCGCCAATGTTGTTCGTCTTCCTTCTCTCTCGTTAACATGGTATCAGAGCAAGGTTTTCTCTAGGTCGTCGTCTCTCTCCACTGCCCGCCATCTCTTCCTCCTTATTCCTTCTTGCCCGCCGGATCTTCCCCTTCCTTCCTCCGGATCTTCTCACCGCGGCACCGACAGCAGTAGCTGCGGCTGAGCCGCCGCACGACATGCAGCCATAATCCACCGCCTTGAGGATCTTCGGGTAATCCAACGGCGATCTAAAATCTAAACCAGAAGACTAGTCTCTCTACAGTTATTCTCCTAGTCACACATCCTCCATGTGTGATTAGGAAAATCATCCGGAGGCTGTGAATGCGTCAGTAACGCATTTCTCTGTTTCTTGGGTGACGTGTATCTCTCCGTCACCTCAGTCTTCCTTGTGGCGTGTATCAATCTGTCACATAGTCCCGTTCTATAATGGGGGATATCAAGACACCTATGATCTACAACGAGGTGTCACCTATCACCTCCATCAAGCTCGACGGGAAGAATTTTCTTCTATGGATGAATGTCGTCCACACTGTCCTGGAGTCTCGTGATAAGGCGGGACATGTTGACTCAGGTCCTCTGGCCTCTACTGACAAAGGATATGTTGAATGGAAGCGTCATGATAGTCTGGTAAAGACTTGGTTGTGGAACAGCATGGAACCTACTATTACGGCAAGGTTCATGTTCTATTCAACAGCTAAGGAGATACGGGACGCAGTGAAGCAGCATTATTCTCAAGAAAAAAATGCGCTTCGCCAATTCATGATCTATGATCGTTTGTTTGCTGAGAGGCAGGGTGACAAATCTCTTGAGGAGTACTTTGGAGCTATTCAGGCACTTTCTCAAGAACTGAGCTATTATCATCCAGTAACTGTTGTTGAACAGATCAAGGACAGGGACGATCTAGTTACGGCAAAAAATTTATCCGGGCTTAACCCTTCATGCGGATCCGCCCGAAGTGTCATTTTGGCTTCTGATAAATTATCCGGGTTTGTGGAAGCCTATTCAAGAATACAACAATCCATCTTTGAGTCCAAGTCTGCTACCCCTGATCCTGTTATATCTTCTGGGGAGCCTCATGCATCCGTAGCTGCTGCAGTGCGAGGGGGACGCACTAGTATGGGCCGAGGACGTGGGACACGTCCTAAGTGCACCTTCTGTGACAAATTGGGACATACAGTGGAGAAGTGCTGGAAGAAACATGGGAGACCTGCTGCACCACCTGTGGGGACAGCTCATTATGCCACTACTACAGATTCCTCGTCTTCTTCTGTTGTGGGACCTACTTCTGGAACCGGTATCACTCTTACTCAGGAGGAGTATGATCGGTTTATTCAGGCTACACAACACATGAGTATGGGATCATCATCATCATCGTCAGCAAACATGGCATCTACTGTGGGTAATCAGGCTACATCCCTCATTGCTTCTGGCTCTACATCATCTTGGGTGGTTGATTCTGGCGCGTCACAGCACATGACTGGTATGAGGAGATTGCTCCACTCTATTGACTCGTATATCCCTCACAAATCTGTTACACTGGCAGGTGGTTCAGTGAGGAGAGTGTTAGCTAGCGGATTTGTCCCTCTAACACCCAAGATTGATCTCAAATCTGTACACTTTGTGCCTGAATTTCCTTTTAATCTTCTTTCTGTTGCAAAACTGATTGACACTGTAAAATGTACGGTAACATTTGGTCCTTCTTGTTTTGTATTACGGGATCTAAAGAGTATGAGGACGATTGGTGGGGGACCTAGGAAAGGTGATCTCTACCTTTTCCATGGTGATAGTCTGTCTCGCCAAGTATCTGCTCCTGCTCCATCTGTCCTGTTGAGTGGTTCCCCCTTACTATGGCATTGCAGATATGGACATCCTTCCTTAGAGAGCCTACGCAAGTTGGAACCAGAGTTGTCTCAACTGTCATCTTTAGAGTGTCAGTCGTGTCAGCTGGGAAAGCATCATAGGTTATCTTATCCCAGTCGTGTCAATAAACGGGCTTCTTGTCCTTTTAAGTTAGTCCATAGTGATGTGTGGGGTCCTGTTAAAGACCAGAGTTATAATGGTTTTCGTTACTTTATTTCCTTTGTAGATGATTTTTCTCGAATGACATGGATCTATCTTCTCAAAAGTCGAGAGTCTGTACTATCTATTGTGAAACATTTCCACACTGAAATAAAAGTCCAGTTTGACTGCAATATAAAAATTCTTCAATCTGATAATGCTTTAGAGTATGTCCAAAAGGCCATGTCTGATTTTTGCAGCTCTGTAGGTATGATCCATCGCACATCGTGTCCTTACACCCCTCAGCAGAATGGGGTGGTTGAGCGGAAAAATCGCCATCTTCTTGATATTGCTCGATCTATTATGTTCCAATCCAATGTACCTAAGAAATTCTGGTCTGAAGCTCTTTTAACTGCTTGCTTCTTAATTAATAGACAACCATCCTCGGTTCTTAAAGGACAGACTCCCTTCTCTGTGTTACGACCCACGGACAAGCCTTTTTCTCTTCCCCTTAGAGTGTTTTGTTGTACTTCCTTTGTCCATCATGTTGACCCTAAAGCTGACAAGCTTTCTCCTAGGTCTGTTAAAACCTTGTTCCTTGGCTACTCTAGTACTAGCAAAGGATACAAGTGTTATTGTCCTAGTCTTCGTCGGATGTTTGTGTCTAGGGATGTTATCTTCCATGAGACCACTCCATATTTCTCTGATGCTATAAGTAAGGGGGAGCAATTGAGAGAGGGAGTGCCACCAGTTTTTCAGAGTGATAGAGTGGCACCATCTATGCAGAGTGAGGGTGAGCCACCCATCATCCCTAATTATACCTTTATTCCGGATGAGCAAGCAACAGACAGGCCTGTTATTGAGCATTACCCACATGTTTATAGTAGGCGAGGCAGACCAGAACCAGAAATGGTAGCGACACCAGTCTCTGAGCCTTCATCTTCGTCCTCTACTCATGGGATTCCTGGAGAAGCATCAGATCTTGACCTTCCTATTGCTGTTAGGAAAGGTACTCGTTCTTGTACTATTAGACATCCTATTACAAATGTGTGTTGTATGTCCCACTTATCTAAGCAGGCCCGCGCATTTGCTATTGGGATTGATTCTATTGATATACCAAGGAATCACTATGATGCTATGAAGGACAGTGGCTGGAAACAGGCAATGCAGATTGAAATGTCAGCTCTTTTGCATAATGACACATGGGATCTTGTTGTACTACCTACAGGGAAGAAAGTTGTGGGTTGTCGATGGGTCTTCACCATCAAACATAATCTGGATGGATCTGTTGAGAGGTTGAAGGCCAGATTGGTGGCAAAGGGCTACACATAGGCCTATGGGGTTGATTTCTTTGAGACTTTTTCTCCAGTAGCTCGTCTAAATTCTGTATGAATTATTATTTCTTTGGCTACTACTTTTGATTGGTCCCTATTTCAGCTTGATGTTAAGAATGCCTTTCTACATGGTGACCTCCAGGAAGAGGTATATATCGAGCAACCTCCTGGGTTTGTTGCTCAGGGGGAGTGTCAGAAGGTCTGTAAATTGAAGAAAGCCATATATGGTTTGAAACAGTCTCCTCGAGCGTGGTTTGCCAAGTTCAGTGAGGTTGTACTCCAGATGGGCTTTTCTCACTCTATGACTGATCACTCCTTATTCTACTCTAACTCTTCAGGCGGTTCTATCATTATGGCAGTATATGTTGATGACATAGTCATTACTGGGAGTGATTCTGCAGGCATATCTCGTGTGAAGGAAGGGTTGCAGCGACACTTCCAAACGAAGGATCTGGGTAAACTGAGATATTTTCTAGGCATTGAGGTGCTTAGATCTCATGCAGGTGTCAATCTATCTCAGAGGAAATATGTGTTGGACTTACTACAGGAGACAGGCATGACTGGATCTAAACCGGTATCTACTCCTATGGATTATCACACCAAGGAGACGGTTGATGATGTTGAGTACTCAGATCCAGAATATTACAGGAGAATAGTTGGCAAGCTAATATATCTGACTGTTACACGACCTGACATTTCCTTTGTTGTAGGAGTTGTGAGTCAACATATGCACTCACCACGACAGTCACACTGGACAGCAGTTTGCCGGATTCTGAGATATCTGAAGAATGCTCCAGGTAAAGGGATCGCATATTCCAAACCCAAGGTGCCTCCATCTACTTTGACTCTCACTGGGTACTCAGATGCAGATTGGGCTGGTGATCATATTTATAGAAGATCTACATCATGTTATTGTACTTTCCTAGGTGACCATTTGATTACTTGGAAAAGCAAAAAGCAGAATGTGGTAGCCAGATCCAGTACTGAGGCTGAATACCGTGCTATGGCCCATGCATGTTGTGAACTACAATGGGTCAAATCCGTTCTCTCTGAGTTAAAAATCACTATTCTGCCTTCTATGGAGCTCAAGTGTGACAACCAGTCTGCTATACATATTGCCAGGAATCCTATCTTTCATGAGCGTACAAAGCATATAGAAGTTGATTGCCACTTTATTCGTGATCAAATCAAGGATGGCACTATTGTGACGCCATATGTCAAGTCTGAAGATCAACTGGCGGATATCTTGACAAAGCCTTTGGGTCCGGCAGCATTTCAGAAATTATGTGGCAAGCTGGGCATACACGATGTGTACTCTCCAGCTTGAGGGGGAGTGTGAAACAACCTGCTTCCCGGTCGATACCATCGACAGGAGGTTGATGGTATCGAGATAGTCACAGTGACAGACATCATTCTGTCGATACCATCGACATGCATGTCGATGGTATCGAGATTATCACAGCTACCGGACAACAGCCCGTCGATACCATCGACATCCATGTCGATGGTATCGACAGAACGTCAGAGGCGGAAACCGACGATCTGCGTCATGTCACTAGTTTTATTATACCTGTTGTTTTATTATTTTTCTAGGTTTTACTTCTTTATACCACCTTGTATCTTACCCTAATATATAAAAAGGAGTGAGACGGCTATTGCCCTCACACACAAGAGTTGCACCTTACAACCGCCAATGTTGTTCGTCTTCCTTCTCTCTCGTTAACAACTTGGGTATACTTATTTAAGTCTAGGGATGAAGTTTTGTCAGACACTCAAACTTTTCATAGATTAATAAAAATTCAGTTCAATGCTCATAGCAAGATCCTTCGTACTGATAATGCTCCATAATACGTTCAAAAGTTGTTTCCAATTTTTGTGATTCTATTGGAATAATTCATCAAACGACTTGCTCTCATACGCCTCAACAAAATGGGGTTGATGAATGCAAAAATCGTCATCTACTTGATGTAATACGCGCTACTTTTCAGATGTCTGTGCCAAAAAATATTGGTCTAATGACCCTCACTGCCTATTTTTTTATTAATTGTCTGCCATCCTCTGTCGTACATGCCCCCCCCCTCTGTTTTACGACCTGACGAGCAACCTTTTTTAGTTCCCCTTCGTGTGTTTGGTTGCACTATGTTTGTTCATGTGTTTGATCTGCATGCTGACAAGTTGTCTCCTCATGCAGTTCGCACCATCTTTTTTGGATATTCTCCCACACCGAAGGGATATAGATGTTATCATCCTCATCTTCATTGTCTTTTTGTGTCAGCTGACGTTACTTTTCACGAGTCTATCTCATTTTTTAGTGACTCTGTCTAAATTAAGGGGGAGCACTTCCTGAGAGTGACTATGTATTTGAGCATGAGAGAGAGCCACCATTTCCTGTGTCGTGTGATGAAAGTGTTCCAGATACCATTCATACTATACCACCACCATCAACTACACCTCCACCTATTGAACTTTTTCCACTGGTTTACACCAGGCGAGTAGGGCATCACCAAAAGGATGTAGCGTCACCAGTCAAGCAGATTGACTCCTCGTTGTACGCTCTTAAGGTAATTGTTTCCGTTGAGAGTTCTCTTGATGCTTCTGTTTTAGACTTACACCTTTCAATTGCAGCTTGTAAAGGTGTTTGTTCCTGCACTATTCGTCATCCACTTTTGAGTGTTTGTTGTTTGTCTTATCTGTCACCAGAAGCCTGCATGTTTGCTCTAACGCTACATTCTACGGTTGTTCCTCGCTCCTATAGAGAAGCAGACCGACATGTTAGATGGATTCAAGCTATGGACAGTGAGAAGGCAGCTCTTCATGAGAACTCCACCTCGGACTTGGTGGATCTTCCTCCTGGGAAGTCAATTGTCCACTAGGTTTGTGTTGTTAAATAGAAACCAGATGGTTCTGTTGACCGCTTGAAGGCGTGCTTGGTGGAAAATGGGTACACTTTGACATATGGCGTAGACTTCTTTGAGACTTTCTCCCCAATTGCTAGGCTCAACTCTGTGTGGATCCTTATCTCTATTGCTACTCATTATGACTGGCCTCTTCTTTGGTTGGATGTCAAAAATGCTTTTCTTCATGGTGATCTTCTTGAGGAGGTATACATGAAGCAACCTCCCTGGTATGTTGCTCAGGGGGAGTGTTAGAAGGTATGCAAATTGAAGAAATCCTTATATGGCCTGAAGCAGTCACCACGTGCATGGTTTGATAAATCTAGTGTTGCACTTATTCAGTTTGGATTCCATCTGTCCTCTATCATTCTTTATTTGTGAATAAACTGTCGAGTGGCATTATTATTTTGGCTGTCTATGTATATGATATTGTCATTAGAGATGATGACTCTATTGGCATTCTACAGCTCAAGGAGTGGCTGCAAACATAGTTTCAGACAAAATATTTGGGCAATCTCCATTATTTCGTTGGAATAGAAGTTCAAGTTCCAAGAAGGGCATGAATCTCTCTCAACGGAATATGTTCTAGACCTTCTTGCAGAGACATGTATGGCACAGTGCAAACCAGTCTCCACGCCTATGGATTATCATACCAAGACATCTATTTTGGATGACAATCACTTTTCTGATCCGGAAAAGTACAGGAAGATTATAGGGAAACGGATTTACTTGATAGTAACTTGTCCTGGTATCTCATGAGTTGTGGGGAGTGGTTAGTCAGTTCATGAGTGCGCTCAAGTGTCATACTAGATGGAAGTCACCCGAATTCTACGCTATGTTAAAGGATGGTTAGGGAAGGGTCTCACTTACTTTACAAGGAAAGATCTTGCAAGCACACACCCTTGAAGCTTACTGGATATACTGATACTAATTGGGCAGGTGATGTTGGAGATAGACGGTCTACCTCTGGCTATTGTGTGTTTCTTGGGTCACACTTGGTGACCTAGAGGGGCAAGAAACAAAATGTGGTAGCATGGTCCAACACAGAAGTTGAGTATTGAGCGATGGCACATGCTTGTTGTGAGCTACAGTGGGTTATGTCTATATTGTCTGAGATGGGAGTGTTCGTTCAGACACCAATCTCTCTTATCTGTGATAACCAGGAAACCATTCACATTGCCAACAATCTGGTGTTCCATGAGAGGACCAAGCATATTGAGGTGTGACTGCCACTTTATTCATGATTTGGTGCTATCTAACAAGATTCAGACTCCTCATGTTCACACTGGGCAGCAAGTGGAAGGTATCTTCACCAAGCCACTACCATCTTCATCTTTTAATCGTATGAATTCCAAGCTGGGCATGCATGATGTGTATGCTCCAACTTGAGGGGGGGTGTTAGAGAATAGTTTCCATTCATGTATCTCTTTCTTATTTTCTTTATCTATTGGGTCTATTATGTAAATATCCACACCTTATATAATAAAGGAGAACCCGCTCCAGCCTGGTATTGTTCTGGCCCAATTCCATTCACAAGATGTTTCCACATACTGAGTATTATAGTGAGCATGAACTAAGACTTTAATCTAGTCAAAGGATTACCTTGTAATTTGCATAAATGAACAACAGCAGGTTAGAGATATAGACATATAGTGCATTAGCCCTGATCTATGAATTTAAGAGCACACCAAAGAAACATTCAATTAGTTTGCTGTTGTTGATTAGTATTAGGGTTCTGGACAAGAAAGTTTGAATTTAAGAAAATAGATAGAAAATTACATCCGCCAATGTAACTGCTCATCAAAGCTGCAGCTATCTTCCAGCTATCTTGCCCAAGAGACTTCATGGGAACCAACGAGTAGGCTCCTAATGTGCCAATGATTGTCGCAACTGGTACATGAACTAGGATAGATTAGAAGGCAACGTAGGATGAATCAATATGAAGAAAAAGAGGCAAAAAAATGGTTCAAAACAGTTCAAAAGTTGGCCATTTGGCTCGCATGTGCAGTAGCTTTTTACTGTTTCCAAAATCAAATGTAGCGGCAAAGCACAGTCGTATAATTCTCTTGGAAGCTATTAGAAACCACAATACATAGTGACATGTCACCAGAATGATAATCGATTCAGGTTCAAATTTGATTTGTTTTGCCTCTTCGGTTTTATATTTGGTTTAGCAGCATATCTAGGTCTAGTATTACCAAAGCATTAGAAAATGGGTAATCTTTTTTACATCTCTAAGTTAGATGCAGAAGATATAGAAAACTAAGTACAAGTGTTCTTTGAGCTTCCATTTTCTACAAGTATAAGCAATATTTTACAGAGCAAAGGCTGTGTTTGTATCATTGACATGGGGTGTGCTTATCTATATGGATACAGAAAGCATGCAAACCACAAATACATAGTTGGGGACTATTACATATGTTGACAATAGAAAATAGAATATAGGAGTGCCAAAATAACTTGTATTATGGACAGGAGCAGGCATGGTACTAAATATCCTTGATATCTAGCGGTTAATCCACAATCTTGGCCATGTATATGACTCGATGTTGAAATCCAGTAAACTTCTATTAACTATCTTGTTGTGCACTTGTAAAGCCGTTTTGACAACTTCAGCCTAGTTGTTAATGATAGCGATCCAACCTAGTTCAAAAAAATCCACCTTGCCAACGATACTTGTAGTTTTTTTTTTTTTTTTGCATACACAGTGAGGCTTGGAGATTTTGTGCAGAAACTGTTTTTGACCTAAGGTAACCATTTCCCTGGTTTCTTTAGCTTAAGAATATTAGATCTACCTCAAGTTTTACAATTTTGGTGTGGACCTAACACCATTTCAACCCGTTTTTGCAAGCTCAAAATTTTGGAATCAAACTCATGCCCTTATTTATCTAACATCTACTCTTACTCTATTTGTAGATATAGACCACCATATATACACTCAATATGTGTGAGTTTGAACAGTTAGCTTTCAAGAACAAACAAGGACTATGTTCGCTAGTGAAATTTGACTTTTAATGTCAATTTTCTCATAATAACACTATTTTTTAGATCATGCATCAAAGTTTTACTGTGCCAACTTTCTTGATGTTTTCTCAAAAATTGCACAAACTTCCACTCCCGCACCTAGGAAGTCAACATAAAGTTTGATTTCCTATACCACGGTTGCAGGGTAGTGATGGTATTTATTTTTCAAATTAAGCCCAGAGGTGTTTTTATTCATCCCTCCCTCCAAACGCATGCCAAAGTTATCAAAAGAAAAACATCTCTGCTTCTAAGATGCGGATCCTAAGCCAACATCAACCCAAGGCGCATACAACCTCACAAGGGTACGACTGAAGCTACACCAACATCATCAAAAAAAGGGAAAGTATACCTTCACCTGCACAAACCAAAAAAAGAAGTATACCCTCTGCACGGCACCTGTCATTCCACCAGAAAGCTGAAGACATATATCCACCACCTAAAAGGAACCCCACCAAAGGCCTGTACAAAGGACCCACCACTGCACTGACCGCTATCTCCTTTAAAAGATCATCAGCCCCCTAATGTGCATGAACCGAGTTGGAGAAGATCTTCATATCGTTTGAAGTATTGTGCCATCTACCAATCTCATCAGCCACCAGATGAAGTTCTTTGTGAATAAGATACCCAGGGAGGTTATTTCAAGAATCCACTTCTTAATTTCTCTATTCATGCACGCAATCCTCCAAGGGATTTGAGAAGAGCCCCAAAGTCACCCATAGAGTTGTCTATCATCCAACTCTATGCAAGCTATAAGCAGATTTTTATCATCAAAAACTGAGCTCTACCATCATGGCTTGAATAAATACCTCGTCCAAGGAAGATGTTGTCACCAAGGATCTGAAATCCAGTATTGACTCTGACAATAGAGATATGTGGCTCTAAGAATGGCATCGCCCAGGTAATCTTCAGGGACATTATTATGAAACTGAAGAAGGGATTTTGTCTATATCTGTAATGTGCTTGTATGTCCTTTTAGCCACATCATTTAGTTGAGGATATGTAGACAACCAGATTAGTGGATTAGAATTGAGTATTCATACAGTTAAAATATTCCTTGGCATTGTCAATGCAAAGAACACGAATATTCTGGGAGGAGTGGGTTTCAATTTTATTATAAAATCTAAGATATAATGAAAATATTTGATTGATCCTTCATTTAGTACAACCACAATCTGGAAAAGTCATCTATAAAAGCATTCCCAAATTGTACATAAGCCATCCAAATCCTCAAATAGAAGAATAAACAATATGAAAGACAGACTCACACAATTGGTCCCTAGACTTAGGGTGCTTACCCGATTGACAAGACCACAATTACATTTATCCAAGTTAGAGAATTTAGGATCTAAAATCCATTGTATTAAAAAACGGCCCAGGCGGCCGCTTAATCGGCTAAGACACCCATCCGCTTAATTTTGCCCTTAAGCGCCCGCTTACTCGGTTTGAAGAAAAGTGCCCACTTTTTTCCCGCTTTTTTGCCCGCTTTTTTCCCCTGTTTTCCGCTTTTTGAAAAAAAATGCTGCTGGAAGCATGTAATGTTAATTAAATATATAATCCAAGTAGTATTGAGTATAATATATGAAGCTTGTATACATTAAATGTTCTATGATATACCTAGTCCTACTTTAGAATGCAAACTTTGTATGTAAGCTGTATATAATAGGGTACTGCTGTAATATATCCAAGTAAATATCGTATTACTCTATTATACTTCTAATGGTTTTATTGATTTTACTGATTTTCTTGCAGATTCCGTTCATTACTAATTGATACTACTGGTTAGTATTACTGATTTCCTTAGAAATATTTTTTTATATACACATACATGTAATTTTGTATATAAATATATAAGATTTTAAGCATCCACTTTTTCAAAAATCGCCCGCTTGCCGCTTAATCGGCTACAAGGTCCCGTCCGCACGCCTCCCGCTTCACGCTTTTTAAAACATTGCTAAAATCAGCAATTTCTCTATTGGTAAATGCCCTAGACAACTATGGACATGAAGTGGAGAAGCAGCTATATATGCCTTTGAAGATATGTTGAGATAAGCTTGTACTCTCATACATGCCGCCAATTACCATCTATGCCCAGAAATCTTGTAAAATACAACAATCATGATTAGAGGTGATGTCAACACAGAGAGTAAGTTAATTTACTATTAGACTAGGAAGCACGGACACTTCCCGGAGGCTGCCGTGTCCGTGTCTGACACGTGTCCAACCCGGACACACCTTGGACACACGTGGACACGCGGCGGACACTCCTCTAACGTGTCCAGTTTCATATTTTTTTTATTTGCAAGCTGGACACGGCGTGGACACATCTAGAATGTTTAATGGACACGGCCAACCCAACCCACATAAGATCTAACTAAAAAGAAAAGAGAAAATATCCCAACCCCGTAGACTCCTCAACCAAACCCCAACTCCTCACCAAAACTTTCATGCCTTCCCTCGAGAGGTGACCAAGAAGCCTCACCCTCTAATTGTTGTTGTTCCCATAAAGAACGTATGAAACCGCTTCTAGCAGCAGTTGCTGCAAGTAGCAGCTAGGTCCTGAAGTCACCATAATGAGATGGAGCTGCTACTAGCAGCCTTTGCATCAGTTACCACTAGGAGCTAAAGCCACCATAAGCAGCAGCCTTTTGTGAGCCATTTGCAGCAGGAGCTGCCAACACCTAGAGCAGCCACTGAAAGAAACTTTCTTCCCTTTCTTGGAACTCCTTCCCTCTTCTTCCTCTTCATTTTAATGTATCATTTTGTATGCTAAATTTTATAGCATCAGCATAGTGGGTTTGCATACAAATGTGAATATAAAGTGGATATCATGGTGATCGTTGTTTCTATTTGATGTTAAGAATTATGGAGCTTGTTGTGTTTACAAATAAATTATATACATATATGTCTTTAGCTGTATCTAGTTATATAAATATAGTATGTATATATGTATATATATTTCCGTGTCCAACGCCGTGTCCGTGTCCTACATTTCTGAAAATTGCCGTGTCCCGTGTCCGTGTTCGTGTCCATATCCGTGTTTGTGTTTGTGTCCGTGCTTCTTAGCTATTAGATATAATGTTAAATGAATTTAAGGATATACAAGACAAAGGCCTCTCAAATATATGGGTTAAAGAGTGATGGTTCGAGTACTTTGAATTGCTACTTAAGAATCTTTGGCTTGAGTGGCCGGGTGAAGGCCTTTTTGTAGTAGAGAAATTGCAAATAGGGTATGTACGGGCCATGTGATATGTTGCACCTGAATCAAGAGCCAAAAGACTAATCGGCACACAAAGTTTGAGAGAGGCAAGCAGTTTGTGCACTAGACTTTTGAGCGAGACATGCTATTAAGGAGGATGCTTGTTGAGATTCCCTATACCAGGATAGAAAGTTGCATTCATCTGTCATAGACGCTTGATGTGTATCCTCCTCATCAGTCCTCATTCAAGACCAAATTGAGGAACGAATTGGGTGGGAACGGTGCAACTCCTAGGCTAGCAAGTCCTGTTGGGATAACCTTTCCTTCCACAATAGGTACGTTATGTGATGTAGCATAGAATTTCTCGAGAGAGACCAATTAGGTCTAATTAGAAAGGCTTAGCTATTTGGTATTTTTTTATTCATACTCGGGACTTAGTTGCAAGTCTCGAGTTCCATTAATTTACTTAAGTTTGCTATTTGATTAGTTTACGTACTACACAATTGCCACATCAATCAGGGTTTCCGGCCAATTTTTATATATACCGCCCTTGGGATGTATGTCCAGGTTGTTGGATGTGCTTGATTATGATTTTGCATTTGGAATTGATTCCCCTTCAGTTGGTGTTAGGCCATAGGCCATACACCTGGAACTCATCCCAGAGGGCACAACAGGAGTTGTAGTAATCCTCGACGGAATCAGTAGTAGAATACTCCTGTTTGGCAAGTTGTTTGAAGATCTCAAAGACCTTCTTAGGATTCTGTTGGTGCGAGTAAACATGGGAGAGTTGCTCCCACATTTCTTTGGCAGTATGAAGACGGAGAAGGGACTGGCTGATCTTTGCTTCAGCGCTGTTGACCATCCATGTCATGACCCCATAGTCCTCCTTGGACCAGAGATCATAGGTTTGTTTCGTCTTCTTGTCAGCATCAGGAGTAGGAAGAGACGGGCCTTTTGTTGTCAGATGAGAGTAGCGACCTTGGGATTTAACATACAACTCAAAGGAGGCAGCCCATAGGTGATAGTTGGAACTATCCAACTTCACCATAGTAACACAGAGAGTGCGAGGGAGATCTGGAGTCGCCATCGGACCAAAGTAGAATAAGCAGTAGCACGGGCGCAGAAAACAGCAGGCGTCAGTAGTAGCAGAAGTCAGCAGCAGGAGTCCAACACATGGACTAGCAGTAGTAGTAGGCAGGAGATCCAATCATGGACCTCAGAAGACCCTCACGGGGCAGAAAAGAAGAAAAGAACATACACCAACATGGAGGAAAGATCACTCCACCATGAGGCGCAGGCAGTCAGATGCGAAAATTTGATTTACTCCTTCAACGTGCCAGATCTGGAAAATGACCGGGTTGTACGTAACTTTTTCGGAAAATGTACGGAGGCCGAAAAGGAGCCTTTAGCCGGACGAGATGGTGAGCGAAGGGCTAGAGAAGATGGAAAGAGGAGAAGGGAGGATAGGGTGGGTGCTAGGGGCGGCGGAAATGGATAGTGGTGGGGCTATGGTGGCGGCGGCAAGAAGGTGTAGGGGGCTGGTGGCGGCGGGCAGCAGAGGTAGCTGCTGGAAAAAGGAGAAGAAGGGGGGGTTGCGGTGGAGAGAAGAGGAGAAGAGGTGGGCGGTGAGGGAGGAAGGCAGGGATGGGGTTGGCGGTGGCTGGAGGGGCCTGTTGTGGTGGAGGTGGCACCAAGGATGGTGCTAGGCGGCGGCGGCAGGCCAGGGGTTTGCTGCTCGGCGGCGCAGCAGGGAAGAAGGGGAAGGGTGGCGGCTAGGGTTGATGGGAGGGAAAGAAGGATTAGGGTTAGGGAGGATCGGGAGGCTCTGATACCATCTAGAAGTTGCGGCTAATTGTCTTATTATTGAGATGATTAAAAAGGGGAGTACAGGGTTCTCTTTTATAAGATAAGAGAAGACCACAGGGTTTAGAGATAGCCCATGTGGGATAAAACAAAACACAAGAATAACACAGTAAAGAGAAAAATAGACTAAGTAAAAAAACACAGGAAAGTCTATATACTAATACGTACTACACAATTGCCACATCAATCAGGGTTTCCGGCCAATTTTTATATATACCGCCCTTGGGATGTATGTCCAGGTTGTTGGATGTGCTTGATTATGATTTTGCATTTGGAATTGATTCCCCTTCAGTTGGTGTTAGGCCATAAGCCAAAACACTAGGTATAGGTCTAGGATACCCCATCCATTGTAGATTTCCTTGTACCCGGGTCTAGGAATCTTAAACACATCCATAAGGATCCAAACCCTAGGTTAGATCACCAAATTAAATAGAAGATTTGCAATTGTTTATCTCCAATCTAGTATGTTGTTGCCCCACCAGTCACTTCCTTCTCTACTTCCTGGATCCTTTCCAACTTACCATCTCCACCACCATGCAGGCCCTAGCCTCCTCTGTCCCTTCTCCTTTTTCCTTTCTACATCTCTCTTTTATTAACAGAAAGGGTGAATAGTAGCACCACGACAACCGAAGGAACCTACAACTTCGCTCTAAGTGATTAAGGGTATATTGTGATAATAAGGTTGTTATTAAATCCGCTAATAATATGTTCTTCGCATGGTGATCAGAACCGAACCAAATTGGCTGGTTGAACTGGTAACTAGTAGTTGAGTCGGTTATGTTCTCTCACAAACCTAAAAATGACCTCAAATCAGTCAAATCAGTCAACAAAACCGCTTGAACCAGTCCTAATTTTTTCTAACTAGTCGGTTCTTGGCCATGTGTATACCTTGACCCCTGAACCTAATTTTATGTGTATTCCTTGCTCCTTCCATATTCTCATCTCCCTTTGCTCTTCCACTACAATTTGGTATAGGAAATGTAATGTTTAATTGAAGTATTGACATTTATATGCCATTTTCTAATATTGTTCTTGATGTGTGTTCAACTTTCGATGATTTTTCATATACTACGAGATTTTTCAAAAAATTAATAATGGTATGTTCACATCACCGGTTTAACTAATGAACCGAAAATCGGAAGCCTCGTTAATTTGCTCCCTAATTCAATACTAACGACTTTGGTTCTTCGTGATCGAACCAAGCACATGGAGTAGGATATATAGTTCTTCCCTGTAAAATTGATGTTACTTTGTTTACAATATGTGAATATAAACAAGCATATTGTAGTAGTTTTCACAAAAGATGTACATGTCTCCAACTTTGTTGACTCTTACATGACTCGGGCAAATTTGACTTGTATCACCTACCTGAGGGAAGTGTTAAGTTTCCAATTTTATTAAATGGATTAGGGAGGTAGGTCCTATTATATGTTATTTTTTTCTATTTATTGGCAGATGGAACCTGGAGGTGGATCCTTCAAACTCATTTGTTTATCCATTGTGCATCCCCTTCTTTCGTGATTAGAGGAGTCTATGAGTGGAAGTATGTCGTTTAACACTATCTTGAAAATGCATGTTGTAGCACTTGTTTATGTGCTTCAAGACAATCTGATTACTGAGATTTGACCACCCTTTGCTTCTGCCTCATGGTTTGGCCCAATGCCAACAAGAGAAGTGTGCCTCGTCCAAACATCGTCCAAAGCGTCACTAGCAATATGATCATCTTCGGAAAGTTCAAAACGCAAAAGGATGAGAGACAACTATTTAGACGAGTGTGAGCAGCATAGAGAAGAAGATGTAGACTGGTGTTCGAAGAAGAAGCTTTGGTTCATGCTTGTTCGATGGTTTGCTAATGGTTGGATGTAATCCAATATATAAAGGTTGGATCTTGGTGTCCAAGGATAGTTGTCATGCCCACCAAAAACCATATCTTTGAAAACTTCTAGTCTCCAAAAAATGCACAAATTATGTAATTGTTGGGGTGACCATCAAGTTTTGGACAAAAACAATGCCTCCCTAATAGTAATTGGCCAACTAATGATATGCACCTCACAGTTAAGTTCAAAGGGTGACCTTGAATTGTGCATTTGTTCTGCAATAGGAACAATGTGGCAACCTCAAGAAACAAAACAAGAAAAAATCACAAAAAGAACGTCCCATGTATTGGTCTATATGAGGCTAGTGGAAAATACAAGGTAAAACTGAGCAATCAACCTGATATTCTCATATCCCTTTACAAGGCTCAGATGGGATTAGGCTTCCCTCCCCCACCCCACCCCACTTAAGCCGGTGCTACCAAACTCTTAGCAGTCAAGATGAGATAAAACAAAATGGGATTGCGAATTACTCTTCAAACATATAGGAGCTAAAACAACAAGTCCCTTTTTTTATATAAAAACCAAGTAATGTTTTCCTATTATTTTCTCCAAACAAGTTGTTTTTTCCGCTCATGACGTAGTATGAAATAGTATATATTTACATTCCCTCCCCATAGCCTTTTGTTGGCATGAGGAGAGGAGAGGAGAGGAGAGGAGCTAATGAGAAACCACCTTATACTATAGTGTGTGTGTGTGTGTGTATAGAAGACATAGCTATTCCCACAAGCCAAAATGTATATACATCATTCCTTTCTATCCGTCCATATCTATCCGTTCCCATCCCTCTCTGTCACTTTATTTATGGTGATTTATTTCCTTTCCAGAAATTTGTAGCCTACAAGTACAACGAAAATAGTATAAGAGAAAAAACAGAATCCCTCTTAGCTTCTTTGAAGACCTACCGGATCCGATTAAGAACACGCGTAGCAATTTCCCCGTGGACCGTAACACGCGGCGAAGGTCGGCGTTGAAGAGCAGCAAGGGTACCGCCAGCGGCAGCAGGTATTCGAAGACGACGCGATATGCAGGGGCCTCGGTTGGGACGACCCCGAGGCCACCGGCCGCAAGCCCCACAAGCGTGCTCACGAGAGCGCCGCTCAAAGCATTCCCCACCTTGGTCGTCTTCTCCGCCCTGCGACACAAGTCACACACAACAAAAAACCGCAGCGGCAAGTAAAGACCGACTGAAACGGCGGAGAGAATTTCGGGAGACGCCCGCGCGAGGGGTAAAGAATTAAAGAAATGGTGCGATGACGAACCAGATGCCGAAGGCAGCTGCGGCGATGAGGGCGGTCCAGGTCCCCCAGTGGTCATGCGGGGAGATGAGGGGGGCAGCGAGAGGGAGTTTGAAGCTGGCAACCGCGTTGGACCAGCGGGAGCGGTGCCTGACCGTGGAATTCGGCAACGGTGGCCGTAATGAGAACGGGATTGGGGGTTTCACGGCACCTTGGAGGAGACTTGATCGACCGGCGCTGAAGTAGTGCGACGTCAGTTGGTGGGGAGCGGCCACGGGAGGTGACGGAAATGGGAGAAGATAAGGGCGCAAGAGCATGCTGACCGACAAGGCCACCGCTGCCGGTGCAAAAGCAGAGTGGGTGTGTGTAGAGCGGAAGGACATCCACCACTGGCTACTCCAGAGTAACCAGCATGTACCCGGCCGAATTGGTTGGAGATTCCAGATTCGTCTTGTTTCCAACACAGCAGCAACGCCATGTAACTGAATCTGGATTCTGGAAGGCCATTGGCGGGCTCCGCGAGAGGATTTTGCACGTGCACTGCTTACATCTTTGGGTTTCTTTGATCTTTTGTCCGCGCGTGGCCTTGATTTACAGAACGTCTTTTCTGGACAAAGAAGTTTGGCCTAAATGGCACATTTGTCAATTTTAATTACCAAAATGGCACGTTCTTAAACTTATTGTCCAAAATGACACATTTGCAGACCAATGCGTCCCCTGTTGGGACACATTTACAGACCAATGCGTCCCAACCGAGGACGCATTGCCCCCACAGGAGGGCAATGCGTCTCAATGCCGGACGTATTGCTTTTTTATTTATTTTTTTATTTTTTTTTAATTATGATACCATGTATATTATATATACATATATATGTTAAATTGCTAAATTAATATAATCTAAATTAACTTATATACAATTAGCCATATATTTAAAATAATATCTGAAGATAATAAAATAATAACAGAATATTATATTTATCAAAACATAATGTTTATAAAGGTAGATAAAAATATTCAAAATTAATAGATATAATACTAAAATTATATAATAAAGTGTAAAATTATAAAATAAAGAAAATATATACATGTATTTATTTGTAAACTTAGAAGAAAAAATTAATATTGCAATAAAAATAAGAAAATAAGAAAATATTAATATAGAAAAATAATATATATATATATTAAAGGTATGATACATAATATCAAAAATATACATTTATATACATCATATATATATACATACATAATATATATATATATATAATATATATACATAATATATATATACATAATATATATATGTACATATACATATCTATATATACATATCTATTCCACCAGCATTAGATCTTTTCTATTATTGCAGTTATTGTATCTACTTCCTAATAAATGCACATATGATATCTCAATCCACCACAGATTGTAAAAAGTATTTAGATTTAATTTTTTCTTCGTTTCTAATTTCTTTAAAAAAAAATCAGAAAGTCTCCCGATATCTCCCCAATCCAGATTCTTTCTCAAATATGCATGTTCGGTATATATTTGTTGAAACTATTTATTTGTAATTTATTTCATATGTAGTGTCTAATATCGTTATATATACACAACAATACAACTTTCAAATTTTAATTATACATACAGTATTTTACACAATGTTATATATTGCAATATATGCTCATGCATAATCAATATCATTTTGAACTTAATTTTTACGTACACTACAAGACATGCAGTACGAGACATATAGTATTATCATCTTCTGATAATCTTCCTTATGCATGCCATTCTTAAATAATTCTATTTTAAATTTGAATGAATGATGATCTGAGATTGTCTTAACTTTACCGGTATACAATACTAACACAAATTACAAGACGTACATTATAAGATGTACAGTACATGTCATACAGTAATAACACATAATCAACTACTACAGAACATGTCTTTGGCGTCGGTTGTTTAACCCCTTTTAGCGACGCCTATGTGGGCGCCGCTAAAGATCAAACTCTTCGGCGTCGGTTTTATAACCGACGTCAAAAGGGTTCGCGCCACAAAAAGGGCGTCATCTAGGACACTTTCTGCGTCAGTTTGCAACTAAAACACCGACGTCATATTCCCACATGCCACGGTCGTGCTTCCCTGCACGGCCGTGTTTAGTACTATAGGCGTCGATTTTGTACTAATAATCGACGCTTTGTCTGCCACGACCGTGCTTTCCTACACGGTCGGGTTGTTTGTCACATTAGGCGGCGGTTTTTATCCAATAACCGACGTTGTAAACCTTTGATGACGGTATTCTATAAATAACCGACGCCTATATTTTATTTTTATTTTTCTTATCAGTTTGCAGGCCTACTATGGCTGGTCAGCAGGATGAGAACCTGCAGTTCAGTTTTCTGAACTGCAGGTTTACGACATCCATTGATATCAGCCTACAAACAGGCCACAAACCTGCAAAATCAACAAATATACTTTTCACACAAGTAGATACATTCAGACATCAATTCAATTCTCACATTCACACATGTAGAAATATTCAAATACATGTAGAAACATTCAGACATGTATAAATATTCAGAAATATTCATTTATAAAATATCATTCAACATCGCTATCAGCATCCCAATTATATTTTACAATCGCCACTGCTTGTATGACTCTTGCCCATTCTTCTCTTACTTCATTTAATACTTCCATCGTATATGGAGCATGTACATCTTTTAAGCGTTTACCTATAGTGTGGTCAGTTTTAAACACCTGCAAAGAGAATGATGTATATATAAGTAATAATATAAAAATAAGATTGATATATTTCATACTAACTAATAATGAGACTATATATAATGCCTCATGTATGGTATTGATGTCCAATGCGGCATATTGGATAATCATCTGCATAAATCGCATCACATAGTATGCGCATGTCGAGCCGTTGTCTTGTGTAGCACACTATAAATTGAAACATACAAAATATTAAAAAATACAACTAAGCCTAGTTCACATAAATAATATATACATTGGAGTCGGGAACTTACTTTTACGTTCTCCCAAATTATTGGCTGGTTCTTTTTCCTTGGGACCTTTCCTCCAACATTTTTGAATGTATCTAAACCCCTACATGTTAATGTAACACAGTAAATTGTATAATTAAATAGTAATGTAATAACATATGTTAACGGATATAAAAATAAAATATTTCTCACCAGAATAAAGGCATTATCATTACGTGTCTAATTTTAGTATTCAATGTACTCCCCGCAGGATCTAGATAATAAACAGTGAACGTCCTGGGGAGAATAAATAGTAACTCCCAATGTCTACCGCTAGAGGTAAAAAAGTTAAAAATTAATAATTCAAAATCCACAATAAAAATGTAATTTTCTTAAGTCTAAATTATAAGTAAAGTAAACTTACTTGACATTGAATGGAGCTATTATTATCGTCTTCTTTTGCTGACCGAAAATTATAAAAGCATCTATACAGTATTGTTGAACACTATCAGGGTCTTTAGTTACCATACTAATTAATGATGGAATCAAAAATCCCACATGATCAAATGCAAATTGTTTGCATTGATTTTTGACTAAGTAGCTGCAAAATATGTATTATGTATGCATTAATATATAAGAAACCAGATCATCGGATCTTACACAAGGTATATGGATGTATAAACAAGATCTCACCTTATCCATGTCTCTATCATTGATGTATTCAGCCAATCATATATAAACAACTCAATAATATCTTGTATAAATAAAGAGCTTTCGTATGATTGACCTGCTTAATTCACTTCTAAAGAAACAATTATAGGGCAATGTATATTATGTGCCCGTAGCCAACATGCCATTCCCCTACAAGCAGGACCTAACGGGTATTTTAGATCAGTTAGAACCCAACTTGGTAATGCAGGAAGTAAAGGTGGAGGCCTAGGTGCTCCAGGTGTCTTCTTTTTAACCTGTATATATAATTTCAGATCAATTGACCTCATATATACACATTAACAATCTAAAGTAATGTAAATTTATCTTACAATTTTAGTAGTGTAGACGACAGCTGTTTTGGGCCACAATATCACCCCGCCTTCTACCTTAGCAAGTGTATCAATATCCGGGTGGGCATATGGCAATGTAGCTTCCCTCCAATCGGGTAATACACGTATCGGGCTCACACGAACGTAGCCCTGTGGCATTGGAGTCCCGTGAAACGTTGCCCCAGGAAGGGACAGGTAAGCATACACCTCTGCAACAACATCGTCTTGTATTCTAATGCGGCATGGCTTCAATGCCTATAAATTTACGTAAAGAATATTATACATATATACATGGATAAAAGAAAAATTAGCTTCTTATTATCATCTTGAAAACATGTCATCTTGAAAAGAATAGCTACAATGTCTTAAACAATACTTACAGCATACGTGTTAGGCGGTGGGTCTACAGGATTACTCTCAGTCTATGCATCAGGAGAAGAGTGGGTCGACATAGGCTTATTGGAAGCCTGAGATGCCTGCCACTGCACTATTTCTTCCTTGACCTTCTCATCAACTATATCATTGACCTTCTTAGCAACTATATCCTCGAATCTCTTATTCTCCTATACATGGATAAAAGAAACATTAGCTTCTTATTATTATTGAATTTCCTTTTGCAGTAACATTCTAAAAAAAGAATAGGTTACCTCTTCTTGTGAAAGTCCCGCTCTGGGTTTGCGCTGGGATGGCCCAAAGAATGCATTGATGCCCACACCAGCGTCTGCACCCCTAACACGTCCAGGATACTCTTAGTTACCCAGAGCAACTATCAATTCATCCCTTGTGCCCTGAGGGATGAACGTGCCTTGTTTCCTCTGCTCGTGCAGCTCCCGCTAATCACCATCAACAGAAATTGGTAAGTTAACACCACAAATAATCAATATTCAAACGATTGCTCGAAAAGTTGTATTTTATCATTTTCGCAGCCGCCTCAGCAGTTACGGGCTTCTTTATTTCACCCTTCTTATTTTGCCTCCCAGCTATCCAGACATCATGGCGAGGCATGGGTGTGGCACATGTAGTAGAGGACTCCTGAGTAGCAGCAGACTCCTCTTGTAGTCTTTGGCGAACGCTTGCATAGCCCTTTGGACCCATAGTGTGGTCATGCACATTCAGTGCACGCCTTGCTTTTTGCATCTCACTGAGGGCCTAGTTAGTATGCACATTAATGATTTGGTTAGTAGCACTAAATGTTAATCTTGAATAGGTGAATACAATGTATATTAATTAAATTGGGAGTGACGCCTAATACCTTGAATTCTTCAGATTTTCTTGAAAAACAAATGTGTCCCAATCTTCTTTGTCCACGAAGTTCCACTGTTCAAGGGCTGACTTCTTCTTCTTATCACCATCTTTTATGTATTCTCTGTTGAGATTTGTCCTATAGTTCCTTAGCATCTTTCCAGCGCATTGCATCATGCTTTTATAATGCAGCTTCTCATCCAATGCAAACAGATTCTGTAAAATAGAATTGTTATTAACTAGTATCCAAAAATAGAATTACAAATAATAGAATTTGTAATCTACAAAATAGAATTGCAAATAATAATAACTCATGCATAAATCCTTCCATATCAAGTCTTTCTTCGCCTGAGGAACTTTATGCCAATTATCATACTTAATACCACAATGGCTTCGAGTGACAACCCCAAGATAGTTTACAAAATTATTGTGGTTCACTCCAATTGCATTTCCTCCATTATCAAACTCCACAACCAATCGGGATCCACTGCCACTTAGTGCTAATAACTTCCTCAACAGAGTGATGCCCCTTTTCTTGTTAAGTGTTTGGTGATACGCATCAAGTTTCTCCAGTGCTTCAGTGGGTACATGTGCATCATCAACCTGAAATTTGACAAAAATAAACACACTGAATTAGCCCAATATAGAAATATGGGATATATGACATAACTAGAAGATAATGAATTTTATAGAAATACAGGATATGTTTTTAGAACTTACATTGGTATCCTCACCATGCTCATCATGGACAGCATGCTCATCATGGACTTCATGCTCATCATGGACATCATGCTCATCATGGTCAGCCATATGAAAATATCATTAAAAAGGCAAACATTTAGCATTAACTAGAAGATAATGAAACATCAAATCTGAAAATGATATTGATATTAAAAAAGCAAACATTTAGCTTCAATAAAAAATATAAACATGCATGCCTCTAAAATTGTGATCTTTTATCAATTAACAATCCTTCATTGTGATCTCCGCGCACATATAAGTCATCATTAGCTTCAATATTTTGTAGAGTTGGAAACAACAAAAAGGCATAAACAACCGACGCCAAAGACATGTTCTGTAGTAGTGAAATTCAGGGCATAAACACATGTGATGTCATTCCGATATATAATAAATGTGTACCACATATCCCATCCTTGAACACCTAATCTCACTAGTAAGTATATAATGTGTATTGGGTTTTCGAGAAAATTTCGGCAGCATTTCCCCGTTGTTCTCAAAGTACATATGTACTTAGAGAACAAAAAGGGAAATGCTGCCGAAATTTTCTCAAAAACCCAATACACATTATACACTTACATCCTAAGTGAGATTAGGTGTTCAAGAACAGTCTCAAACCGGAGACTATCTAAGATTTACTCCTAATGAGTAAATCTTGGACGGGTTTCTAGGCCAACAAACACAATAATAGATAGGTACATATTACGGTTTCATCATAATTAATGTTAGGGTTTCATCACAATTGATGTTAGGGTTTCATCAATGTTAGGATTTAATCAAATCAAATTAGGATGCTAGAATGGACAAGTTTAAATCTTATTTCAACATGCATTAAAATTTACTGAATTAGGTCAAACATTAGGATTAGAAATACAAATATATGTAAGAAAAAGATTTGTTCGTATCCTAAGATTTACATAAAGCATTACATAAAGATTTGTTCATATCCTTACCAACAGCAAGCACGGTTGTGGCTGTGTTGGCCTACCACGGCCGAGCTGTCCAGCACGTCCGTAGTAGGCCAACACAGCCACGACCGTGCTTGCTGTTGGTAAGGAGGTACGGAGAAGGAAAGCTACGGAGAAGGAAGCAAAGAGGCCAGGGCTACCTGGAGCTAGCGTGGAGAAGAGCGGCGGCGACCGACGATAGCAGTGGCGGCGAGCAGGCGAAGACTAGAGCAGTAGTGGCACCAGGAGAAGAGCAGAGCAGACCGGCGAGCAGCGGCGCTGGCAAGTGGCGGCGGCAGCAGGAGAAAGAGGATGCAGCGGCGGCGGCGGCGAGCAGAGCCGCACCAGTAGCAGCGGCGACGAGCAGCAGCAGGGGTCGTCAGGCGATCGTCGGGCGATTTTAGGCGAGCGGTGATCCCAGCAAACTATCGCAATGGAACAGGAAGGAAGGGGAAGAGTCGAGTGATACAGGTCTATTAAGTTTGTCAACAACATCGTTTATCTATAAAACCAACGTCGTTCACCTTTAAGCGTCGGTTGATATTAAAAAATTGACGTCCAATTAGACAATCTTTGCCCTAAATTATTTGGCGGGAACCATTATTAGCGTCGGTTCGCAAAGGATAACCGATGCCTAAATTGGAACTTTTCATGCAAATTTCCATCTTATATCGGCGTCGGTTAGTAGTTAACAAACCGACGTTGTATGTGATACTTTGGGGCAAAAAAAATTTCGCTCGAAAATTGGATTTCGCGGGCGATTTTAGGTGTCAGTTTGTTTTACCCAACCGACGTTGAATACAAAGTGGTACCCGTGTCTGGCTGGTCTTCGAATATAGATGTCGGGGTTCCTAAATATCCGACGTTGAATATTATAGGCGTCGGTTTTGGTAAATAACGGATGCCCAGAAAAGAGACATTGAATGATGTTTTTGTAGTAGTGATCTTTTCTTCGTACAATATTAACTCACAACTAAAACAATTTCCAAAATTTAGTAATACATACAGTACGTGACATTTGTGTCGTACAGTGTTAACAAAAAACAACACAACTTCCCAATTTCAATCATAATGTATTTTTACCTGCATACAATACTAGTACTCGTTACAATACCCAAGATATTACACACGATTTATTTTACACAACATTACATATTGCAATCTTGCACAAATTATGATACCAACCCAAAGTACAAGATGTACAGTACAAGACATACAATTCTAACATCCATATATTCAGTGACGGAGCCAGAAAATCTGGTCAAGGAGGGCACCATAGTGTAGAGCCTAAATTAGATATATTGGCTAGGGCACAATAGGCATTTTTTTCATTAAAGTCCAGTCCATTTATACTTGATGATTGGTAAATTTGGAAACTTGGGTAGGGCATGTGCCAACCCAGGCCTCCATGTCGCTAAGCCACTGCATATATTACATGTATCTGTCATGCTCGTCCATGAACAATTTTGTTACAAAAGCTAGATCATTTGTTAATCTTTGAATGAAGTTCATTCTCCTGTTGAAGTGATTATTCTTGATGATCGGAGGTTGGCTTAACTTTCCTAACATACAATACAAACACAAATTACAAGATGTACATTATAAGATGTAAGTACAATGCATACAGTACAAGAAGTACACTATAAACATTCTATGTACATGTATTCATCTTGTTAGTCCATTAATAATTTTTTTGCAGAATCTAGATCATTTACTAATCTACCATTTACTCACAAGGTCTTAATGAACTATGTTGTATCTGAAAATATATATTTTTAATACATTAGCAACGCACAAAATATGATCATACAGTACTACCAAAAAATCGAATATGTATTGTATTAGATTATGAAATATTGTTGGAAAAAATATAAATATAGTACTTACAGAAAACTTATAAATTATTAAAGCATGTCTAGAGTAGTAATTTTTGAAGCACTTACGGTGCAAGTTCTAGGGAAAAGCACGTAATGTGTAAGTTCTGGGGAAAACACGTACTGTGTAAGATTTTGAGAAAAGATGAATGCATAATATTTGTACACATTTAGAGGCAAAAAAAATTTATGCAGGTTGAAGCAACCCAGAATTATCTGAGCACAATTGTAACCTCTGGGTAAGACCGGCGACATTCGTAACCTTGGGTAGTTCGCGATGACTTCCGTCAATGGTGGTTGATTCTTGTTGTAAAGAAATGCAGTGAGATCCAAAATGACCGGTGAGAACACCCAAAGGCAAAGGGCAGCAACGACGAGATCTGATACCGTCTGTCTATGACAGAAATAGGTTACGACGAAGGAAAATGGTGTTGTACTAGCACGGGAGCTCAACGAAGGTACAATGACTAGGAAGAGAAATCGGGGAGATACACAACTGGAACTACTCGAAAATCATTGGGAGAAAAAACTAGAGAGAGAATGTTTTGGGGGTCGCAAAAGACCTTTTGGCTTCTTGTGGATGAATCAATTTGTATCAGCAGAAACGGTTGGGACCAGGATTCTCATAAACTCCCGAGGTCTGGGTGGGTAGTCATGTGCAAAGGTGACTATGTGTAGCGTGACTCTATAAAAAAGGGGAAGTGACTTGTCTCTCATCCCTCCAGCTTGCCTCACTTGTCCTTTTTATAGGATAGACTTGGTTCCTTCTAAGACTGGTAAAACAAGCCTCAAACCAAATGATCCGACCTGAACCCAAAATTTTTATGGGGTTAGGGTGTAAGATTTTTGACCCGATCTGAAATTGATCCAAACATGAAGAACGCAAAATTAATTTAAAATCGGATCTGGGTTTAGATTTCAAACATGAATTAATCCAATTGACTCAAAATTCACAATTATATATTAAAATAAAATTACAATACTAGAATTTCCGACACCTAATGGCCTATTAAATTACTAATTCATCACTCATGAAGTTTATTTTAACAATTATACATAATTTTGTATTGATTTGTATGATTTACTATGCTTATTGTTTTATGAATTTTACTTATAACTCTTAAAAAAGATACAATAAGGTGTATATGCCATGATATCGATAGCTTGTTTACATTGAAATACATTTATTACATTTGTTAATATCAACAATTAGACAAATTATAGAATTTTAAAAAAATCTCTTGGTACTTGGATTTAAGGTTTGAACTCGATAGACTCATAAATAGTCAGGTTGTGATCAAGTATTTTGACTGAAAAATTCTTCTTTTGCAAAGTTTAGGATCGAACTAAAAAAGTTTGACCTGAAATGACTCAAAATAAAACTCGATCAACCCGAATCGAATTGTCATCTCTAATTTCTTCCTCCTATTTATTGGCTTCTTCTTTTTGCTTCTGTGTGGGTAAACTCATGTCCTTACCACTGTTATCTGTTATATATATCTATATTTTATATTTGTTCTATACATTAACGTCGGTAACAAGATTTTCTTACCGGAGTGGTGACGAACTCAAATATAGGGAGTTCCACCTCCTTACTTGTGTGTTCATCGTACCAGTCCATTTGCTAATTTAGACTTTTTTATATGGCCATACTTATCTCAGAACTACACCCGTCGGTTTGGGCTTTATTTTTTGAATTCAAGACTGATTTATCTCCAATACTGAAATTCCATATTCTGAATTATCTGATTGTTCTTCCTTCATTGGCATGTCTGCCTTCGTAACAAACCAGATTGTACGTAAGCATCTGTGTGATAGAAAATGCTTTGCTTTCCTAGCAGTGTTGTGGAAATTTAAATCACCATTTTCCAAGAGATTGAAAATGATGTGAGAAATTGTATTTGTCTCTATTAGTATGTGGTTTTTCTTCGTGTCGTGTGTTTCACAGCATGTGTGCTTCAGAAATACATTTATGTACTTCATAATATGTTTGTGAGGCCAGTGGTTCTATCTGCCTTTGTGTTTGCTTACTCATTACTTTTAGAGCTAAAGTAATTTTGATCATTGTAAGTCAAATGATAGCTAATTGAGTTGTTCTTTTCAATAGGTTATGTGTAACTATTTGAATATGAATTATATATATTAGCCGTCAATGAATATCAGATAATAGAAGCACATGTAATTTGATAGCGCGCTATAGATTGGAGGGAATCTGGTGACAGTTAACCAGGTCGTTTGTTTAGAATGTTTTATGTAATATATTACTAGTGAATGCACACATGCTCATGCACGTGAAATATAAAATTTGTTAGAAATGTACGGGGAGAGGACTCGTCCGTGAAAGGGTCCCTACGGTAAAAGATATTTTTGTTGGTTGTTTGAAAGGAGAATCAAGGAACCATTTCCGTGGGATGGAGAGAAATACAGAATTAAAGATAATAAAATTTAATAGGAGAGTGAAAATAAATATTTGTAGGAGCAAAATTCCTTGAAAAAATGAGAGAAGAGAGTGAATCAAGGAGAGCGCAACATCAAACTCACTCTTTTTATAGTAGTATAGATAAACATGAATTATATGTCCACCATTAAAGGATACATGAGAAAATTATATGTAATTTTGATAATGATGTGTTACACGTTGGAGTGAGTTAGTTGACATTTGATCGAGTTGTTTTTTTAACAAGTCTAAAATATTAACTAGACTGAATTGGACCACACACACAGACACACACACACACACACACACACACACATATATATATATATATATATTTATATATATATATATATATATATAATGTTTAAGATTAATTCATAGGGGTGTCGAAAAAGCCATTCCAGGTCAATTCCAGATAAAACAACCAGGTTGATATAAAATAACTCAACTCGAAACGGATCTGAAACCAATTTTTTCAATGTGGTATGTCCAGAATCGGATCGGTTATAATGTGTAACTTGAAATCAAATTTGGACATATAAATTTCATAATTACATAAGATATATAGTAATTTATACATGATTGGAATTTTTTTTGTCTCAATTTGTCAACATGAATTCAATCAAGGTTGAAGTAATGACTACCTAGAACCGACTCGGTTTCAATTCAGACTTCAACATTTAAACCCAAAACCGGCCCCGATTAACAAAATCCAAAACTAAAATCGAATTTTCCCGATGACATAATCAGGTTCACAGATTCAGAAGAAAAAAAATTGTGAACCCTATCAATTTAATTATGTAACACGTCCATGTGTTTTCCACTAATTTAATAAAATACAAGTCCTATAAACTTCAAAATGGTGCGAGAGCTACTCTAATGTGGCGTGCTCATTCCAAGGGAAAAAAAGTCATTAACAATACGAGCCCAAGAGTACGGAATAGTGGGAAAGACACTTTAATTTGGTCCGAGCAGTATGTGTGAATCAATCCCCGATAGAACTAACTGACTTGGCAGTGGTTTCCATCGTCTGGAGGGGAATTGGAGTTTTGACTATCTTCATTAGTATACTTGTTATTATTTTCTTAATTGAACCTGTGTCGACTCAAATCAGATTGTGTCGGATTCAGCCTGAGTAGTTGAACCGTATGGCATGAAAATGACGTCAACATGACATAAAAAAATGGAACCGATCATAATACAAGGCAATTAGCATTGAGACCGATCGAATCGGAGCATACTATATATATACATGTGTATGTATGTATGTATGTATATATATATATATATAAAAAAAACTATTCAAAGGAATCTCTAATATTTATGAAAGAAGACGAAAGACCAACTATTCAAAGGAATCTCTACTATAGAAGTGCTCACAACTATTCACAAAGTACTAAAGATCTTTCCTATTTCAAAAGCAAAAGATATGTCAACTATTTGATGAAGTGGCCTGCACTATTAACAAAGAAGAAAATAAAAGAATCTTCACTATTCCAAAGAGAAGGAAAAGACTAAAGTTTATGGCAAAGGAATCTCAAATATTGAAGGGTAATGGAGAAAAATGTGGACACCACTCAAAGAGGTCTCTTCTAAAGCCAAAGTTCTAATAATGGATGTGCGGCTTCATTGCCTTCTTTTATAAAATGTTTTGTCCTCATCGGTGAGGTTATAGGGATAAAGAACGAACCTGAATTTGATGACGATGATGATGCATCCATGACGGTTTTTCTTCTATCATCTTGGGATTCCATTTCCCTGTAAAAATTCTCTAGATAAAAAATCAGGAAGGGAATTTTCTTCTCCTTTTATATATTCTATTTCAAAATCAAATATAGCTAATATTGCTTGCCATCTAGAAAATATTTGTTTTGATGCTAGATTTTTTGCATCTTTTTCTAAGACGAATTTAGCAGATTTACAATCTACTCTTAAGAGGAATTTTTAGTTTAAGAGATCTTCTTGGAATTTTGTAATTACTAGGACAATGGCTAAAATTTCCTTTTTTACTGTGGAGTAGTTTTTTCGTGTATCATTCCATGATCCTGAGGTGTATCTAAGAAGTTTTTCTTCATTATTAGTTCTTTTCTTGAGGATTCCTCCATATCCTATTTCAGAGGCATCTGTCTCGACAATCTTAGGAGCATCGGGATCCAAAATATTTAGACAAGGTAGAATTTTTACTTTATCTTTTATTCTCTTGATTGCCTCGGTGTTTTCTTTAGTCCATTCAGTAGGGTTCTTTTTAAGTCTGTTGGATATATATATATATATATATATATATATATATATATATATATATATATGTGTGTGTGTGTGTGTGTGTGTATATGTATATATATGTATATATATGTGTATATATATATCAATATATAAACATATATGTATCGTCATGGTGCATCTATTGCTCCTTTAAAAAATATTTCGTATAGTATAATTATAATTTTAATAAAAAATATTATGATTTAAATTACATCGAATCTCTTTGTATGCACAAAGTATAGTAATACACTAGTACATAACCGACCTTTAGTGTCGGTTATTTAATGCCTTTAGTGTCGGTTTCTAAGCGACACCTATGTGGGCGACGCTAAAAGCGCAGCCGTTACGCGTCGGTTAAAAAACCGACACCAAAACCCTTCGCGCGCCAACGAAAACGCGCTAGCAGGGCACTATAGGTGTCGGTTATTACCTAAGAAACCGACGTCATATACCTTCACGCCATAGAAGGGCGCCAACTTGGGCACTATAGGCGTCGATTATTAGCTAATAATCGACGCCATATAAGTCCCAACACGGTCGTGCTGGACAGCACGGCCGTGGTGTCTGGTCCGCTACCACGGTCGTGTTGTCCAGCACGGCCGTGGTGTCTGGTCCGCTGCCGTAGACGTCGGTTTCTATTACAAACCGACACTGTAACTATTTAGCGTCGGTTTTATACAAATAACCGACGCCTATTTTTGTTTTTTTCTGTCAGTTTGCAGACCTGCTGTATGGCTGGTCGCAGGATGAGAAACCTGCAGTTTAGTTATGAACTGCAGGTTTTACGACATCCATTGATATCAGCCAACAACAGTCTAAAAACCTGCAAAATTAACAACAAAAATATTCACACATTTAGCAATGCAACCTGCAGTTCCATTTGATTTTCACATTTAGAATCATTCATGTAGATAGCAATCTGTAGTTCCATTCATTTTCACATTCACACATATAGAAACATTTATATAGCAACCAACAGTTTCATTCATTTTCACTCAGACACATGTAGAAACATCCATACATGTAGAAACATTCACACATATATTATAATTCAGAAATTCATTTACAAAATATCATTCTTTAGTCATTATTCGCTATCAACATCCCAATTATATCTTAAATCCCCCACTACTTGTATGGTTGTTGCCCATTCTTCTCTTACTTCATTTAATTCTCCCTTCGTATAGGGAGCATGTACATCTGGTAAGGATGTTCCTGTTGTGTGTTCAGTTTTAAACACCTGTAAAGAGAATGATGTATATATATAATTAATGAGCTATAAATAAGATTGATATATTTCATATTATCTAATGATACTATATAATACCTCAGCAATACAATCGATGTCCAATGCGGCACATTTGATAATTATGTGCATAAATCACATCACATAGTATCCACATGCCCATCTGTTGTCTTGTGTAGGACACTATAAATTCAAACATATAAAATATTAAAAAATACAACTAATTAAGCATTGTTCACATAAATAATATATACATATATTGTAGTCGGGAACTTACTTTCACGTTCTTCCAAATAATTGGCTGGTTTTTTTTCATGGGGACCTTTCCTCCAGCCTTTTTGAACTCATCAAAACCCCTACATGTTAATGTAACACAGTACATTGTATAATTAAATAGTAATGTAATAACATATGTTAACAGATATGAAAATGAAATATTTCTCACCGGAATAATGCCATTTTCATTATGTGTCCATATTTTTTATTCAATATACTCCCCTTAGGATCTAGATAATAGACAGTGAACATCTCGGGGACAATAACCAGTAACTCCCAATACATACCACTAGAGGTAAAAAAGTTAAAAATTAATAACTCAAAATCCACAATAAAAATGTAATTTTCTTAAGTCCAAATTATAATAAGCAAAGTAAACTTACTCTACATTGAATGGAGCCATTATCATCATCTTCTTTTTTTGAGCAAAATTTGAAAAAGCCTCACAGCAGTATTGTTGAACTGACGGAGGGTCTTTAGCTACTAGACTAATCAAAGATGGAATCAAAAATCCTACATGTTCGAATGTAAAATCTGCACATATCTTGTCTAAGTAGCTGCAAAATATGTATTAATTATGCATGTATTAATAAATAAGAAACCAGATCACCAGAATAAGCAAAGGTATATGGATGTATAAAGAAGATCTCACCTTATCTATAGCTCTATCACAGATGTATTTAGCCAATCATATCGAAACAACTCCAAAATATCTTGTATAAATAGTTTGCTTTTCATATGATTGACCTGCAACATCTGAATCTATAGAAACAGTTATAGGGCAATTTATATCATGTTCGCCTAACCATATTGCCATACCCCTACAGTTAGGACCTAATGGGACAGTTAGGTCCTGTGGAACCCAACTGGGTAATATAGGAGGTGGAAGTGGAGGCCTAGATGTTGTGGGTGTCTTCTTTTTAACCTGTATATATATAATAATTTCAGATCAATTGACATCATATACACACACTAACAATTTAACGTAATGTAAATTTATCATACAATTTCAGTAAAGATGACATCCGCTTTTAGCCACAATATCACTCCGCCTAGTGCCTCACCAAGTGTTTCACAATCTGGGTGGGCATATGGCAATGGAAGATCCATCCACTTGGGGAATATAAGTATCGGGCTCACACGAATCCAACCAGTTGGTAATGGAGACCCGTGAAACAGTTCCCCTGGTAGGGATGGGTAAGATGACGCCTCTGCAACGACATATTCATTAACTTTTAGACGGCATGGCTTCAACCCCTACAAATTTTTGTGTAAAGAATGTTATATACATATATACATATCATCTTCAAAACATATCATCTTGAAGTAAAAAACTAGTTACTATGTCATAAAAATACTTACAGTAGATGTGCTAGGTGGTGGGTCTATAGGATTACTCCCAACCTCTGCAGTAGGAGTAGAGCGGGATGCTATGATAGGTACTGTCTGCTGAGTGGCAGTCTGAGATGCCTACCACTTTTTCAGTGCTTCTTCCAGTTTCCTATCAACTAGCTTATCTACCTATACATGGATAAAAGAAACGTTAGCTTCTAATTATTGAATTCTCTTTTTACAGTAACATTATAAAGAAAGAATATGTTACCTCTTCTTGTAAAAGTCCTACTTTTGGGACATATTTGCACTGGGATGGCCCAAAAAAAGATTTGATGCCCACACCAGCGCCTGCAGCCCTAACACGTCCAGGATGCTCTGGGTTACCCAGAGCAACTGTCAATTCATCCCTTGTGCCCTCAGGGATGAACTTACCTTGTTTCCTCAGCTCGTGCAGCTCCCGCTAATCGCCAAAACAAAAATTTGTAATTAAGTAAACACCACAAATAATCAATATTTGAATGATTGATTTAAGAGTTGCATTTTACCATTTTTGCAGCCGCCTCAGCAGTTGCAGGCTTCCTTATTTCTCCCTTCTTAGTTTGCCTCCCAGCTATCCAGATATCATGGCGAGGCAGAGGTGTGCTACCTACAGTGGAGGACTCCTGAGTAGCAGTAGACTGAGCAGTAGCCTCAGACTGTAGTCTTTGGCGAATGCCTGCATACCCCTTTGGACCCATTGTGTGGTCATGCACATTCAGTGCACGCCTTGATCTTTGTGCCTCACTGAGGGCCTAGTTAGTATGCACATTAATGATTTGGTTAGTAATAGTAAATGTTAATCTTGAATAGGTGAATACAACATATATTAAAGAGATTGGGACTGACGCCTAATACCTTGAATTCATCCGTTTGTCTTGAAGCAACAAACGCATCCCATTCTTCTTTGTCCAGGAAGTTCCACTGTTCAGTGGCTGTCTTCTTCCTCTTGTCAGCTTCTTTTATGTATTCTCGAGTGAGATTTGTCCTATAGTTCCTTAGGACTCTCCCACATCGTTGCATCACGTATTTATGATGCAGCTTTTCATCCAATTCAAATATACTCTGCAAATTAGAATTGCTATTAACTAGTATCCAAAAAAATTAGTAATCTACAAAATATAATTGCAAATTAATAATAACTCACGCATAAATCCCTCCATATTACGTCTTTCTTCTCCTTAGAAACTTTATGCCAATAATCTATTATACAACCGCAATGGCTGTGAGTAACATACCCAAGATATGAAACAAATGAATTGCGATTCACACCAGATGCATTTCCTGCATTATCAAAATCCACAACAAGTTTGGGTCCATTGCCCTTTTGCGCTATTAACTTCTTCATCATAGTGATGCCCCTTCTCCTGTCAACTTTTTGGTGTTGCTGATCAAGTGCCTCAAGTGCTTCAAATGGTACATGTGCATCATCAACCTAAAATTTGACAAAATAAACACATTTACAAGATATAACTATAAATGGACATATAGATATAAATATATGATATATTTTTAAAACTTACATTGTGAAGTGGCCCATTGATGTCGTCACCCTCACATTAATCATCAGCACGGTCATCAGGAGAATGCTCAGCCATCTGAAAATTCACATTCACATTGTAAAGTTTACATTGTAAAGTAATTCAAATTGTAAAGCTCACATTGTAAAGTTCACATTCACATTGTAAATTAATTCACATTGTAAAGTTCACATTATAAAGTAATTCACATTGTAAAATTCACATTGTAAAGTTCACATTCACATTGTAAAGTTCACATTATAAAGTAATTCACATTGTAAAATTCACATTGTAAAGTTCACATTCACATTGTAAAGTTCACATTCAGAAAAATAAAACATATAAAAAACATTGTATAAACATGCCTCTAATATTGCGATTTTTTATCAATTAACAATCCTTCATTGTGATCTCCGCGCACATACAAGTCATCATTAGCTTCAATATTTGCTGGTGTTGGCAACCCAACTGAGAATGGACTGGAGTCATCATACTTATCATAGTACTGTTCTTCATCTATAGGATCTTCAATGAACTATCTTTTACCATGAAGAATAACCGACCATTTATCATTTGCAGGATCATCGATATAAAATACTTGTTTCGCATGTGATGTCAATATGAATGGTTCATCCTTCTCGCCAATCTTTTCAAAGTTCACTAAAGTGAAACCCAATTCATCCACTATAACTCCTTTTGTGTTATCAACCCAATTACATTTGAAGAGCGGAATTCTGAAATCTATGTAGTCAAACTCCCATATGTCTTCAATGACACCGTAATATGACATTTTAGCTTCATGTGGACTCTTATCCTTTGCACTTGCAAAAAAAATAGTCGATGCTTGAAGGGTGACCCCACTGTTTTGGACGACACTCTTATCATCTTGGCACTTTGTGTAATATGTGAATCCATTAATGTCATACCCTTCATAAGACATAACAGTCAATTTTGGTTTAAAGGCGAGGCATTTGATAGTTTCAGTAATATCATCTGGTGTTTGAGATAGTTGATGTAAGACTTTATTTTTAAACCACTTAATAAATGTCTTGTTATGCTCTCTAGCAAGCCACATTGTATTGGCTCGAGGATATTGTCTCATGATGAAATTGGTATGTTCCTCGATATAAACGTTCACTTCGTCCATGTTGTGTAAAATATACAAGTGACCTTGTTCCAACTGCTCACGGCTGATTACTTTCACACGTGATCCCAAAATTCCTTTGCCAAATTGCTCGTCAATATTCTTGTCATTATCAGGAGTGTCATTACCACTAAGAAAGTCATTGCAAAAATCCATAACCTCTCTCGCCACATAACCCTTGATAATACTCCCTTCAGGTCGATAACGGTTTCGAACATCACTTTTAAAAACGCTCATGTATCGTTCAAAGGGATACATCTAATGCAAGAAAACTGGTCCCAACATTTTCACTTCCCTAGTCAAGTAGACAACAAGATGTACCATGATATCAAAGAACGACGGAGGAAAATACATCTCAAGCTGACATAGGGTAACAACCACTTCTCTTTGCAATTTATCGAGAGTATCAGGGTCAATAACTTTGCTGGACAGACTGTTGAAAAAGAAACAAAGTCTGGTGATTGCAAACCTTACATGCTTCGGCAATATAGATCTAATTGCCACAGGCAATATTTGTTGCATTAGAGTGTGACAATCATGAGATTTAAGACCTATCAACTTCAGATCTTTCATTGATACCAATCTACGGATGTTGGATGAGTAACCCTGTGGCACCTTAACATTTACCAAACATTCACAAAAATCTTTCTTCTCCTTTCTAGACAATGTGTAACAAGCGGGAGGAAAGTATGTTCTCCGATTTCCCATTTCACGAAATTCTATTATTTCTGACCTTATTCCCATTTCACGTAGGTCCAGTCTGGATTTTATCCCATCTTTAGTCTTACCTGGTATATTTAACAAAGTACCGATGACACTATCATAGACATTTTTCTCAACGTGCATGACATCGATACAATGCCTGACTGTCAAAGAACTCCAATAAGGAAGATCCCAAAATATTGACTTCTTCTTGAATAAAGATTTGTCACTCCGTGTGGCCATAGTACATTGTGATCTCTTACCAAATTCATTGACAAAGTCTTTTACTCTTTCATAAACAACCTCCCCTGGTATAGGTTTAGGTGCACTACGTTCCTCATTCAATCCATTGAATGCTTTGCGCTTCCTACGATACATATGGAATTTTGAAAGAAACCTTCGATGACCGAGATATACAGTCTTACCGCCATGTTTTAGTCTTGTTGAATCAGTGTTCTCTTCACATATAGGACACGCTTTAGCTCCTTTGACACTATATCCAGATAAATTCCCATATGCTAGAAAGTCATTAATAGTGCAAAACAACATAGCATGCAATCGAAATGTCTCTCTTCGTGAAGCATCATAGGTCATCACACCTTCACCCCAGAGTTTCTTTAAGTCATCAATCAGAGGTTCAAGATAAACATTGATGTCATTTCCAGGTTGTTTAGGGCCCGATATCAACAACGCTAGCATTATGTACTTATTTTTCATACACAACCAGGGAGGAAGATTGTATATAACAAGCATGACTGGCCTAGTTCTATGTTGGCTGCTCAATGTCCCGTACGGATTCATCCCGTCTGTACAAAGTCCAAGTCTTAGATTCCTGACTTCTTCACCAAATTCAGGGTACAATAGATCAATCTTCTTCCACTGTGGGGAATCAGACGCATGTCGTAGGATCCCATCATTATTTTTCTTAACATCTGCATGCCACCTCAAATTCTTCGCATCTATCGGATTGGCAAACAAGCGTTGAAACCGTGATATTATAGGTAGATGCCACATCACCTTGGCAGGAGAACCAGTTTTGGACTCCCCCGAAGTCGTCAATTTATACCGTGACGCACCACATTTTGGACAATCTTTCAAATCCGCATAGTCCTTTTGAAATAATATACAATCATTCGGGCATGCGTGTATCTTCTTGGCATCCATTCCCATTGGGCACAACAATTTCTTTACCTGGTATGTTGAGATTGGCAGCTCGTTTCCTTCAGGAAGCATTTCTTTCAACAAAGACAACAATGACGTGAAGCTTTTGTCGCTCCATCTATTATTAGCTTTCAGCTTATACAATCTCAACACAGCACTAAGCTTCGTAAACTTAGTACAACCTGTGTATAACGGCATCTCAGCATCATACACAATGTTTCTAAAAATGGGAGGTGGATCGGTGTGCTCTACCCCACAACTATTCAGCATCGCATCAATGATGTCTACTGGAACTGGTTCATTCACATCTACGTCATCGTAGTCAATTTCTTCTTCCACACAAGCACTGCTATCGACATCCAGTGGTTTCGAGATTGAAATCTCTCCATGCCAGTGCCATTCTGTATAGCCTTGTATAATCCCGTTGCACATGACATGACTTTTGATTTCGTCACCAGTGTTGACTTTCAAGTTGTTACCGCAATGCCTACATGGAAAGTAGAACCTATCTCCAGGTTGTTTCCTATGTTCCTCGGCAAATCTAATAAACTGGTCAAGACCAGAAATAAACTCTGGGGTGCAGCGATTGCGAATGGACATCCATGATCTATCCATTCTATGATCAAAGAGAAAATAAGTATATATTACAACAAGATTAGGGTCTAGGGTTAACAAATACATGTGATGTCATTATTATATATAATAAATGTGTACCACCTATCCCATTCTTGAACACCTAATCTCACTAGTAAGTGTATAATGTGTATTGGGTTTTCAAGAAAATTTCGGCAGCATTTCCCCGTTGTTCTCCAAGTACATATGTACTTAGAGAACAAACGGGGAAATGCTGCCGAAATTTTCTTGAAAACCCAATACACATTATACACTTACATCCTAAGTGAGATTAGGTGTTCAAGAACAGTCCCAAACCGGGGACTATCCAAGATTTACTCCTAATGAGTAAATCTTGGATGGGTTTCTAGGCCAACAAATAATGTCTTGTCATTCTTATACCTAAAATCCCAGTTGTCATTCAAAGCAATGCACATGTGTGCATTACAATTCATCATTAAGCAAGAAGGGTGATTAGGATTCTCACCAAGAATAGGTTTTGATTTTCTATACAATTTTATAAAAAATGCACATGTATGCATATATATACTATACTTTTTGGAACCTTTATACATATCTGAACACCCTAAATAACCATACTAAACACCCAAATACTTTATAACACAACTATAAAACAATGATTATAGCTAAACTATTAAACAATAGACTTGTCACACATAAAACACCCTATACAACTATAAAACAAAAAAGTATTAAGATATGCATGATACAATAACTATTTTGCATCACATTACAGCAGACTTATCATTGATACCTTACTAACTTATTGCTACATTTACATATCATCACTTGATCAAAAATTACAGCAGTACATTTAACCAAAGTATGCATTCTAAAATCTATGTCATGATTAGTTACATGTAATTTACTTGGATATACAACAGTACCCGATTACTATGTCTTACATACAAAGTATGCATATTAAATTAACTAAGGCTTATCATAGAACATGTATTGTATATAAGTTCAATATATTACAGTCAATAATTATTTTACTTTCAAAAATTACTTAATGTTACAGGCTTGCAACTCTAATATAAAGAGTGATCAACTAAGGCATTGCCATAGATCAGTGTATATGACTTATTTATCAAGTTACCAATAAGTAAATAACTTAAAAAAAATAGAAAAATGCCCAGCAGCAGCCTGGGTAGCACGGCCGTGTGGTCGGCCAACACAGCCATGGCCGTGCCAGCCCACACGGCCGTGGTTGCTGTTGGTAAGGAGAGGGAGAAGAAAGAAGAAGAGCAGGGCGGAGCAGAGGAAGAAGGAAGAAGGTCGTGGTTGCCTTGGTACTGCCCAAGCAGCCGCCGGAGCAGAGAAAGAAGGAAGAAGGCATGGTGGGCATACCTTGAGGGCAGAGGAGAGCAGCGGCCGGAGCAAGGCAAGGAGCGGCGGTGGAAGGGAGAGCAGCAGGAGCGGCAGTGAGGGCAAGGAGCAGTGGTGAGGGCACGGAGCAGGAGCACGGCTGCCGGTGAGCACAGAGGGCAGGAGCAGGAGCACGGCCGCCGGTGAGCACGGAGCAGCGGCGAGGGCAGGAGCAGGAGCAGCGGCGAGGGCAGGAGCAGGAACACGGCGGGCGCGAGCACGGAGCAACGACTGGCGGGGGCGAGCAAGAAAATCACCGGACCTAACTGAAATCGAGAATGAAACAGGGAAAGGGGAAGAGTCGCTCGCGCTGGTGAGCTATTAAGTTGACAATAAGCGTCGGTTATTCAAAATAACCGACAACTAAACCAAAAGTGTCAGTTCTTTTCCAACAACCGACATCTATACTAGATTATAATCGTCGGTTTTTAACTAAAAGACAACCTACAACTATTCCTATCCCGCGAATAACCTTTAGTCGTCGGTTATTCATTTATGAACCGACGTCATATGTCAAATTTTGGTGGTAATTTTTTCGCTGGAATTTTGGTTTTGGCGGTTGATTTTAGGTGTCAGTTTTTTATTAATTAATCGACACTTAATAGAAGCGGTACCCGTGTCTGGTCGACCTTCATAGATTGGATGTCGGTTTATGTTATCAATCGACACTGTAGAGTTTAGGTGTCAGTTTATGTATACAACCGACACCTTGAAAAGTTACTTTATAAGACATTTCTGTAGTAGTGATAATACCTACATTTCATGTGTCTGTATTTATAAATTTGATTCATCATAGTTTAACACAATATACAATATTAACTTTTTGTAAATTCTTCACACGTTGTTATAGTAAGTCATCATTTTTCACGTCGTATTGCTTAAACATGAAGAATAAGAATATGTTATATTTTTTGTCACCCGATGTGATTATTTTTGTAAGTTTTCATATATATTTTAGTTTATAAACTACACGGATAATGGTGGTTATAGTGTAAAATATTTTACATTTGTGATTATAATATATTATATTTTGTCATATTATATTATGTTTTGTCAATAAACCATATCCACACTAATTATATTTCTAGACATAAATATTTTGTATGTGTCTATGAATAAAGAAGAATATAATTGTATAGGAAATGTTGTTAGTTGTTTCGAAACTATTTTTAAGAAGAAATTCAGGAACTGTGTTTTGTGTGTAAGTTTGTAACTCACCAGAAGTCAAAGAACTCAAGTTCTAGTACTTACTTTAAACCAATCACTAAAGATTACTTAAGGAATTCTAGTAAATAAGTTTTCCAAAATAATTATGACAAACCAATCAGAACCTAAACTTCCTCCACATTTTTGTATTTTCATCAAAATGACATGAAGTATGGTGACATAAAAAAGACTATCTGTTTTATATTTATATTGATTATGGACTACAAAAATGCTTATATCTATATTAATTATGTTCCCCATTAACTTCTCTTATATAATTTGATGTTTCACGCTAAATATCCTTCAAAATTCCTTCCATTTATCTAGTTCTATCTTTATTTTTCATATTTTTATTTTTAATTATTTTAGAATTTTTAAGTTTTCTACCAAATTTCCTTCTAAAAAATTATAAGTTTACTTTTAAGTTGTGCATCATACATATTTTACATTTTCTTTTATGTTTTTAGTTTCATAACGAGTTTTTATAATATCTCCCAAGTATCATCATCATTTTCCTCCCATTTTTCATATATCCCTATAAGTTCTTTTTAAGATTTCTGATCAAGTATTTTTCTTTCTTTTGTCTATACTCCAATTTGGTGAGAAGATAATTGGCTGAAAATACACTTGAATCTCTCCCCTCCATTCACCCTCTCTTTCCCGTCATTTTTTTTATCAAGCATCCTAAATATTTTCTTCTTCTGTTTTACTTATATGCCGTTCTATTCTTACCAAACATTCCCTTACAAGTGATGGAAAATCCACAGTTAGTGTTATAAAATTATTATTATAAATAAACAAATAATTTCAAAACATACATGCATGCCTTAGTCTATGTCATAAGTCCATGACACTATCTTCTTGTAGAGAGTGGAACTTTTGCCTCTTGAATTTTAGCAAACATGGCGTTGCAGCGTCAGAGACTTCCCATTTCTAGAACTCCCACACTTGTTCATGCATCACCCATTGAGCATATCTTCTTTTGTGAAGTCCCCCCAGTATCTCATTTTTTACCTTTTTTATCTTTAGATGTTGATAGAGAAAATGATTATGACAACTCCTTTTTCATCCATACATCTATAGCCTCTTTGTAACTATCATGATAGAGTGTAACCATGGTATTGGGGTTTGTGGGGTATAGAGAAACCGGTAGATAATGGGTGAAGTAAGTAGAGCGGAACCACTAGTTAGTGGGGTGAGTGTTGTTTACCTAAACGTTATACATTGTCTGTATTTTGATAATGACTTAACCATTCCATTCATATGTATCTAATATGTGTATTCAATATTGATCTTATGTGTTAGGTACATGAAAAGGATCAAATTACACAAGCCCTAGCTTGTCAAAGTTCAAGTCAAATGCAATGCAAGTGTGCTAATAAGGAAATCCCTTCAAACGACCTTAGAAGAATTTTAGAATCACTTGTATTGATGATATGACTTGTAAATAAGATGAGAAAAATATGTGGGACACTTAGTGCCAAGTTTTAATCACTTTTTAATTAAATTAGAAAATTGATCACATGTTGTTGATCGGTTGAGTTTCAATCTCGACCGATCCCATGGATCAATTTTTTGATGATGTGCATTGATCGAGTTGTGCATTCATAGAACTCGACCGAATGGTTTACTGACCAAATGTGATTTTAACTGATCGATCGAGTTTCCTAGGACAAACTCGAATGATAGTTTGAAAATCGTATTTGTCTTTTAGTCGATCGGTCGAGTTACCTTTATTGAATCTCAACTGAATGTACTGTACAGAAAATGCAGAAAAAGTGATTCTAATCGTTGGTGACTTGTTTGGATGAAAATAGATCTGTTGCCTTAAGAAAAAATGGTTATATTTTGGCCCTAAGTGTTCCCCAACTCAAGAGAGCACCCCCAACTATAAATAGGATCCCTTGGAGTTCATTCCAAGGTTGCTCATTCACTACATACAAGGTCATTGCTATAGTTGAGTGTGCTACTACTCCTTGAGCCCATTTCTCTCTCTAGTTTACACATCATTTTGTGATTTTGGAGTGAGTTAGGATTATTGTAAGAGAGCTCCACCTTTGTGCATATAAATCTCTCAATCTTCCACTACTTCCCTTTCCCCTTCTCTCATGAAGAAAAGTTGAAGCAAGATCCATCAAGTGAAGAAGGTGTTGTAGCTGGTCCTCTTCAAGGTTGATGAAGAGGTGGTGATCTTCTCCAAGTGAAGGAGAAGGCAAAGGCTGAAGATCCAAGAGGAGAAGCAAAGTCCTTCAAGGCGGAAGACTTAAGCTTGAGTGGGTAAGACCTAGGTGAAGGCTGAAGACTCAAGCAAAGTGGGTAAATTCCTTGTTAAGGTGGAGATATCCTTATGATTGGATGCGTAAGTTCTTTGGTGGTCTATTGATGTAAATCTCTGTGGTGATATAATAGAGAAAAGCACTTGCAAAGTCCTAGAGGTTGACCTCTCTAGGTAGTGGACTGACTCACTTCTAGTTTGAAGTGCGGAACCACTCTACATCCCTTTGTCAAGTGCTTGCTATCAATATCTCTCATCCTTTCTATGCTTGTTAGATAGGACTTCAAATTGTCATTTAGATTTTGCTCCTAATTAATATAACTGGAAGGTCTAATCTATTTTGTGAGAAATTTTGCAGCTTTATTCACCCCCTAGAGCCCTTAGATCCAACAAGTGGTATCAGAGCCAAGGATCTTCTCTAACAATCTCTCACGAGACGAGAAGATGGGTGACAACCTACTTGGTTCACTCAACCTAGTAGGGGGCTTCTCCATGCGCCCCTCAGTCTTTGATGGAACCAACTTCCTCTATTAGAAGAGGCGGATGCAGTTCTACATTCAAAGAATAAACTTTGATATGTGGAAAGTGATGGTCACACCTTACAAAGAGCCAACCAGAGTTGTTTCTATATTGAGTGAAGCTGCCCTCAAGGAGGCTCAACTTAATGCAAATGCCATTAGCATCCTCTACGCATCCCTCGCCCTCATGGAGTTTAACCGGATTTCATCATGCACTACTACAAAATTGTCTTATTGTTGGATCCTAGATGGGTGATTAGATGCTCTAGAGGTGGGGTGAATAGAACTGAATGCACTTAAACAAAATTCATTAGACCTTGAAGATATATTACAAGATAAGGTTGCTAAATAGGAAATTTGTGTAACTAAAACATGCATAGCAAGGGAGAGAGAGATTGAACATACACCAATTGACAAGCTATTTAGAGTGGTTCCACACTTCAAACTAGAAGTGAGTCAGTCCACTACCTAGAGAGGTCAACCTGTAGGATTTCTTAACCTTGCATCTTCATTATATTCATTATAAGAGATACAATACATGACCACAAAAGGACTTACCTATCCAATACAAAGGGTCTTCAACCTTACCAAGGACTTACCCACTTTGTAAGAGTCTTTCGCCTTCTTCCAAGGACTTACCTACTCTTGCACAAGTCTTCAGCCTTCAAGGAATTACCCACTCTTCTTGGATCTTCCGCCTTTGACTTCACCTTCACTCGGAGAAGCTTCCACCAAGGACTTACTCACTTAAGCAAGGAGTCTTCTGCCTTCACCAAGGGCTTACCCACTCTAGCTCCAAGTCTTTAGCCTTGATCTTCACCAAGGGATGTCTTCCCTTGTTCTTCTTCACCTCTCTTAGCTAAGAGATATAACCTTCATCTTCATGATTGAAATGAGAGATAGGGAGGTGGTGGAAGTGAGAACCTCACAAGATATACATGTAGGACTAGCTCTCTTACAGATCTCCTACTCACTCTAATGGATGTAGCAAGTGATTAATCTTAGAGAGAGAGAGGAGGTGGTAGGAAGCACTCAACTATAGAATAGGAACCTCACATAGAGTTTGCATTGAATGCTCAACCTTGGAATGAAGCCCAAGGGGTCCTATTTATAGTTGTGGATGCCTCTTAGCCTTTGGGAACACTTGAGAACAAAAACTAGCCATTTTTTGGCTTGTAATGGATATATTTTCACTTGTTGTAACTCCACAATGGCTAGAAGCACTTTTCTACACTTTTCCATATAGTGCAATCGGTCAAGTTTCTATAAGGGTAACTTGACCAATAGAGTAAAAGACAAAGCCGATATTCAGACCATCGGTCGAGTTTGTCCTAGGGAAACTCAACCGACCAATGAAAATTGAATTGGTCAGGTACTCCATCGGTCGAGTTCTGTGAAGTGTAAACTCAACCGATCAAAAGTCATTTTCAAGATCCAATCAGGATCGGTCGAGTTTGTAACTCACATAACTCGATCGATGAACAGCCTGATGTGAATTTTGGAAAATGGCTTTTGAGTGCTTAAACATTCGATCTAAGTGCTCTTGATTTTTTCTAATCTTAATTACAAGTCATACAATCATTTCAAGTGCTTTACAACATGATTCTAATGGATTTACATCATATTACAAAAACGTGCACTTCTATTGACTTTGACTTGTCTGTTCTCCAATTTAATTTGTGCAAGTTAGGGCATTTGGAGTGTGTCTATACCTAATTTGAAATCACTCAAGTAGAGACATTAGACACCAATATGTGGAATGGTTAGTCATCATCAAAACCCGAGTTTAGTCAATTTAGATGTGAGTCAACATTGACCTAATTGACCTTGAGTCAACATTCTCCTCCTTTTTAAAGATGACAAACCATTCCATAAATGTATTGAAAGCTTTTAAGTAAAACCATACCTTCAAAGAAACCTAGGGGTTTCAATATGATTGAGCTCATATGCTCCCCCTCAGATGATGCACATGGAGTTCTCATACTCCCCCTCAATTGATGTTATTTCTCCTGCATGGTTAGCTTTCATAACATTTATATAATACTGTGTCTTCTACTCATATATGTTCTACACATATATGTCTTCTCCCCTTTATCTACTCCCTTTACATGAACATGCTTCTCTTCTTCATGTAAGACATGCCTTCTCCCTATTTTGTCAAAAGAAGACATACCTTTCTCCCCCTTTGTCATTTCAAAAAGTAGGGGTACGAATAAATAAGAAACACCACTTGTTAAAGGAAAGGAGATAACAAAAAGTTATATAGGGAGAGTAGAAGAGCACAGATAGGGGCTTGTCCAAGCATAGAAAGAAAAGCAAGTTAAAGCATGCACTTGAACAACCCAAAATGCAAGATGAAGTGTTGCAGAAAAACAATAAAACACAATTTTGACCCTCAAGATGATAGAATTTTCCCAAAAAGTGTTAGGGCTCATGGCATAGCGATGAGCCTTACTCAGAAGGTCGTTTCTGCATAAAAAATATTAGTCTTGCACCAAAAACTGAAACTAGAGCAAAAGCTGTATAAAATCCAAAAATACTTCAATTTCTACATACAATGTAGTTCTTTGTGCCCTGCATCACAATGTTATGCAAGCAACTCAAGATAATAGATATGCAATTCAAGGAACAAGCTTAAGAATGTATGAGACAAGATACAAGCATAGCAGATAGATGAGCAAAGATGCCAATTATAAACAAGGATAGAACTACATGTATGTGAACTACTAGTAGATGTTATCACAAGTTAGGACTACTAGTAGGATCTAGATCATAGCAAGAGATACCAAAAGATACACAAGATAGATCAAGCTATGAGTAGATGTAGAGATATATCCAAACAAAGAGATATGCAATTTTAGAAGCATGAAAGGATATAACTCACTAACAAATATGCATCATTACCAAAAGATGATCACCACTAAGAACCTCAAGGTTGTATCAACACAAGATATACACCTATATATATGTATCAAGTTAGAGTACAACAGAAGAAATTTTTAGACACAACCAAGAGATCCAAAGAGATCATCATCAAAACCTACAAAATAACTCAAAGCAAGTAATTGCAAGATATAGATATACCAATTTAGTGCAATTAGAGAGATAGAGTTGTAGGCAAGATAGGTAATTTAAAGCATGGCAATATAAATATATAAAGGTACCAAGGGATTGCCAAAGAATAAGGCTATTTGGTTGAGAATATCTAGTTGAGAGGGAAATTCTCATCCAATAAGCCAACTGTGTATTCTGTGCATAGTGTTGTCGGTCGAGTTATGTGTATTGACAACTCGACCGATGACAGCTGCTGGAAACATCCATTGGTGCCTATCGGTCAAGTTGCAAATAGGACAAACTTGACCGATAGAGCTGCTGTCAAAAAGCACATATATTTCATAAAAACATATTTAGAGGCAAGCTAAAAATACAAACCATACACAAATATGTCTAAGCAAATTAGTAATGCACTATAGAATCATTAGAAATAGTTTTTGAGCAAGAGTGTGAAGAGAATCACAAAATACCACTTTTGACTAAAAAACCACATGCATAGTGCACACTAACTTGACAAAAACAAGTTAGAAAAGGTTATAAGCAAGAAAATTTTACCTTTGTTCTTACCATTCCTTTTTCCACTTGTTGTCACCCTCTACACATCTCACCTTTCTTCTTTCATGTGGATTGATAAGTCAATTTGCAATTCAATAGCTCAAGTCAATCCATTTGCAAGTACCTACAAGAAGAAAGATTAAATGGTCCCCAATCATGTTTTTGGGTCCTGAGGGGTTAGTTTAGCAACCCAAGTCATATTGCTCTTGGGTGCTTTCCTAAAAGGACAACAAGTAGAATAATGACCAATTTCATTGCAATAATTACATGTGCCCATAGTTTTGGAACTAGAGGATTCTCCATGGAATATTGGAGGTCCTTTACCTTTGTTGTTCCTTTGACTACTATCATACCCTAAACCATGTCTACCAATTTGTTTAGTAGTATGGTGTAGGATGTCATTAAGATTCTTTTTACCAACTAAGAATCTTTGCAAAGAAGATCTCAAACCATCATTATCATGCATGAGAGAAGTAATAGTAGAAGACAAATGATTGATATTATCTCCAACATGCAAAATATCATTTTCTAAGCAAAGAGCTTTAGTTAAATAAGAATCTCGATCAATATGAAGAGCAACAACATCATTCTCTCTACTAGTAGAACTAGAATAAGATTCATGCACATTGATTTTAGCAAGCAAGGAGGCATTTTCTGTTTCAAGCAAAGTAATCTTAGAAAGATAAACACCATTTTCAGATTCTAATTCTTACAAAATTAAATCTTTATCCTTTTTTTTCAGATTTAAGAGCATCCATATCACGCATGAGAGAATCAACAATTAAAGTAAGCTCTTCGTTAGAACTAGGCATGAGAGGTTGAGTTTCTAGAAATCTAATCTTATCAAGCAAACTAGCATTTTCAAGTTTAAGAGAGTCTACTTGGCTAAGATAAGCATTTCTTTGAATCTCAACACTTGAATTTACCTCATTTAAATCTTCAATTGAGCTTGTCATGAGGGCGCCATGGCATCTTCCATCTTCACATTCACTAGATCTTCCACTAGTGCTTTCATTTGTTGATGGAGCCTTTATGATCCCTTTTTCTCTCTTCTTTCCTTCTATTTCTCTCTTTGAAGGTTTCCCATCTTCATAATCACCCATATTCTCCTACTTGTGAAAGTATGCTTGGAGAAGTCCGCTCTGATATCAATTGTTGGATCCTAGATGGGTGATTAGATGCTCTAGAGGGGGAGTGAATAGAGCTGAATGCACTTAAACAAAATTCATTAGACCTTCAAGATATATCACAAGATAAGGTTGCTAAATAGGAAATTTGTGTGCAACTAAAACATGCATAGCAAGGGAGAGAGAGATTAAATATACACCAATTGACAAGCTATTTAGATTGGTTCCACACTTCAAACTAGAAGTGAGCTAGTCCACTACCTAGAGAGGTCAACCTCTAGGATTTCTTAACCTTGCATCTTCATTATATTCATTATAAGAGATACAATACATGACCACCAAAGGACTTACCTATCCAATACAAAGAGTCTTCAACCTTACCAAGGACTTACCCACTTTGCAAGAGTCTTCCACCTTCTTCTAAGAACTTACCTACTCTTGCACAAGTCTTTAGCCTTCAAGGAATTACCCACTCTTTTTGGATATTCTGCCTTTGACTTCACCTTCACTTGGAGAAGCTTCCACCAAGGACTTACCCACTTGAGCAAGGAGTCTTCTGCCTTCACCAATGGCATACCCACTCTATCTCCAAGTCTTCAGCCTTGATCTTCACCAAGGGACGCCTTCCCTTATTCTTCTTCACCTCTCTTATCCAAGAGAGATACCCTTCATCTTCATGATTGAAATGAGAGATAGGGAGGTGGTGGAAGTGAGAGCCTCACAAGATATACATGTAGGACTAGCTCTCTTACAGATCTCCTACTCACTCTAATGTAGCAAGTGATTAAGCTTAGAGAGAGAGGGGAGGCTGTAGGAAGCACTCAACTATAGAATAGGAACCTCACATAGAGTTTGCATTGAATACTCAACCTTGGAATGAAGACCAAGGGGTCCTATTTATAGTTGTGGATGCCTCTTAGCCTTTGGGAACACTTGAGAATGAAAACTAGTTGTTTTGTAGCTTGCAACGGATATATTTTCACTTGTTGCAACTCCACAATGGCTAGAAGCATTTTTTTGTACTTTTCCGTACAGTGCAATCAGTCGAGTTTCTATAAGGGTAACTCGATCGATAGAGTAAAAGACAAAGCCAATATTCAGACCATCGATCGAGTTTGTACTGGGGAAACTCGACCGACCAATGAAAATTGAATTGGTCAGGTACTCCATCGGTCGAGTTTTGTGAAGTGTAAACTCGACCGATCAAAAGTCATTTTCAAGATCCAATCAGGATCGGTCGAGTTTGCAACTCACAGAATTCAACTGATGAACAACCTGATGTGAATTTTGGAAAATAGCTTTTGAGTGCTTAAACATTCGATCTAAGTGCTCCTAATTTTTTCTAAGCTTAATTACAAGTCATACAATCATTACAAGTGATTTACAACATGATTCTAATGGATTTACATCATATTACAAAAACGTGCACTTTTATTGACTTTGATTTGTCTTTTCTCCAATTTGATATGCGTAAGTTAGGGCATTTGGAGTGTGTCTATACCAAATCTGAAGTCACTCAAGTAGAGACATTAGACACCAATATGTGGAGTGGTTAGTCATCATCAAAACCCGGGTTTAGTCAATTTAGACGTGAGTCAACATTGACCTAATTGACCTTGAGTCAACACTTATAACGTCACATTTACATACATCGATTGTATATAAGAAACTAACACCTAAACCATACAACATCGGTTGAATACACAAACCAACATCTATTTGTGAAGAGCATCCTGACATGGGTATCACTTTTTATTTAGCGTCGGTTCCTCAATAAGCAACCGACGCCTAAAATCGACCGCCAAATCCAAATTTTCCAGCGAAAAAAATTACCTCAAAAATTTAACATACGACGTCAGTTTTTAGCTAATCAACTGATGACTAATGGTTTTTCGTGAGACATAATTTGGGCCCATTTTTATCGTCCATTTTCTTGAAATAACCGACACTGATGTGTTTTCGCGCGCTGACCCCGTAAAAATTTTCACCCCTTTTGGCGTCGGTTTTCTATAGCACCTGATGCCTATAGTTAGAAGCGTCAGGTTTTTTATTAACCGACGTCTATTGTTAACTTAATAGCACCCACACGAAGTAGACTCTTCCTCTTTCTCTCTATTTCATTGTTAAGAGCTTAGGTCTGGCGATTTGCAATTCCTACCTCCGCTCGCTGTGCTCACCGTCGCTGCCACTACCGTCGATATATCTAATCATCCGATCACGTACATGCTAGAGTCTAATTATGCCTCTAGTTCTAAAAGTGTAGTTAATAACATGAATGTAGAGTGGTTAATACATATAAACCCTATATTTTTTTAATATATTGTGTATATCATTAAATCTGTCTATTTTAATATAATCTAATGTTTCTAATAATTCGGGTTTATACCATATCAAATCATATTGCAATGGAATTAGGGTTTGGTACCCTTATTCCTATCCAAACCCGAGACCACCCTAAACCCTAGTTAGGATATAGTCTTGGATGAACCCACGTACCAATATAGATGTAATCCCATGATTTGGAGGTTATTAATGTATTTGGTTCTTTAGATTTGATAAAAAAGGATGGGGTTATACCCTAATATGGTTGTCTATAACTCTAATGAATATTGTTACGGTAAAAAAGTAAACCCTAGGAATTGATAGTGTAAATGCTTACCCCATTATCCTATAGTCTTACCTTTTCCCTCGAATGAATACAAATATTAGAGCTTTTTAAAGAGCTGATTGGAAATGCTAATTCAGCTCATAATTCTTAAACTAACCATAATGCAAGTAAGAGATGATGGTGCATAGCCTCTTGTGTGATTATTATAATGATAGAGTACCTTCTCTCTCTATGTTGTTGTAACCCTAAGTTGATGTCACATGAACATCATATCTTTTAAATAATGCTGTATTAAGCTTATGTGTCACACATATGATGACGAGCCTGGATGAGGTATGGGGAGATCATGACGTTCTTATAGAAAACAATGTGAACGGTCTTCCTAATGAGTTTTGTTACAAATATATGTATATTAGGTTAAGGACATGTTTCTGGTGTGACATGTTGAGTTTTTTACTATGTTATACCCACCACGATTTGTGTTATAATATAATACATTGATTAATTTAGAAAGCATTGATATGTTATAATGGCTGTCCATAAGTGTTTTTATAAGAAAATTGTGTTTTATGTGGTGTTATATTATGTTGGCCTAGAAACTCATCCAAGATTTACTCATTAGGAGTAAATCTTGGATAGTCCCCGATTTGAGACTATTCTTGAACACTTGATCTCACTTAGTATGTAAGTGTATAATGTGTATTGGGTTTTCAAGAAAATTTCGGCAGTATTTCCCCGTTTGTTCTCTAAGTACATATGTACTTGGAGAACAACGGGGAAATGCTGCCGAAATTTTCTTGAAAACCCAATACACATTATACACTTACTAGTGAGATTAGGTGTTCAAGAATGGGATAGGTGGTACACATTTATTATATATAAAACCTTAAACCCTAAATTTTTAACCATAAACCCTAACACTACTATAGAAATGGCTTATAATGTCAGATTTATAGGCGTCAGTTGTATACAACAAACTGACACCTAAACCATAAAGCGTCGGTTATATATATAAACTGACATCTATCTCTGATGAGTGACCAGACACGAGTATCACTATCTATTTTGCGTCGGTTTCTTAATAAGCAACCGACGCCTAAAATTGACCGCCAAATCCAAATTTTCCAGTGAAAAACATTGCCTCCAAAATTTAACATACAACGTCGGTTTTTAAAATAGAAACCGACGACTAAAGGTTTTTCGTGAGACATAATTTTACCCATTGTTATCATCGATTATCTTACAAAAACTAATGCCAATGTCTTTTCGCGTGCTTAACCATGAAAATTTTCACCTCCCTGTGGCGTCGGTTTTTCGATGAAAATCGACGACTATGTTCATAATTTGAGAACATTTATTTTTGTCGGCATATATAGATAGACATCGGTTTTTTATTTGGAACCGATGACTATCAGTGAACATAAGTTTCAGTTTGTTGGTGGTAACCGACACCTAAAGTTTTAAGCATTGGTTTAGGGTAATAACCGACGCCTATTGTTAACTTAATAGTACCCGCACGAGCCAGGCTCTTCCCCTTTCTTTGTTTCATTGTTGATTTCACTAGGGTCTGGCGATTAGCGATTCCGCCACCGTATACTGCTCTAACGCCTTCCCCGCTGCCGGTCTACCTTCCCTGTTGCTGTCGCTCCTGCCTACCACTCCTGTCACTGTTGCTGCTGTCACCGCCTGACCCTCAGCTTCCTCTTGCTGCCGCCGCATCCACCTCTTTTTCCTGTTGTTTCCGCCGCCTACTTTTCTTCCTACTGCTGCTGCCGCCGCCGCATCTGCCTCTTCTTCCTCCTGCTACTGCCGCTGTCGCAAGGCTCTACCTCTTCTTCCTGCTATGCCACTGTCGTCACCATCGCTGCCCGCCTGCCGATCTCTGACAGGTACCAACAACTAACCAAATAGTGTGTAGAATGTATATTGTTACTCTTTGTTGATTCACAAACACGAGCACCCAATTAGTTTTATTTGTCGCCGTGGTCAATAAGGTACCACCCACTTTTAAAACTGAAGGATACTTGTTCACTCGCCGGAATTGAAATCTTCTGCCTAAACTTACGCAAGTAGATCAGAGTACATAGCATATAGATGCCGCTCTTAAATAGCATATACTTATCTACTCATTCGTTCATCTAATGATTTTGTATTCATCACATTATTTAAATTTAGGGCTTTGTATTTGTTCATCTACTTTTTAAATTATTTAATCATCTACTGATTTATATTTGTTTATCAACTGAGCTATACTTTTTTATCTATTGCTTTGTATTTATTTATCTACTGATTATATTTATATATCTAATGCTTTGAGTTTATTTATTTAGATGTTGCTATTGTAAATAAACCTAGAATATGAACAAATATTGTGCTTCTAATCCTCATGCTTGACCTAATTCAGTAAATTTTGATGCATGTTGAAATAAGATTTAAACTTGTCCATTCTAGCATCCTAATTTGATTTGATTATGTGCTTTGAACCTTGAAACATGCATGTTAAAGATACATTGATGTCTCAAACTTAACTCACATGTATTTGTTGGCCTAGAAACTCGTCTAAGATTTACTCATTAGGAGTAAATCTTAGATAGTCCCCGATTTGGGACTATTCTTGAACACCTAATCTCACTTAGGATGTAAATGTATAATGTGTATTGGGTTTTCAAGAAAATTTTGGTAGCATTTCCCCGTTTGTTCTCTAAGTACATATGTACTTGGAGAACAACGGGGAAATGTTGTCAATTTTTTATGAAAACTCAATACACATTATACACTTACTAGTGAGATTAGGTGTTTAAGAATGGGATAGGTGGTACACATTTATTATATATAAGAATGACAACACATGAATTTATTGGACTAGAAATCCGTCCAAGATTTACTCAATAGGAGTAAATCTTGGATAGTCCCCGGTTTGGGACTGTTCTTGAACACCTAATCTCACTTAGGATGTTTTAACCATTAGTTATATATAAGACCTTAAACCCTAAAGTTTTAACCATGCTTAAACTCTAATATGTTAACCCTAGACCCTAATCTTGTTGTAATATATACTTGTTTTCTCTTTGATCATAGAATGGATAGATCATGGATGTCCATTCGCAATCGCTGCACCCCAGAGTTTATTTCTGGTCTTGATCATTTTATTAGATTTGCCGAGGAACATAGGAAACAACCTAGAGATAGGTTCTACTATCCATGTAGGCATTGCGGTAATAATTTGGAAGTCAACACTGGTGACGAAATCAAAAGTCATGTCATGTGCAACGGGATTGTACAAGGCTATACAGAATGGCACTGACATGGAGAGATTTCAAACCCGAAACTAGTGGATTTCGATAGCAGTACTTGTGTGGAAGAAGTTATTTCCTCCAATGACGTAGATGTGAACGAACCAGTTCCAGTATACATCGTTGATGCAATGATGGATAGTTGTGAGGTAGAGCACACTGAAACTGATCCACCTCCCATGTTTAGAAACATTGTGCATGATGTTGAGATACTGTTACACACAGGTTGTACTAAGTTTACGAAGCTTAGCACTATGTTGAGATTGTATAAGCTAAAAGCTAACAATAGATGGAGTGACAAAAGCTTCATGTAATTGTTGTCTTTGTTGAAAGAAATGCTTCCTGAAGGAAACGAGCTGCCAATCTCAACATACCAGGTAAAGAAATTGTTGTGCCCAATGGGAATGGAGGCCAAGAAGATACACGCATGCCTGAATGATTGTGTATTATTTCAAAAGGACTATGTGGATTTGAAAGATTGTCCAAAATGTGGTGTGTCACGGTATAAATTGATGACTTCGGGGGAGTCCAAAACTAGTTCTCCTGCCAAGGTGATGTGGTATGTACCTATAATATCACAGTTTCAACACTTGTTTGCCAATCTGATAGATACAAAGAATTTGAGGTGACATGCAGATGTTAAGAAAAATAATGATGGGATCCTACGACATGCGTCTGATTCCCCACAATGGAAGAAGATTGATCTATTGTACCCTAAATTTGGTGAAGAAGTTAGGAATCTAAGACTTGGGCTTTGTACAGATGGGATGAATCCGTACGGGACATTGAGTATCCAACATAGAACATGGCCAATCATGCTTGTTATATACAATCTTCCTCCCTGGCTGTGTATGAAAAATAAGTATGTTATGTCGTCGTCGTTGATATCGGGCCCTAAACAACCTGGAAATGATATCGATGTTTATCTTGAACCTATGATTGATGACTTAAAGAAACTCTGGGGTGAAGGTGTGATGACCTATGATGCTTCACGAAGAGAGACATTTCGTTTGCACGCTATGTTGTTTTGCACTATTAATGACTTTCCAGCATATGGGAATTTTTCTGGATATAGTGTCAAAGGAGCTAAAGCGTGTCCTATATGTGAAGAGAACACTAATTCAATAAGAATAAAACATGGCAGCAAGACTGTATATCTTGGTCATCGAAGGTTTCTTCCAAAATTCCATCCGTATCGTAGGAAGCGCAAAGCATTCAATGGATGGAATGAGGAATGAAGTGCACCTAAACCTATACCAGGGAGGTTGTTTATGAAAGAGTAAAAGACTTTGTCAATGAATTTGGTAAGAGATCACAATGTACTATGGCCATACGGAGTGACAAATCTTTTTTCAAGAAGAAGTCAATATTTTGGGATCTTCCTTATTGGAGTTCTTTGACAGTCAGGCATTGTATCGATGTCATGCACGTTGAGAAAAATGTCTGTGATAGCGTCATTGGTACTCTGTTGAATATACCAGGTAAGACTAAAGATGGGATAAAATCTAGACTGCACCTACGTGAAATGGGAATAAGGTCAGAATTAATAGAATTACATGAAATGGGAAATCAGAGAACACACTTACCTCCCGCTTGTTACACATTGTCTAGAAAGGAGAAGAAAGCTTTTTGTGAATGCTTGGTAAATGTTAAGGTGTCACAGGGTTACTCATCCAACATCTATAGATTGGTATCAATGAAAGATCTGAAGTTGATAGGTCTTAAATCTCATGATTGTCACACTCTAATGCAACAAATATTTCCCGTGGCAATTTGAACTATATTGCCGAATCATATAAGGTTTGCAATCACCAGACTTTGTTTCTTTTTCAACAGTCTGTGCAGCAAAGTTATTGACCCTGATACTCTCGATGCTTTGCAAAGAGAAGTGGTTGTTACCCTATGTTAGCTTGAGATGTATTTCCCTTCTTCGTTCTTTGATATCATGGTACATCTTGTTGTCCACTTGACTAGGGAAGTGAAAATGTTGGGACCAGTTTTCTTGCATTGGATGTATCTCTTTGAACGATACATGAGCGTTTTGAAAAGTGATGTTCAAAATCGTTATCGGCCTGAAGGGAGTATTATTGAGGGTTATGTGACGAGAGAGGTTATGGATTTTTGCAATGACTTTCTTAGTGGTAATGACACTCCTAGTAATGACAAGAATATTGAGGAGCAATTTGGCAAAGGAATTTTGGGATCACGGATGAAAGTAATCATCCGTGAGCAGTTGGAACAAGGCCACTTGTATATTTTACACAACATGGATGAAGTGAGTGTTTATATCGAGGAACATAACAATTTCATCAAGAGACAATATCCTCAAGCCAATTCAACGTGGCTTGCTAGATTGCATAATAAGACATTTATTAAGTGGTTTGAAGATAAAGTCTTACATCAACTATCTCAAACACCACATGATATTACTGAAACTATCAAATGCCTCACCTTTAACCAAAATTGAATGTTATGTCTTATGAAGGGTATGATATTAATGGATTCACATATTACACAAAGCGCCAAGATGATAAGAGTGTCGTCCAAAACAGTGGGGTCACCCTTCAAGCGTCGACTATGTTTTTTGCAAGTGCAAATGATAAGAGTCCACGTGAAGCTAAATACATTTTTGATAGAGCTATGGATAAGGTGAGATCTTATTTATACATCCATATACCTTGTGTAGGATCCGATGATCTGGTTTCTTATATATTAATGCATACATAATACATGTTTTGCAGCTACTTAGACAAGATATGTGCAGATTTTTCATTTGAACATATAGGATTTTTGATTCCATCTTTGATTAGTCTAGTAGCTAAAGACCCTTCGTCAGTTCAACAATACTGTTGTGATACTTTTACAAATTTTAGTCAAAATAAGAAGACGGTGATAATAGCTCCATTCAATGTGGAGTAAGTTTACTTTGCTTATAATTTGGACTTAAGAAAATTACATTTTTATTGTGGATTTTGAGATATTAAATTTTAACTTTTTTACCTCTAGGGGTACGCATTGGGAGTTACTAGTTATTGTCCCCGGGATGTTCATTGTCTATTATCTAGATCCTAAGGGGACTAAATTGAATCAAACATATGGACACACAATGAAAATGGCATTATTCCGGTGAGAAATATTTCATTTTTATATCCGTTAACATCTTTTATTACATTACTATTTATTTATGCAATTTACTGTGTTACATTAACATGTAGGGGTTTACATGAGTTCAAAAAGGCTGGAGGAAAGGTCCCCAGGAAAAAGAACCGGCCAATAATTTGGGAGAATGTGGAAGTAAGTTCCCAACTCCAATGTATATATTATTTATGTGAACTGTGCTTAGTTGTATTTTTTAATATTTTGTATGTTTCAATTTATAGTGTGCTACACAAGACAACGGCTGGACATGTGCATACTATATGATGCGATTTATGCACATGATTATCAAACATGCCACAGTGGACATCGATACCATACATGATGTATTATATATAGTCTCATTAGATAATATAAAATATATCAATCTTATTTATATATTATTAATTATATATATACATCATTCTCTTTGCATGTGTTTAAAACTGACCCCACTACAGGTAAGGCCTTATCAGATGTACATGCTCCCTATACGACGGAAGAATTAAATGATGTAAGAGAAGAATGGGCAAAAGTCATACAAGTAGTGGGGGTTTTAAAATATAATTGGGATGTTGATAGCGATAATGACTAAAGAATGTTTATACATGTGTGAATATGAAAATGAATGGAACTGCAAGTTGCTATGTGAATGTTTCTACATGTGTGAATGTGAAAATGAAAGGAGTTTTAGGTTGCTATATGAATGTTTCTACATGTGTGAATGTGAAATTTGAATGGAACTGTAGGTTGCTAAATGTGTCAAAATGAATCTTGTTAATTTTGCAGGTTTGTGGCTTGTTGTTGGCTGATATCAATGGATGTCGTAAACCTGTAGTTTAGAACTGAACTATAGGTTTCTGCATCCTGCTGACCAGCCACAGAAGGCCTGCAAATTGATAAGGAAAAAAAATCAAAACATAGGCGTCAGTTATTAGTCGAAAACCGACAACAAAGGCTTACATCATCGTTTAATAGAAAAAAACCGCCGCCTAATGTGGCCAGACAACACGGTGATATGGCGTCAGTTATTACTAAGAAGCCGACGCCTATGGTGTCCTAGATGGCACCCTTTTTGTGGCGTGAAGGGTTTGGGCGTCGGTTTCCCTACTAATAACAGACGCCTATAGTGCCCCTACTGACGCCCTTTTTATGACGCGAAGGGTTCTGGTGTCGGTTTCCCCACTAATAACTAACGCCTATAGTGCCCCTGCTGGCGCATTTTGGGTGGCGCGAAGGGTTCTGGCGTCAGTTTTAAAACTGACGCCTAAGGGTTCGCCTTTTAGCGTCGGTCACATATGTGTCACTTTTTAACCGTCGCTAAAAGCCTTAAATAACCGACACCAAAGGTTGGTTCTGTACTAGTGTAATCTTTTAACCCTAGACCCTAATCTTATTCTAATATATACTTGTTTTCTCTTTGATCATAGAATGGATAGATCATGGATGCCCATTCCAAATTGTTGCACCCCAGAGTTTATTTCTGGTCTTGATCAATTTATTAGATTTGTCGAGGAACATAGGAAACAACCTAGAGATAAGTTCTACTATCCATGTAGGCATTGCGGTAACAATTTGAAAGTCAGCACTGGTGACGAAATCAAAAGTCATGTCATGTGCAACGGGATTGTACAAGGCTATACAGAATGTCACTGGCATGTAGAGATTTCAAACCTAAAATCAGTGGATGTCGATAGCAGTGATTGTGTGGAAGAAGAAATTGCCTCTGATTACGTAGATGTGAACGAACCAGTTCCAGTAGACATCGTTGATGCGATACTGGATAGTTGTGGGGTAGAGCACACTGATCCACCTCCCATGTTTAGAAACATTATGCATGATGATGAGATACCGTTATACACAAGTTGTATGTTTATGAAGCTAAGCGCTGTGTTGAGATTGTATAATCTGAAAGCTAACAATAGATGGAGCGACAAAAGCTTCATGTCATTATTGTCTTTGTTGAAAGAAATTCTTCCTGAAGGAAACGAGCTGCCAATCTCAACATACCGGTTAAAGAAATTATTGTGCCCAATGGGAATGGAGGTCAAGAAGATACATGCATGCCCAAATGATTGTGTATTATTTCAAAAAGACTATGTGGATTTGAAAGATTGTCCCAAATGTAGTGCGTCAAGGTATAAATTGACGACTTCGGGGGAGTCCAAAACTGGTTCTCCTTCCAAGGTGATGTGGTATCTACCTATAATACCACAGTTTCAACGCTTATTTGTCAATCTGATAGATGCGAAGAATTTGAGGTGGCATGCAGATGTTAAAAAAATAATGATGGGATCCTACGACATGCATTTGATTCCCCACAGTGGAAGAATATTGATTTATTGTACCCTGAATTCGGTGACGAAGTTAGGAATCTAAGACTTGGTCTTTGTACAGATGTGATGAATCCATACATGACATTAAGCAACCAACATAGCACTTGTCCAGTTATGCTTGTTATATACAATCTTCCTCCCTGGTTGTGTACGAAAAATAAGTATGTTATGTTGTCATTGTTGATATCGGGCCCTAAACAACCTGGAAAGGATATCGACGTTTATCTTGAACCTCTGATTGATGACTTGAAGAAACTCTGAGGTGAAGGTGTGATGACCTATGGTGCTTCACGAAGAGAGACATTTCGTTTGCACGCTATGTTGTTTTGCACTGTGAATGACTTTCCAGCATATGTGAATTTATCTGGATATAGTGTCAAAGGATCTAAAGTGTGTCCTATATGTGAAGAGAACACTGATTCAATACGACTAAAACATTAAAAGGCAAGACTGTATATCTTGGTCATCGAAGGTTTCTTTCAAAATTCCATCTGTATCGTAGGTTGCGCAAAGCATTCAATGGACGGAATGAGGAACGGAGTGCACCTAAACCTATACCTGGGGAGGATCTTTATGAAAAAGTAAAAGACTTTGCCAATGAATTTGGTAAGATATCACAATGTACGATGGCCACACAGAGTGAAAAATCTTTATTCAAGAAGTCAATAATTTGGGATCTTCCTTATTGGAGTTCTTTGGCAGTCAGGCATTGTATCGATGTCATGCACGTTGAGAAAAATGTCTGTGATAGCGCCATCGATACTCTGTTGAATATACCAGGTAAGACTTAAGATGGGATAAAATCCAGAATGAACCTACGTGAAATGGGAATAAGGACAGAATTAATAGAAGTAGTTAGTAGCTATCGGAGAGCATACTTACCTCCCACTTGTTACACATTGTCGAGAAAGGAGAAGAAAGCTTTTTTTGAATGCTTAGTAAATGTCAAGGTGCCACAAGGTTACTCATCCAACATCCGTACATTGGTATCAATGAAAGATCTGAAGTTGATAGGTCTTAAATCTCATGATTGTCACACTCTAATGCAACAAATATTGCTCGTGGCAAATCGATCTATATTGCCGAAGAATGTAAGGTTTGCAATCACCAGACTTTGTTTCTTTTTCAACAGTCTGTGCAACAAAGTTATTGACCCTGATACTCTCGATAAATTGCAAAGAGATGTGGTTGTTATCCTATGTCATCTTAAGATGTATTTTCCTCCTTCGTTCTTTGATATCATGCCACATCTTGTTGTCCACTTGACTAGGGAAGTGAAAATGTTGGGACCAGTTTTCTTGCATTGGATGTATCCCTTTGAATGATACATGAGCATTTTTAAAGGTGATGTTTGAAACCGTTATCAGCCTGAAGGGAGTATTATTGAGGGTTATGTGGCAAGAGAGGTTATGGATTTTTGCAATGACTTTCTGAGTGCTAATGACGCTCCTGTTAATGACAAGAATATTGAGGAGCATTTTGGCAAAGGAATTTTGGGATCACAGATGAAAGTAATCAACCGTGAGCAGTTGGATCAAGGTCACTTGTATATTTTACACAACATCGATGAAGTGAGTGTTTATATCGAGGAACATACCAATTTCATCAAGACAATATCCTCGAGCCAATTCAATGTGGCTTGCTAGAGAGCAAAACAAGACATTTATTAAGTAGTTTGAAGATAAAGTCTTACATCAACTATCTCAAACAACTAGATAATCTTACGGAAACTATCAAATGCCTCGCCTTTAAACCAAAATTGAATGTTATGTCTTATGAATGGTTTAACATAAATGGATTCTCATATTACACAAAGTGTCAAGATGATAAGAGTGTCGTCCAAAATAGTGAGGTCACCCTTTAAGTGTCTTCATTTTTTTTTGCAAGTGCAAAGGATAAGAGTCCACGTGAAGCTAAAATGTCATATTACTATGTCATTGAAGACATATGGGAGTTTGACTATGTAGATTTTAGAATTCCACTCTTTAAATGTAATTGGGTTGATAACACTAAAGGAGTTATAGTGGATGAATTGGGTTTTACATTAGTGAACTTTGAAAAGATTGGCAAGAAGGGTGAACCATTCATATTGGCATCATAGGCTAAACAAGTATTTTATATCGATGATCTTGCAAATGATAAATGGTCGGTTGTTCTTCATGGTAAAAGATAGTTCATTGAAGATCCTATAGATGAAGAACAACACTATGATAAGTATGATGACTCCAGTCCATTCTCAGTTGGGTTGCCAACACCACCAAATATTGAAGCTAATGATGACTTGTATGTGCACGGAGATTGCAATGAAGGATTGTTAATTGATAAAAGATCGCAATATTAGAGGCATGCATGCTTATATTTTTTATATGTTTTATTTTTTTGAATGTGAACTTTACAATGTGAATTACTTTACAATGTGAATGTGAACTATACAATGTGAACTTTACAATGTGAATTACTTTACAATGTGAATGTGAACTTTCAGATGGCTGAGAATTCTCCTAATGACCGTGCTGATGATTACCGTGAGGGTGAGGACGTCAATGCGCTGCCTCACAATGTAAGTTTTAAAAATATATCCCTAAGGTTTCTATCTATATGTTCATTTATAGTTATATTATGTAAGTGTGTTTTTTTGTCAAATTTTAGGTTGGTGATGTACCCCCTGAAGAAATTGGGGCACTTGATGAGTAGAAAAAAAATTGAGAAAGTGAGGGGCATCACAATGATGAACAAGTTACTACAACAAAGGGGCAATGGACCCAAACTGACTGTGGATTTTGATCATGTAGGAAATCCAGTTAGAGTGAACCATAACTCATTTATTTCATATCTTGGGGTTCTTACTTGCAGCCATTGTAGCCCTATTTTTGAATCCTGGCATAAAGTTCCTAAGGGGAAGAAAGACTTAGTATGGAAGGAACTATGCATGAGTTATTATTATTTCAATTCTATTTTTGTTGATTATTAATTTTTAGGATACTAGTTAATAGCAATTCTATTTTGCAGAGTATATTTGATCTGGATGAAAAGTTGCATCGTAAATGTGTGATGCAATGTTGTGGGAGGGTCCTAAGAAACTATAGGACAAATCTCACCCAATATTACATACGCGATTTTGAGAAGAGGTTCTTGATTGATTTCCAATTCTAGACATTGATCACTTTTTGACTAACTCTACACTAATAATTTTTGTTTGTATTCTCTTTAAAAAATAAATTTAGGCAGAAGGCAACCATTGAGCAATGGAACTACCTGGACACCAAAGACTGGGAGGAGTTTGTTACCCAAAGAAAAATGAATGAATTCAAGGTATTAAGCGCCACTCCCAATTTAATTAATATACGTTCTTATGTATTCACCTATTCAAGATTAACCTTTAGTGTTACTAACCAAATCAATATGCTTACTAACAAGACTATCAACGATGCTCAAAGAGAAAGGCGCGAACTAAATATGCATGACCATACAATGGGTCCAAAAGGCTATGCAGGCGTTCACCAAAGACTACATGGCGAGTCTACTACTCAGTCTGTTTCTACTCAGGAGTCCTCTACTATTGGTCCCGCACCTTTGCCTCGCCATGCTATGTGGATAGTTGGGAGGCAAAATAAGAAGGGATATATAGCGAAGCCCACAACTTCTAAGGCGGTTGCAAAAATGGTAAAATTCAACTCTTAGAGTAATCGATCGATATTGATTATTGTTTTGTTTACTTACCAATTTCTATTGATGTCGATTAGCGGGAGCTGCATGAGCACAGAAAGGATGGCATGTTCATCCCTGAGGGTACAAGGGATGAATTGACAATTGCTCTAGGTAACCCAGAGCATCCTGGATGTGTTAGAGGTGCAGGCGCTGGTGTGGGCATCAAAGCGTTCTTTGGGCCATCACAACGCAAACCAGTCCCAAGAGTGGGACTTTCACAAGCTGAGGTAACTTATTCTTTTTTAGAATGTTATTGCGAAAGAGAATTCAATAAGCAGAAGCTAGCGTTTATTTTATCCATGTATAGGTAGATCAGTTAATTGAAAGGAGAGTCGAGGAAGAACTTGATAGGAGAGTCGAGGAAACACTTGATAAGAGAGTCAATGAAGCAATTAGCAAGTGGCAGGCGTCTCAGACTGCCACTCAGACAGTACCTGTGGTGGGTTGCTCTTCTCCTATTGCAGAGGTTGGGAGTGATCATGTAGACCCACCACCTAGCATGTCCACTGTAAGTATTTTTATGACATATATAGTAGCTAGTCTTTTCAAGATGATATGTTTATGTATATATGTATATAAATTTTTTTACATAAATTTGTAGGGGTTTAAGCCATGTCGTCTAAAAAGTCAAGAATATATCATTGCAGAGGCACATGCTTACCCAGCCCTTCCAGGGGAGATGTTTCATGGGACTCCAGTACCACCTGGTGCGGTTCGTGTGAGCCCAATACATATACTCCCCAATTGGAGGGATCTTCCACTGCCATATGCCCACCCATATTTTGAAATGCTTGGTGAGGCAGAAGGTGGAGTGATAATGTGGCCCAAAGCAGATGTCATCTATACTAATATTGTATGGTAAATTTATATTACGTTAATTTGTTATTGTGTATATATGAGTCAATTGATCTAAAATTATATATACAGGTCAAAAGGAAGACACCCGCTACATCTGGCCTCCACCTCCACCTCCTAAAGTACCAAGTTGGCTTCCAAGGGACCTATATGCCTCATTAGGTCCTAATTGTAGGGGTATGGCAGTATGGATAAACGAACATGATTCCAATTGCCCTATAAATGTTACTATTCCGGAGGATGTTGTAGGTCAATCATACGATAACAATATATTTATACAAGTTTTGCATACACATTAATGCATACATAATACAAGTTTTGCATACACATTAATGCATACGTATTAATGCTGGTCAATCATACGATAACAAGCTATTTATACAAGATATTTTAGAGTTGTTTCGTTATGATTGGCTGAACACATCTATGCTAGAGCTGTGGATATGGTGAGATATTATTTATATATCTGTATACCTTGTTTTATATACGGTGATCTGGTTTCTTATATATTAATGCATATGTAATACATGTTTTGCAGCCACTTACACATGATATGTACAGATTTTGCATTTTCCCATGTGGGATTTTTGGTTCCATCTTTGATTAGTCTTGTAGATACAGACCCTTCTTCAGTTACTTCATACAGTTGTGCTGCTTTTGAATATTTTGGTAAAAATAAGAAGACGGTGATAATAGCTCCATTAAATGTCGAATAAGTTTACTTTGCTTATAATTTGGACTTAAGAAAATTACATTTTTATTGTGGATTTTGAGTTATTAATTTTTAACTTTCTTACATGTAGTGGTAGGCATTGAGAGTTATTAGTTATTGTCCCCAAGACGTTCACTGTCTGTTATCTAGATCCTGCGGGGAACAAATTGAATACATTATATGGACACACAATGAAAAGGCCATTATTCCCGTGAGAAATATTTCATATTTTTATATCCATTAACATCTGTTATTACATTACTATTTAATTATGCAATTTAATGTGTTACATTAACATGTAGGGCTTTACAAGAGTTCAAAAAAGCTGGAGGAAAGGTCCCCAGGAAATGAATCAGCCACTAATTTGGGAGAATGTGAAAGTAATTTCCCGACTCCAATGTATATATTATTTATGTGAATTGTTCTTATTTGTATTTTTGTATATTTTGTATGTTTCAATTTATAGTGTGCTACACAAGACAACGACAGGGTATGTTCCTACTATGTGATGCAATTTATGGACCTAATCATCAAATATGCCACAATGGAAATCGATACTATACATAAGGTATTATATATAGTCTCATTAGATAATATGAAATATATCAATCTTATTATATATTATTAATTATATATATACATCATTCTCTTTGCAGGTGTTTAAAACTGACTTCAGTACATGTGGAAAGTTATTAGATGTACACACTCCCTATACGAGGGAGGAATTAGATGTTGTAAGAGAAGAATGGGCAAAAGCCCTACAAGCAGTGGGAATTTTTAAATATAATTGGGTATCTGATGACAATAACGATGATGATGAATAAATAGTGATATTTCTAAACTTTGTTCTCATAATTATTTTTGTGTGAATGTGAATGACTTTTTCTGAATTGTCATATGTATGAATGTGAATGACTTTTTCTGATCAATACATGAATGTCTGAATGTGAAAACGGATGAAATGAATGGAACTGAATGTGAATGTAAATGACTTTGCAGGTTTCTACATGTATCTGATCAATACATGTGTCTGAATGTGAATGACTTTGCAGGTTTGTGGCCTGTTATTGGCTGATATCAATGGATATTGTAAACCTACAATTTAGAACTGAACTGCAGGTTCTGCATCTTGCTGACCAACCATACAACAGTAGAAATCTCAACTCTAGTGGCAGTCAAATAGATCAGTTTGCCAACCAATCTTCTATATATTTTACTGTCAGGATATAGAGGAGATTCATCATCATCCGAATTCACATTATGATCTAGAAGTGTATCAGTAGGTCGAGCTCCAAGCATTCCAGTTTCTAGTAGAAGATCAAGAACATACTTTCGTTGTGATATATTAAGAGCATTAGCAGTCCTAGAAACTTCAATCCCCAAAAAGTATCTCAATTTACCCAGATCTTTAGTGACAAAATGCTTGCATAAGTAGGATTTAGTAGCATTAATTACATCACTGCTAGATAAATTAATGTCATCAACATACACAATAAGAACCACAATATCAGAGGATGTCATTTTAATATAGACAGAATGATCAACATGAGATCTGAGAAAGCCATAGGTAGACAGAATCTTGCTCAGTTATCAAACCAGGCACACTGACTCTACTTGAGTCCATAAATAGACTTTTTGAGGCGGCAGACTTTATGTGACCCCCCTGAGCAACAAACCCAGGTGGTTCTCCATATAGATCTCCTCTTAGAGATCACCATAAAGGAAGGCATTCTTCACGTCCTACTGGATAAGGGGTCAATCCAGATTGATTACCACAGATAGCAAAACCTGCATAGAATTTAGCCTGGCAACAGGAGAAAAAAATTCAAAGTAATCAATACCATAAGTCTGAGTGTACCCTTTCGCTACAAGGTGGGCCTTCAGGCATTCAATAGTTCCATCAGGATGATACTTGACAGTGTAAACCCAAAAACATCCAATAGGTTTCAATCAGAAGGAGGATTAATCAGATCCCAGGTACCTCTGTCAGTGAGAGCAGCCATCTCCTCAGTCATGGCATGCGTCCAGACCATACTCTGTAATGTGTCATGCACATTTTTGGGTACAAGTACAACATAGAGAGAAACAACAAAATTACTAACATGAACACGCAGATGTGCAGTAGAGACATAGTTAGTAATATTTTGAGATGTACATGATCTAGTACCTTTCCTGAGAGCAATAGGTAAATCTAGATTAGAAGTTACCGCAGCAGGGGCAAGACCTTCTGAAGGAGAAGATTAGTTGTCAGTGGGCGAGGGTCTTGAGTAGGAGTGGGCTACGGTGGCCGATTCTTGTGTTGGTAAACAATGAGAGGAGACATAGTCTGATTAGGTTGCACAGTAGATGTAGAATCACTAATAATGGGCAGAGGCACTGCAATGAGATCTGAACTCAACATGTTCCCCTTAGTAGAGTAGTATAAAATATCTTCAAAGAAAACTACATCACTACTCGTGAACCATTTTTTAGTTAACAGGGCTATTGCAACGATATCCTTTCTGAGTCCATGAGTATCCCAGAAAAATACATTTTTCAACTGGAGGCAAAAATTTGTCTTGAGTTGGTCCAAGTAAGCAAACAAAAAAAGTCAACCCAAAAATACCCAGAGGTACAGAAAATAGAGGAAGATTGGTGTTTTGTACTTGTACACAAATTCTATTCCCAATAATAGATGAAGGCATACAATTTATCAGAAAACATGCAGTAAAAACCGCTTCAGGCCAAAAATGTTTGGGAACATTTGAATGCAACATGATAGTTCTAGTAAATTCAATTAAATGTCTATCTTTCCTTTCAGTAACACCATTCTATTGGGGTGTATAAGCATAAGAAGTCTGATGAATAGTACCCACCAAACGACAAAATAATTCTACTATTTTTGAACAAATTCCAAATCATTATCAGTACGTAGGATTTTAATAGGCATAGGATATTGAGTTTCAATTTCAGTAAAAGAAGAACTTAATAGTGTTGGTATGTATGCCCATAGAGCAAGTCATGTGATGATTGTAATGGAATACTTTGTAAATGATTTGAATAATAATAAAGGCAATTTCCGATTTATATGTTTTAACTATTTCTGAGATGATAGTGTAACATGATAGATGTCTAAAGAATTGTTTTACTCGATGACGTATGTTTTTGGGTTGAGGACCTAAATGATGAGATCATATGGATGTTAAGAGTATACATTCTTGTTTAGTCCATAGTCAGTTGTTATTGTGGAAATAACCATAGACATCAATAACACTAAAGACTAGATTGTGTGTTGGTTGATGACATAATCTCATTAGTCATGATATAGTGATATCAAACCAAGCACATAGGTACTTGTTAGAAAACAAGTGTACCGGACAGACCCATCGTGAGAGTGACACATAGAAACATGATTTGGTAGTCACAATCAGCTCTTACAGTGATTGTGGTGAGTGTGATTCTTTGACCTAAAATCACTACACTCAACACATGTCGTTGGGTACACTTTGACATCATCAAACGCAGTCCTGAAACATGGGTTGTTATAAAGGTGATTATTGGGTGGCTTTGACACATGGGGCTTTTGAGGGGTGAGTGATAGATATGGGATTTCTCCCTCTTAAGGGAGTTTGATGTCCATGGCCACTTGATGAGTAGGATTGAGAAAGGCATGCACATGCATGTGTGAATCAATATGTGATATTGATGTCACACACATCTCACCCAGTTTGCTCTGAGATCAAGAAAATGGATGAACATTGAAAGGATGACTGTACCATGCTTGAGTTCATTCAGGACATTAGTGACAAAGGAACTATGCATTCACTGTAACATCATTCACAGATTGTAGGATTGAAAGTTGTTCTCCAACTTTCTATTTCACTTGGGTAGCACTGATGTGCAACTAGGCACCGCTCTTTTCTTGTGAACTCATAAGTGTTATGGACTTTCATTGCCAACGTGAAATGGACCTGCAGGGTCACACATATAGGATTTAACCTGGAAGAGGAGTTTATCCACAAACGATGTTTAGATTGATTACTAAAGGAGTTTAGTAGTTCAATTAAACACTCAGTTGATTGATAGCTCAAAATCGTAGTGTTCAAGGTGTTGGATCAATTGATTAGAGTATCAGATTGATTGAAACTGCAATTGACTAATTTTTCACAGTCTACACTTCCAACCGATCGGCTCATGTGATGAACCGATCGGCTCAGGTTGCTGAACCGATCGGCTCATGTGATGAACTGATCGGCTCAAGACAAGCTGAGACGACCGATTCAAGGGTTTAACCGATTGGCTCAACTGGTCTAACCGAGATCGTTTGGAAAATCAAAAGACTATTTTGCAAATACAATTTGTTTCACTTGTACAAATTCAATTTGAACAAGTATTAATATTTGATTAATTAGGAACAAATATGAAAGTCAATTTGAGTTGGACCAGGACCACAAACCGATCAGATCATAAGTGAATCGATCGGCTCAGGTGTCCCAAATGATCGGTTCAGATGTGAACCGATAAGTTGAGGTCACCAAATGATCGTTTCAGGGTTGAAACGATCAGTTCATCTGGCGCAGTTGATTGTTTTGTGAAAAAATTTAAACTCTTCTACTCCTGCTATAATCCCACATTTCCCGGGGTAGAGAACCCTGTCCCATGACCCTCCTATATATAGGGGTATTGGGGGCTTCTCAAAGTACAACTGAGTACAGCAGTTTCTCTAAAAAGTTGTCATTCTCTTTGGTTTTGGTAACCGAGAGAGCCCGAGCAAGTGCTACCTGATAAGGGAGGCACAACAAGGGAAAGACAACTGTTGAAAAATGACTGGTGGCAGGAGAGTTTTTTGGTGACTAGTACGCCGACAGGAGGGTATGACTCCTTCTGATTCCTTGTGGGATAAGGAGATCCGAGTTCCAGGCAGTCCGTGTGGAAAACTACAGAGGCAGGAGACTTCTGCCGCTCGGAGGACATCTGTCATTCTCGACAGTCCTGATGAGACCAGGAGCTGCACAGACACCGTCCAAGACCATAGGTGAAGACCACGCAAGCCGCAAGGTAACATCACCGAGAAAGCCTCAGGACAAGGTATGCCTCTATAAAACATCCTTCCTATTGTATAGACGTTGACGCGATTCCTTTATTCTGGGTTTGGGAGAAGAAATTTTTTGTTTCTGTTGTCTTCTCTGTCTCCCCTAACACCCAACAGTGGTATTAGAGCCACGTCAACTGCTCTATATTTTAGAATTATCGATGTGATCGATTTTAGTTTGTCGCCTTTATTTATCGCATACGATGCAAATAAAATTGTCTTTATGCATGTCCAATCCTAAATTCCACAAATCCCAATGTACATATATGATATGTAATATAAATGCACTCGATGCACATCACCCTTAAATGAGTTTTTTGGTGGATGTATAACATGGTTATGGCCAATAAACCCTATGTATGTGTGCTTGGTTGAATGTGGTTGCTTACATCTCATTCTGTGCACTGATTCGCTATCTCCTATTCCTGATGTAACTCGAGATAACTCGATATTTCTTTCCTATCTTTGCTCCCCCCGAATGTAACTTGGGGTTTTCTTTTTCAAATGTAAAATATGATAGATCTTTTATTTCCTATTATGTCAAAGAATGATGGACTTTTGAAAACCGATTCGAGGAGCGAGATGAGCGGGTGGCGACCTGAGGAGATGCACAACGACCAGTGAACCGATAGGCTGGAGGTTCCAGTCGATCGACTGGTGGCACCCAACCAACCGGCCTGATGGCGAGCCGATCAGTCATGGAGATGAGTTGATCAAACCCAAAATTGCGAAGCACATAGTTCATCTTGTACAGGTTGCATGTGATGTAGACCTAGATGACCGTGATTCCTCTTGGCTTGAGGAATCACATTAGGATGGCCATAATCATTGCTTTTATCGTTTCACATGTTTTCTGTGGGATATAGCATGTATATGATACTTACTATATTTTGGTGATTGGATATGTATATGTACCTATAAAAACCAAATCCCTCATTAAATATTAAAGTTTTATATGCCTTCCAAATGTGGCACATGTGAAAAGCTTGATCGGCCAAGTGTGGGCACGCCCTAGCGTGGTGCACCATCTATCTCGTGAAAGTGTGAATGATGGATATATGGGTCTTCCCTAGCAGGGTGCATATTCATCGTGTTGGCTTTGGGTCGGACTTAACAAGGTGACCTAGATAGGATCTAGTACCTTGAGGCATGGAGGTGATCATGGCAAGGAGTTGCATATGATGCAATTGGTAAAAGTTGCCTACCTAGAAGATCTAAGTTGTGGGTGACAGCCCTAACTGGTCCATGACTTAGTGGATTTTAGGATCTTGACCCACTAGGAGATTGTACGCTGCAATCTTCTGAATTGATGGTGAGGGATGTCAATTTGAATCAAAATAGTAGGAGCGGTAATTAATTACAGGCCTAATTAACTACTGTCAAATTTTATTCAAATCAAATCAACTCAAAAGGAGTTTTAACAAATGCAATTTTCTCTTGTAGAATGGCAAAAGAATCATCTTTTAAATCGGGCAAATTAATTGAGAATAAATTCCATAACTGGTTAGGGATTGTGAGAAGTATTCTGCACAATCCAGATATACCGGTAGCCTTTGAATCCACTCTATGTGTGCTTAAGAAAAGGGATAGTTCATTGATGGAGATCAATGGAACAAAGTCTAATGACAAAGGTGAAGGAGAGAAGGGTTCTCTCGCCAAACCAATGTCAGAATCTTTAGCGCTCAAAACATGGAGAGGATGGAAGGAACGATAGAAGAAGAAGCAAGAGATAGAGATCTCTACTTCTGGTGTATACGTCATAGAGATTAACTTTACTACTTCTTTGTAATGGGTACTTGATACCGGATGTGGATCTCACATTTGTTCAAATGTGAAGGATCTTAAAAGAAGTAGGCCTTTGGGGAAAGGCGAGGTTGAACTACGTGTTGCCAATGGGGCAAGAGTTGCCGCCAGTGTCATAGGAACTTATGAGTTAACTCTACCTAGTGGGCTAATAATAGAGTTGAAGAACTACTATTATGTACCTACCATAAATAGGAATATCATTTCTGTCTCCTGTTTGGACAAGGATGGTTTTGAATTTCTTATTAAGAATGGAAAGTGTTCCATTTCAAAAGATGGGATCTTTTATGACAGTGCCCCAATGTCTTATGGTATATACTTGATAGATCTAGAGTCAAGTGTATACAACGTAAACACCAAAAGGCAAAAACTCAAAAACTCAAACAAAACGTATCTTTGGCAATGTCGTCTAGGGCACATAAATGAGAAACACATTTCTAGACTCCATAAAGATAGTTATCTAGACTCTTTTGATTATGAATCAATAGAGACATGTGAATCTTGTTTGTTGGGAAAGATGACTAAGACTCCCTTTTCAGGTAAAGATGAGAGAGATAGTGATCTATTAGGACTCATACATACTGATGTATGTGGGCCTTTTAGAACTAATGCCAGAGGTGGGTATCAGTACTTCATTACCTTCACTGATGACTTCAGTAGGTATGGCTATGTCTACCTGATGAAACATAAGTTAGAAACCATTGAAAGGTTCAAGGATTTCATGAATGAAGTACATAACCAACTTGGTAAAAGTATTAAAGCACTTCAATCCGATCAAGGTGGAGAATACTTAAGCCAGGAGTTTGAGGATCTTCTATGAGCCTATGGTATTGTATCACAATGGACTCCTCCTAGAACACCACAACATAATGGTGTGTATGAAAGAAGGAATCACACTTCACTAGATATGGTGCGATCAATGATGAGTTTTGCTGATCTTCCAATTTCCTTCTGGGGTTATGCTCTTGAAACCACTGCACTTACACTAAACCAAGTACCGTCTAAATCGGTTCAAAAGACACCATATGAGATATGGCATGGGAAATGTCCCGATTTGTCTTTTATTAAGATTTGGGGTTGTGAGGCTTACATCAGGAAAATGTTTCCTGATAAGCTTGGACCCAAGTCTGATAAATGTTATTTTGTTAGATACCCCAAGGAAACAAGGGGATACTATTTATACCACCCTACTGATAACAAAGTGTTTGTTGCTAGGACAGCTGTATTACTAGAAAAGGAATTTATTTCCAGAAGAAACAATGGGAGGAAAATAGAGCTCGAAGAGGTTCAAGCCCAATGAGAAAACATTGAACCGATAGATGTACAATAGGAACAAAGAGATTCACAAGGTGTTGTGGAATCTCAGTCTCCTCAAGTAATATAAGGACCTTGTAGATCTAGTAGGACACACCTTGAACCTGAGAGGTTTGGATACCTTGAGACTCAGGAAGGCGGTGAGTTGATCATAGATGATGATCCAACTACCTATCTAGAGGCTATGGAGGGATCAGATTCTGAGAAATGGCTTGAGGCCATGAAATCTGAGATGGAATCCATGTACTCCAACAAAGTATGGACTTTGGTGGAACCACTTGAAGGGGTAAAACCCATAGGGTGCAAGTGGGTCTTCAAGAAGAAGACCGACATGGATGGCAATGTGCGAACTTATAAAGGCAGATTGGTTGCAAAGGGTTTCCGATAAGTTCAAGGTGTTGACTATGATGAAACCTTTTCTCTAGTTGCCATGATTAAGTCCATCATGACCATGCTTGCTATTGTGGCTTACTATGACTATGAGATTTGGAAAATGGATGTTAAAACCACATTCCTTAATGGGAATATAAATGAGGATGTGTACATGACACAACCTGGAGGTTTTGTAGATCCAAAGAATGCCAATAAAGTCTGTAAGCTACAAAGGTCAATCTATGGATTGAAGCAAGCATCTCGGAGTTGGAATCTTCAATTTGATGAGGAAGTCAAAGTGTTTGACTTTATTCAAAATGAAGATGAACCTTGTGTGTACAAGAATGTTAGTGGGAGCACGACCACATTCCTCATATTATATGTGGATGACATACTGTTGATGGGGAATGATATCTCAGCCTTAGAGAAGGTAAAGACTTGGCTTGGGAATACTTTCTCAATGAAGGACTTAGGAGAACCATCCTATATTCTAGGTTTTAAGATCTATAGAGATAGATCTAAAAGGCTTCTCAGACTAAGTCAAAGCACGTACCTTGACAAAATGTTGAAGCGGTTCAACATGGAGAACTCAAAAAGAGGCAACATCCCCATGCTACCTGGAGTCACCGTCTCTAGAGCTCAATGTCCCCGATCTTGTGAAGAAAGAGAGTGTATGAATGGGATCCCATATGCATCAGCCATCGGATCCATCATGTACGCTATGTTGTGCACACACCCAGATGTCTTATATGCCCTCAGCATGACGAGAAGGTACCAATGAGATCCTGGGGATGCTCACTGGACAGCTGTAAAGAACATCCTCAAGTACTTGTGAAGGACTAAGGATTTATATACGGCGGTGAGGAAGAACTGGTTGTAAAGGGTTACACCGATGCAAGCTTCCAAACCGACAAAGATTATTACAAATCGCAATCAGGATTTGTATTTTGCCTAAAAATGGAGTTGTGAGCTAGAAGAGTTCCAAGCAAGAAACAATTGTCGATTCTACTACAAAGGCCGAGTATATTGCTGCTTCACATGCAACAAAGGAGACTGTGTGGATCAGGAAGTTCATCTCTGAACTTGGTGTAGTTCCCAGTAGCTATGATGCAATTGATCTTTATTGTGACAATAATGGAGCTATTGCTCAAGCTAAGGAACCTAGATCACATCAGCATTCCAAGCACATACTGCGGTGCTTCCATCTCATACGAGAGATCGTACAACGAGGAGATGTGAAGTTTTGCAAAGTACCAACTGAAGACAACATAGCTGATCCACTGACTAAGGCCCTTTCTCAACAGAAGCATGATGGTCATGCTAGGTTACAAGGACTGAGGTTCCTAGGTGACTGGCTCTAAGTGCAAGTGGGAGTCTGTTGGTATGTATGCCCATAGAGCAAGTCATGTGATGATTGTAATGGGATACTATGTAAATGATTTGAATAATAATAAAGGCAATTTCTGATCTATATGTTTTAACTGTTTCTGAGATGATAGTATAACATGATAGATGTCTAAAGAATTGTTTTACTCGATGACGTATGCTTTTAGGTTGAGGACCTAAACGATGAGATCATACGAATGTTAAGAGTATACATTCTTGTTTAGTCCCTAGTCGGTTGTTATTGTGGAAATAACCATAGACATCAATAACACTAAAGACTAGATTGTGTGTTGGTTGATGACAGAATCTCATTAGTCATGATATAGTGATATCAAACCAAGCACATAGTACTTGTTGGAAAACAAGTGTACCGGACAGACCCACCGTGAGAGTGACACATGGAACCATGATTTGGTAGTCACAGTCAGCTCTCACAGTGATGGTGGTTAGTGTGATTCTTCGACCTGAAATCACTACACTCAACACATGTCACTGGGTACACTTTGACATCATCAAACGCAATCCTGAAACATGGGTTGTTATAAAGGTGATGATTGGGTGGCTTTCACACATGGGGCTTTTGAGGGGTGAGTGATAGATATGGTATTTGTCCCTCCTAAGGGAGTTTGATGTCCATGGCCACTTGATGAGTAGGATTGAGAAAGGCATGTGCATGCATGTGTGAATCAATATGTGATATTGATGTCACACACATCTCACCTAGTCTGCTCTGAGATCAAGGAAATGGATGAACATTAAAAGGATGATTGTACCATGCCTTGAGTTCATTCAGGACATTAGTGACAAAGGAATTATACATTCATTGTAACACCATTCACGGATTATAGGATTGAAAGTTGTTCTCCAACTTTCTATTTCACTTGGGTAGCACTGATGTGTGACTAGGCACCACTCTTTGCTTATGAAATCATAAGTGTTATGGACTTTCACTGCCAACGTGAAATGGACCTATATGGTCACACACATAGGATTTAACCTGGAAGAGGAGTTTATCAACAAACAATGTTTAGATTGATTACTAAAGGAGTTTAGTAGTTCAATTAAACACTCAGTTGATTGATAGCTCAAAATCATAGTGTTTAAGGTGTTGGACCAATTGATTAGAGTATCACATTGATTGAAACTACAACTGACTGATTTTGCACAGTCTGCACTTCCAACCGATCAGCTCATGTGATGAACCAATCGACCCATGCTGCTGAACCGATCGACTCATGTGATGAACCGATTGGCTCAAGACAAGCTGAGATGATGGGTTCAAGGGTTGAACCAATCAGCTCAACTGGTCTAACCGAGATCATTTGGAAAGTTAAAAGACTATTTTGCAAATACAATTTGTTTCACTTGTACAAATTCAATTTGAACAAGTATTAATATTTGATTGATCGGAAACAAATATGAAAGTCAATTTGAGTTGGACCAGGACCACGAATCGATCAGCTCAGAAGTAAACTGATCGGATCAGGTGTCCCAAATGATCGGTTCAGATGTGAACCGATCGGTTGAGGTCACCAAATGATCATTTCAGGGTTGAAACGATAGGTTCAGCTGGTGCAGTTGATTGTTTTGTGGAAAATTTCAAACCCTTCTACTCCTGCTATAATCGCGCATTGCCCGGGCTAGAGAACCATGTCCCATGACCCTCCTATATATAGGGGTATTGGGGGCTTCTCAAAGTACAACTCAGTGCACCAGTTGCTCTGCAAAGTTGTTGTTCTCTCTGGTTTTGGTAACCGAGAGAGCCCGAGCAAGTGCTACCCGATAAGGGAGGCACAACAAGGGAAAGACAACTGCACAAAAGAGACTGGTGGCAGGAGAGTGTGTCGGTGACTAGTACGCCGACAGGAGGGTACAACTCCTTCTTATTCCTTGTGAGACAAGGAGATCAGAGTTCTAGGCAGTCCGTGTAGACAACTACAGAGGCGAGAGACTTCTGCTGTTTGGAGGACAGTTGTCAATCCCAACAGTCTCGGTGAGACCAGGAGCTGCACAGACACCATCCAAGACCGGAGGTGAACACCGCGCAAGCCGCGAGGTAACGTCGCAGAGCAAGCCTCGGGACAAGGTACGCCTCTACAAACCATCCTTCCTATTTTAGAGACATTGACGTGATTCCTTTATTCTGGGTTTGGGAGAAGAAATTTTTTGTTTCTGCTGCCTTCTTTGTCTCCCCTAACACCCAACAAATAGTAGGCAGAACTTGGGATCTATCTTTTAACAGAAACAACCCCGTAGCACAGGAGTAATCATCAATGAATAAAATAAAATATTTTTATTGCCAGTCAAACTTGGAACATGACAAGGACCCCATACATCAACATGCACCAAATCAAAAATATTTTTTCTACCAATATGAGAATTTTTGGGAAATACAATTGTGACAGAGTGAGTTTTTCTATATATATTATTTATTTATTCTCTCTCCTACAATTTTAATTATTCCAAATATGCCCTCAAACTTTTCCCTCGCTATATTTATTATCAATTTGATTTAAGACCATTCATAATAACACATAAAGTCAATAATACAAGCTTTATGACTTTAATCAATTGACATAATCTACAATCGAATTTTGACTCCAAATTTGTAGCTTAGCTACTTAATGACATCATTAATCTACCCCTAGATTTTTATTGCAATTGGGTCAACCAATTGGGAGATATGACCAATTTAATTTGGTGCATATTCCACTTATTTTGGACCATATGACCTAAGTCCCAAATTTCCTTTTTATTTAAATGTGTCACGCAGCCTTTGAAGGCTTAGACGTGGGCCTTGATATAGTCCGATCTTTCTGGCCGTTGATCAACAATCCAACAGGGGGAGACTTCATTTCCTACCTCCCGCAGGACCCAGGCCTCGACCCCAGTAGATAGTCGACCCAGCAGTGACCTCGCGCGCCCAACTCCCCCAACGCCCACACGACATTTTTGGAGGACAAACTCCTCTCCTCAAACTGAGCTCAACGAATATCACCACGTCATCTATCTCCCCTAGATCAGGGAGAACAACCTCCTGAGCCCTCGCGCCTCTCCCTGGTGGCAGAGAGCAAAATAGGGTTTCTCACCACAGGCATCACCACACCTATTTAAAGAGCCCAGTAGTTCTGCTACCTTCCTTTTAGTCACGAAGACCCCTCAATTGCAACGAAGGTCACCTCTACCCCCTGATCTCGAGCACCTCACACCACCTAAACCCAGTCTCCTCCTTCACTCCAGTAGCCTCCTACTTCCAATTCACCATGGCTACACCATCCTAGGGTCTCGGTGAGTCGAGGAGCACCCTCAATAGGTGTCGCAGAGGCCCAGAGCCTCGGGTCGACAAGCTGCCGCAACCTAGCTCGAGAGCTTCATCACGAGAAAGGCCGGGAGAACATCAAGCTGCAGGGAGCTATCATCTAGCCTCACAAACCTCACACCAAGCTTCTTGACCCCTCAATCCAGCCCGAGGGAAGGTAAGGAGCCAGACTCACTTTTCCATTATTTGTACATGTGAGAAACCATTCTCGACCTGTTGTCCACCTCCGATCTAGCTGTTGATCTCATCAAACTCGGGGGAACATCGCGAAGAGGATCCACCCATCCTCACGCTCCCAGGAACCCACCTAGATGTTTCGACTCATTGCCATCCTTGCCTGTAGTCACCTTGCTCCACTGCCATGGCGCAAGCAGCAATCAAAAGGATGATTTTTTCCCTTTTTACCCATGCCCTGTCACGAAGAACAGGTGACCCTCAGGGGGAGTGGCATCCTTTACATTGCGCCTTGACCCCAGTTTGACCGAGGCTGGCTCGTGGGTTAAGGAGAGGATCCGCAGAGTCGAATCCCTCCCCTAATCTGCGAAGCCATCCACCCTTTTTTTCGTTTATTGCTTTAGGAAATTACCTGATTGGTCAGAACTTATGAAAACCCTAGAAATTGATTGGATTGTCAGAAAATATCGAACCAATATACCATTTTCATCAGAAAAATCCAAGATATTTAAATAAAATAATTCCAGGACCTAGATCCGAGCCCTTTTCATAAAATATGATCTACAAGTCCTAATGACCCCTTAATATTTATATATTGTGTAATAATGGTCATAATTGATTTTAAATCTGCCTTGGGAACAGATTAAACCCTAAGTAGGGTACTAATCATCATGTTACTCAAAATCCTATCTAAGAAGGATAGTTGATTCAATAATTGTGAAAAACCCTAATTTCCAATTTCCTCTCTTCATAATGTATACCTTATACAACTTTATGACAAACAATTAATTGTCCTTGAATGACTTTGAATGAACCTGACCTTAGAATCCAAATATGACATCTCAAATCACATGTATCCTAAAAATGATATCCCAAATGACCTAAACCCTAATAAGAACCCCTAATGTGGAATAATGAGAACCCATGGTAACTTTAGGTTTTGTTTATATTTCAGGGTGATCTACTATCTTTCTCATAATCTAGAACTTGTGGAATCTAGATCTGAGAATTAAAGGTACGTGGATATAATTATATGACTAGATCTTGCTGGATACTAAATATATGTACTTGCTTGCATGTAATTGAGGTACATTGATGGATGTGGATATATGACTAATTGATAATTTACCACCTTGAATATAAAAGAACATAATTGAAGATAAGTGAAATGTAGTTACTAGTGGTGCTCATTAAACTCCCTATTAGAGAGGGAAAGCTTTAATGTTGACTAGTACCTCCCTAGAGTACATGGTATATGGGGAGATCCCTAGAGTACAAGGTACACAGGGAAGTGCCCACCATTTATGTTTGTGCTAAGTCCACCATAGTAATGCATATTCATTCTAAATGAGGCTAATAACTTGGGATTACCTGATTTTCCGCCTATAAATAATGTTTTCATTATCTTTCTCCAATTTTGAGTATTTTATATACCAGCATAGTATAGCTTTTAATTCCACATACCAACTTTGTTGATGTTTTTGGTTTCTCATATTTTCTAGGTACACGCAACTCATGAAGCACTTCAAAGTACCAGAAGTCACTAAATAACGAGCATGGGGGATGTTAGATAGATCTCCATTCCTCACCTTATTCATTGCAGCTAGATAGTTTCTATTCTTCTAGATGATGTAATAGGATGCTATTGATCCTATGTAATAATCATATTTTCTTTCTCATATACATTTTCTTCTTCATTTTCAATTATTAGTATGTAAGACTTTATCTTTTATCAATGAATCAAGTGTTGTGTGGCTATCTATTGATGATGTGAACATGATCTTGGCTTATCTATAATTTTAGTTGACTATCTTGATTTCTTATATTTTCCCTTTTGACATTTATAGATATGAGTGCATGCATATATATGTATGTAATTAAGGAAAGTATATAGAAATTGGGGTCGTCACTATTGGTATCAGAGCCAAGGTTCACACATCAAGTCACATGAACTTTATTCACCCTATTATGAGTCTAGGGTAGTCCTTAAGTTAGGGATGTGAAGGGTTGAGGTGACTAGGATAGCATCTGCCTAAGGTCTGGCTAAAGTCTCCGAGCCACTTTGCTTGGCAATCACGAGGCTACCTATAAGGCAGTGTGAGTCTACCTCGCCGATATCCTAAATGTCCCTTACTTATTGGGCATACCTTAAATTAGGATCCTTCTCATCTATAGAAATTCCCTCTCATCTTTTCTATAGGAATATTTTCCCCCTTATCTCAAATTTTTGAAAAATTTTCTTCCCTTCATCTTTATGATATAAGATTAGGAAAGAGTCTCTCTATTTAGAAAGTCTTAAGGACCAACTAATAAGGACTTTTAGGGTATCCTCCACAAATTTTAACATCGAGAACATTAATAAATGATATAGGAGAATAATGAAATATCATGTGATAATAATAATGATAATGACAAATATAATTGTTGAGTAATAAATCTAATATGTCCAAATTAATTTTAGGACGCCTCCTAAGACTCACAACTCAAAGGCTTCAGAGGAATCGTCCTCTAAGAAGAGGAAAGAGCTTGAAACCTCTGAAGTACCTGATCCCGATGCTGCGACCAAGGAAAGGTGGGAGGAACAGAAGAAAATCCTTCTAGATTTTATGGAAACCCTCGCCACAAAAGGAAACCCTGAACCTAGCTCCTCTAGGAAGAAAGAAGTAACGGTGATAGACTTTATTAAGCTTAACCTTGATTCCTTTTGGGGGGAAGATCAGCCTGAGGTCATGGACAAGGCTGAGGCCTGGATTTTATCCACAGAGAATGGTTTTCGTACCCTAGAAATACCCAATGAAAAGAAGGTCAAGTTCGCCACCCATATGCTTAAGGGATGAGCAAAATTTTGGTGGGAAAACTAAGACGGGAATAGGGGCGAGGAAATAGACAACTTGGAGTGGGAAGCCTTCTAAACCCTCTTCACTGATCGTTTTATGCACATAGCTGAGAGGAAGAGGAAGAAGAAGATGTACATGGAGTTAAGGCAGGGTAGTCTTTCAGTAGTTGATTACACTCGAAAGTTTAGGCTTCTGGAGTGTTATGCACCCATCAGGACTGAAGACCGCCTTACTGAACATTATGTTGACTGCCTCTCCGCCCACCTAAAAACCCTAGTCATAGCCACTCATCCCAGAAGCATAGATGAAGCCCTAAATATGGCCCTCAAGTAGGAGAGAGAGAAGGACATGCAGAAGCCTTCCAGCATGGGGTACTTAGGGTTAACCACAACTGAAGAGGATAAGTTTAGGAAGTTCAACCCAGACCATAAAAACAAGGGATGAGGGAAAGGAGGAGGTTCAGGAAAAGGAGGACAGAAGCACAACCAAAATCAACAGAAGATAGTCCACCCGAAGTGCAAGACTTGTAGACGACACCATGGTGGAGTATGCCGCCACACCAAGCCAGTCTGCTATAACTGCAAAAAGGAGGCTCATTTCGTGGCCAAGTGCCCCACTCCCTCCATCTTTGGCAATCCTGCAGCAGGTGCTCCGCAGCCTCAGGGACACCGTAATGGTAGGGTATTTGCAGTGAATGCAGAAGAGGCTAAGGCAAATCCAAACCAGCTCTGTGAAGGTAACCAAATTTCTTTATAATTCAATATCTTGTTCAAGCCTGCAATTATTCATAAATTGATTTTCATGTGTAGGCATTGTAATATTAAATGGCCATCCTGTTAAGGCCTTATTTGACTCTGGATCTACAAATAAATTTATTTCTCGAACCCTGACATCTATTTTAAACCTTCATATAAGGGACTTGGGATATATTCTGGATGTGTCTACTCCTAGTGGCAAAATACTCACAACTCTACAGAAAACTGATGAACTTTCTCTTAAATATGAAAATCATGATATGCCCTTTGAATTCATTCACTTAACTATGGAAGACTTTGATGTTATACTGGGTATGGACTAGCTATACACATATCATGCTCACATTGATTGTAGAAACAAGACAGTCGTTCTCTCTCAACCTCATTCTTATCCTGTGAAAATCCCTAGGGGAAGTGGATTCTATAATAATATTATAATCTCCTCTCTTAAAGCTAAAAAGCTCATTTCTCAAGGATGTAAAGTCTTCCTCGCATTAGTCTCAGAGACCAGTCCTAGTAGCAGGCCTGTAGAAAGTCTGGAGGTGGTACGTGACTTCCCTGATGTTTTTCTGGAGGAGCTGCCTGGGCTGCCTCCAAATAGAGACATTGAGTTTTCCATAGATCTTCTTCCTAGAACCACTCCGATTTCTAGGGCATCGTATAGGATGGCTCTGTGTGAGCTTATGGAGTTGAAGAAATAGTTATATGAACTTCTTGACAAAGGTTTCATTTGTCCTAGTGTTTCCCCCTGGGGGTGCTCCTATTCTCTTTGTTAAAAAGAAAGATGGTTCTCTGTGTATGTGTATTGACTACCGCATGTTGAACCAAGCCACTATTAAAAACAAGTATCCTCTTCCTCGTATTGATGATCTCTTTGATTAACTTCGTACTGCTAAAGATTTCTCAAAGATTGATATTCGTTTTGGCTACCATCAACTTAAAATCAAGGATGCTAATATTTCTAAAACTGCTTTTCAAACTCGTTATGGGCATTACGAATTTCTAGTGATGCCATTTGGGTTAACCAACACACCAGGTGTATTTATAAATCTGATGAACAAAGTCTACCAACCCTATCTTGATGAGTTCGTGGTCATTTTCATTGATGATATCTTAATCTATACTGATTCTAAGGAAAAACACTGGGATCACTTGCGAGCAGTTCTTGACATTCTCCAAACTCAAAAATTCTATGGCAAGCTTTCTAAATGTGAATTCTGGATCGATAAAGTCATGTTTCTTGGACATGTCATTTCTGGAGGTAGTATATATGTTGATCCCGCCAAAGTCTCTGTTGTACTTGATTGGAAACCTCCTCGTAATCCTTCTGAAATTCAAAGTTTCTTGGGTCTAGCCGGATACTATCGTCGTTTTATTCCAAATTTCTCCAAAGTTGCACTTCCTCTAACCAAGCTTACTCGGAAGGATGAGCACTTCATCTGGTCAGCTACTTGTGAGTCCAATTTCCAGCAGTTAAAGCAGAAGTTGACGTCAGCTCCAGTTCTTATTCTACCCTCTGGTAATGAAGGGTTTGTGATATTCACTGATGCTTCGAGGAATGGGTTAGGATGTGTCCTGCAGCAGAATGGTAAAGTAGTGGCCTTTGCGTCTAGACAGCTAAAACCTAATGAACTTAATTATCCTACACATGATTTGGAATTAGCTGTAATTATCCATGCTCTCAAAATCTGGAAACATTACTTGTATGGGGAAACATTCGACATCTTCACCGATCACAAAATCCTAAAGTACATCTTGACTCAGAAAGACTTGAATCTGCGTCAACGCCGATGGATTGAATACCTAAAGGACTATGATTTCACTATTGCCTATCATCCGGGTAAGCAAATGTAGTCGTTGATGCTCTTAGCAGGAAAAGGGCAGTGTGTGCATCTCTTTCTGTTCCTGAATGGAGGAATATGGAGGATTTAGTGGGCTGGAAGCCACAGTTTCTGCCTGATCAGTTGCATGTTAGCAATATCTCCATCACATCCAACCTACATTTCGAACTTCTTGAAGCATAAAAGTCTAGTCCTGATATTGTAGAGCTCTCTTCTCTCCTTTCGAAACCACAAACACATCTGTCTGGGGGCCTTGATGGTGGTCTTCGATACAAGAACCGCATGTGGGTTCCTGAGCAGTCAGCTGTAAAGACAACAATTCTTAGTGAGGCACATGGGTCCAAATACACAGTCCATCCGGGCACAACAAAGATGTACAAAGACCTACAACGGTAGTTCTGGTGGAGGGGCATGAAGCGTGATATTGCCAATTTTGTGTCCAGGTGTCTGATATGCCAAAGGATCAAGGCCGAACATCAGAGACCAGACGGTCTACTACAACCCCTTGAGATTCTGGAATGGAAATGGGAACACATCACCATGGATTTTGTGGTGGGGTTACCCAGGACCAGGAAGGGATACGACACTGCATGGGTCATAGTGGATCGTCTCACCAAGTCAACTCATTTTCTTCCGGTGAAGACTACTGCAAAGGTTTTTGAGTTGGCTAACCTCTACATACGGGAGATTGTACATCTACATGGAGTCCCAACGTCTATTGTCTTGGACAGGGACCCGAAGTTCACATCAAAGTTGTGGAAGCAGGTTCAAGAGGAATTGGGCACCAAGTTAAACTTCAGTATAGCCTACCATCTGCAAATAAACGGGCAGTCAGAGCGTACCGTACAGATTCTGGAGGATCTTTTATGAGCTTGTGTACTTGATTGGGAAGGCTCGTGGGACTACTACTTGCCTTTAGTTGAGTTTGCCTATAATAATAGCTATCAAGAAAGCATTGGGATGCCTCCCTATGAATCTCTTTATGGCCGGCCATGCAGATCACCATTACACTGGGACGATGTCGGAGAACATACCCTGATGAAATATGAGGAGATGCAGTTGTATACTGATAAGGTTGCTCTAATCAGGCAGAGAATGAAGTGGGCACATGATAGGCAGAAATCTTATGCAGATGCTCACCGTCAAGAACGTCAGTTCAAGGAAGGTGACCATATATTTCTGAAGATCCGACCAATTCGAGCTTTGGCCAAGAATAAAGGAAAGCTCAGTCCTCGTTATGTTGGACCCTTTGAGATTTTGGAAAGGGTTGGTGAATGTGCCTATCGTCTCGATTTTCCACCTCAGTATAGTGCCATGCATAATGTGTTTCACGTATCTAATATGAAGCCATATGCCAAGGACCCCAGTCACATTCTGAATCATGAACCTCTCGAATTGAAGGATGATCTGTCATATGCTGAGTCCCCAGTCAGAATTCTTGACTTCAAGTCAAAGGAGCTTCGTAATAATCATCATATTGAAATGGTGAAAGTTCTCTGGAGTCACCATGATGAAACTGATGTCACATGGGAGCTCAAGTCAGAGGTCGAGCAGAAATATCCACATCTTTTTCAGGCTGCTTAAATTTTGGGGACAAAATTCTTAAAAGGAGGGGAGAATGTGACAGAGTGAGTTTTTCTATATATATTATTTATTTTTTCTCTCTCCTACAATTTTAATTATTCCAAATATGCCCTCAAACTTTTCCCTCACTATATTGATTATCAATTTGATTTAAGACCATTCATAATATCACATAAAGTCAATAATACAAGCTTTATGACTTTAATCAATTGACATAATCTACAATCGAATTTTGACTCCAAATTTGTAGCTTAGCTACTTAATGACATAATTAATCTACCCCTAGATTTTTATTGCAATTGGGTCAACCAATTGGTAGATATGACCAATTTAATTTGGTGCATATTCCACTTATTTTGGACCATATGACCTAAGTCCCGAATTTCCTTTTTATTTAAATGTGTCATGCATCCTTTGAAGGCTTAGACGCGGGCCTTGATATAGGCTGAGCTTTCTGGACATTGATTAACAATCCAACGGGGGGAGACTTTGTCTCCTACCTCCCGCAGGACTCGACCCTCGACCCCAGCAGAGAGTCGACCCAGCAGTGACCTCGCGCGCCCGACTCTCCCAACGCCCGCGTGACATTTTTGGAGGACGAACTCCTCTCCTCAAACTGAGCTCAATGAATATCACCACGTCATCTCTCTCCCACGGATCAGGGAGAACAACCTCCCGAGCCCTCGCGCCTCTCCCTGGCGGCGACGAGCAAAATAGGGTTTCTCACCACGGGCATCACCACACCTATTTAAAGAGCCCAATAGTCCTGCTACCTTCCTTTTAGTCACGAAGACCCCTCAGTTGCAACGAAGGTCACCTCTACCCCCTGATCTCGAGCACCTCGCACCGCCTAAACCCAGTCTCCTCCTTCACTCCAGTAGCCTCCTACTTCCAATTCACCATGGCTACACCATCCTGGGGTCTCAGTGAGTCGAGGAGAACCCTCAGTAGGTGTCGTGGAGGCCCAGAGCCTCAAGTCGACAAGCTACAGAAACCCAGCTTGAGAGCTTCATCGCGAGCAAGGCTGGGAGCACATCAAGCTGCATGGATCTATCATCTAGCCTCACAAACCTCACACCAAGCTTCTTGACCCCTTAGTCCAGCCCGAGGGAAGGTAAGGAGCCAGACTCGCTTTTCCGTTATTTGTATATGTGAGAAACCATTCTCGATCTGTTGTCCACCTCCAATCGAGTTGTTGAGCTCATCAAACTCGGGGGAACCTCGCGAAGAGGATCCACCCATACTCACGCTCCCAAGAACCCACCTAGCTTCTTCGACTCATCGCCATCCTTGCCTGCAATCACCTTGCTCCACTGCCATGACGCGAGCAACAATCAAAAGGGTGATTTTTCCCCTTTTTACCCATGCCCTGTCACGAAGCACAGGTGACCCTCAGGGGCAGTGGCATCCTTTGCATCGCGCCTTGACCCCAGTTTGATCGAGGCTGGCTCGGGGGTTAAGGAGAGGATCCGCGGAGTTAGATCCCTCCCCTAATCCGGGAAGCCAACCACCCCTTTTTTATTTTTCGTTTATTGCTTTAGGAAATTACCTGATTGGTCAGAACTTATGAAAACCCTAGAAATTGATTGGATTATTAGAAAATATCGAACCAATATACCATTTTCATCACAAAAATACAAGCTATTTAAATAAAATAATTCCATGACCTAGATCCGAGCCCTTTTCATAAAATATGATCTACAAGTCCTAATGACCCCTTAATATTTATATATTGTGTAATAATGGTCATAATTGATTTTAAATCTGACTTGGGAACAGATTAAACCCTAAGTAGGGTCCTAATCATCATGTTACTCGAAATCCTATCTAAGAAGGATAGTTGACTCAATAATTGTGAAAAAGCCTAGTTTCCAATTTGCTCTCTTCATAATGTATACCTTATACAACTTTATGACAAACAATTAATTGTCCTTGAATGACTTTGAATGACCCTGACCTTAGAATCCAAATCTGACCTCTCGAATCACATGTATCCTAAAAATGATATCCCAAATGACCTAAACCCTAATAAGAAACTCTAATGTGGAATAATGAGAACCCATGGTAACTTTAGGTTTTGTTTATATTTTAGGGTGATCTACTATCTTTCTCATAATCTAGGACTTGTGGAATCCAGATCTGAGAATTAAAGGTGCGTGGATATAATTATATGACTAGATCTTGCTGGATGCTAAATATATGTACTTGCTTGCATGTTGAGCTACATTGATGGATGTGAATATATGACTGATTGATAATTTACCTCCTTGAATATAAAAGAACATAATTGAAGATAAGTGAAATGTAGTTACTAGTGGTACTGATTAAACTCCCTATTAGAGAGGGAAAGCTTTAATGTTGACTAGTACCTCCCTAGAGTACATGGTATACGGGGAGATCCCTAGAGTACAAGGTACACAGGGAAGGGCCCACCATTTATGTTTGTGCTAAGTCCACCATAGTAATGCATATTCATTCTAAATGAGGCTAATAACTTGGGATTACCTGATTTTCCACCTTTAAATAAGCATTTCATTCTCTTTCTCCAATTTCGAGTATTTTATATACCAGCATAGTATAGCTTTTAATTCCACGTACCAACTTTGTTGATGTTTTTGGTTTCTCATATTTTCTAGGTACAAGAAACTCATGAGGCACTTCAAAGTACCAGAAGTCACTAAATAACGAGCATGGGGGATGTTAGATAGATCTCCATTCCTCACCTTATTCATTGCAGCTAGATAGTTTCTATTATTTTAGATGATGTAATAGGATGCTATTGATCCTATGTAATAATCATATTTTCTTTCTCATAGACTTATTCTTCTTCCTTTTCAATTATTAGTATGTAAGACTTTATCTTTTATCAATGAATGAAGTGTTGTGTGGCTATCTATTGATGATGTGAACATGATCTTGGCTTATCTCTGATTTTAGTTGACTATCTTGATTTCTTATATTTTCCCTTTTGACATTTATAGATATGAGTGCATGCATATCTGTGTATGTCATTAACGAAAGTATATAGAAATTGGGGTCGTCACAACAGTTCTCGACAGTTTGCCTAATTGACATGCTTCGCACTAAAAATTGTGCGTACCTATACCAGAAATAAAATATTTTAATTTATCAGCTGACGGATGCCCAAGTCTAAAATGTCATTGTAATGCGGTAACAGAAGATGATAATGCTGAAGCCAGAGCCGTAGTGACAATCTATTTCAACTCATCCAAGTAGTACATTCCATCATGTCCTTTATGCTCCCCACTAATCTTCATCCTCGTGTGAAGGTCCTGAAAAGCACAAGTACCAGTGTAAAGGTCAGATTGCAGTTCATATTGCGTACCTACTGACAAATAGTAAGTTTAGTGGAAAATTTGGCACATATAAAGTAGATCGTAGAAGGACTTGAGCAAAGATATCACCAATTCCATATACAACAAATTTAGAACCATAAGCAAGCATGACAGGAGATTCAGAACAAGGCTTAGACAGTCTATAAAAGAGAGAACGGTTTCCATAGATATGAGAAGAGGCTCTAGAGTCAATCATCCATTTGGTATTACTAACACTAGAAGAAGGAGCACTCAAGAAGGCATAATCACAACCAGTGTAAGTGGTAGTGTGAGCTCTGAATTTAGCAGTAGCTGAGGAGGAAGCACCAGTGCTCTCAAGTAGGAGATGTTCCACCTCAGAGCGAATGAACTCAGCAGTGGAGGCAGTCGGGAGAGCAACATAAGGTGTTTGAGAAGCACCCTCAGACGCAGTATTGGCCCACGTAGGTGTACCATGTTTCTTCTAACATCTGTCTTCAATATGGTTGTTGCCACCACAGAAGTCACAATACCACTGAGTAACGACACCTCCAGAAGCATCAGTAGTTGAGCCATGACCAGGGGAGCCACGGCCAAGCGACCCACGTCCCCGTCCAAGAGCAGAAGAACGGTTGTCTGGAGGTCAGCCGCGACCCCTACCATGACCACGGCCAGACATAGAAACAACAGCAATAGGTTCACCAGTGTCATAAGGTAGATCCGACAAGGAAGTCGGAAGGCGTTGGAGACGTTGAAAAGCACTCTCTAATGTGGGTAAAGGACCACTAGTGAGAATTTGGTCAACCGCACCAGCATATGAGTCCAAAGGCCGTAGAGGAACTGGACAACCTGTAGCTGTTCTTATTGCATCATGGCTAAGTCAGTAGATAATGGATGAAGATTCTCAAGCTCAGCCCAGACACCTTTAAAGGTCAAAAAGTAGTCAGTAATATGGGGCCCAGTGAAGTACAGACGGGAAAAATGTTTGTTCAGGTCAAACACCTTCTTCGAATTCTTTCTATGCGAGTAGGTTCTTTCCAATTGATCCCACATCTCCTTGGCAGTCGGAAGACGGAGTAGAGTAACACTGATGTGAGTTTTACTATTGTTCAGAATCCACATCATCATGGTCGAGTCATCCTTGACCCAGTCATCATAGATCTTATTCTCCTTAGACTCGGCAATACTAGGCAGAGCAGGAGGCGTGGCTTCAGTCAGATGGGAATGATTGCCTTGTGACTTCACAAAGATCTCCATGGAGCAAACCCAATGTTGATAGTTGTGGCCATCTAGCTTCACAATAGTAACTTGATGATGAAAGTCCTCATGGGAGGAAGCCATGTGGGAGGCCGAGACCAAAAAAGGCAGAGAACAACAGCAGGATTCAGAACCTCCTATTAGGCGGCAGCGGGCAGATAGAGCAAGTGGAAGGACCAACTTACATGTAGACTACACTGAGGCGCAGTAGAGAACCCAATGGCTTAAGGGCCGATGCAGATAGAGAGAAGGGGTAGGGCTCCGAAGACTTCCAACACGAATAGTCAGAGACAAAAATGATCGGGCGGGCTGCACTAATAGGCCAACCCCACACACAGAGGGCCTTTGACGACGGCGACAACAACTGACGGGGGCGGGAGGCGCAGGGGTGGGGGGAGGGGGTGGTTCCGCCTACGGGGAAGAGAGAGCGAGCGACGGCTATGGGGAGGGTGGCGACTAGAGAACCTGTTTTGATACCATCTTGAGTTGTCTGTAAGGGTTAGGGTGCACAATGTGTATACCCTGTATATTTATAGAATGAACAATTACATATAGGTCCACATAGAATAGGGAAATAAAGAGCTAAACAAAACACTATTTAACATCCAGTGACTTGGAGATACCACCTTCTTCTTTCCAAGTAGAAAGCAAGCTCAAAATATGATGATTTGCAATGACTTCTTATTGTCAGACATTCTGTGTAGTTTATTTTTAGTCTTGAACACTTGCAATATACAACCAGGAAGAAGCAACTGTCTCACCCACATTGTTACAGACTCCACATCAGTGACCACTTTGTAAAGAGTTGTTTTCAACACTTGATAGAATGCAAAAAATGATGATATATATTCTTCAATGTGACAATAGGCGCTCTGAAAATATGATCAAGAACCTCAGGATCCAGGACTAGTCCCTCGATAGAACTCAAACTCTCACGACCTTTTGAGAGGAGCTTTATGACACAACAATGTGTCCCACAATGTCCCTTGTCTCATCAGTAACTCAGAGAAGACCATCAACATTATGTCATGTACGACTCACGACTTGTATCCTCATACACCTTCTGCATATCCACTAATTAAGGCAATCAAAGTCTCCTCCATTCCAAGAAGCAAGTCATGGTCATTCTGAATGACATCCCGCAACATGCTACAATGCTCATCACCAAAGAGGTGCAACCTTTTGAGATGAGAGGTCATGCACATGAAGCCTTTACTGCCATCCTTACCATCCAGGTAAGAATGGGAATTATGGAATGAACAATGTGGTTTCATAGAATAGCTATGGGAGTGAATGTTAGGTGGTTAAGAAACAATTTCTCAACAAGATGAACGTGGACAAAATGCATATGACGATATGAATCTATAGGAAGGTAAGAAAAGGTCGCTTGAGAAATGAAACAGAGGGGGTGACAAGCATTGGGGAAGTTGTACGAAGGCCGTCTAAGATGGTATGGACATGTATAAAACATACTGTATAACACCTCTGTTCTATCAGTCAATAGAATAAGCCAAATTCCTCCACAGACTACACCATCGATCATCCCTCTCAGTAACACTATGACATGCTTCATCAATTAGAGTCAACCCATCATGAGTGAGCATGCTTTCTAGCTGACTCCAATCCCATTGATTATCATTTATCGAAAGGTCATGAACATTTATGTGTGTGTTCACATCTGTATGGAACCCAACATGTAAGTTGTTTAGAGATTCTATTTACTTAAGTGGTTTATCCTATTTACTTAAGTTTTTTAGTCTATTTGTAATATGCGCCCAAGTGTGTCTTGGCCCATTAGGGTTTGACTTGTGTCTGTATGCTTTCCCATATCATATTTGTAGGAAAGGGGGGCTGCCTCCTATCAATAAGAAAAACCTACATGAGGGAATTTCCCCACTCCTTTTATTCCACATGGTATCATAGCAGCCGGTCCTGCGTTGCCCCTAACCCTGAGAGAGAGCGCAAAGGAAAAAAGCCTCCTCTTGCGGAGAGCCGCCACCGCTAGGCGCTGCTTGGCTGCCCACAGGGATGCTCTACCCCTGGATCTTTAGGAGCGTCTCTATGGAGATGTCTCCATATTCAGCAAAAAAATCATCTTGAAGTTGTTTCTTGCTAGTGGAGCCGCAGCCAAGACCTTTCTTGCCTCCATCATTGATGTTGTAGCAGCCGCCTTCTGCCTTTCAAGTTGCCACTGCCATTATTGTTTGCTTGGAGGAGACGTTGCCGCCTTCCTATATGATGCCACCGGTACCCTAATAGCCACCGTCATCTAAATTGTTGTCCACTTATTATTTATTAATCATGCATGCACCCACCCCTATTGAGATCTAATCCCAAATTAAGGAAAACATCTCTTCATTTTGCTAATATTGGGGATACATCATCCTCGATATTGCTTTGGTGGAGTTCTGAAAGGATTTCTCCATCATTTTGGCTACTTCTCGGGTTTGTTTTTGACGATTTACCGCCACAACATGGGGTGTTGCCTTGAAACACGGCCTATAGGTGTGCATCTGCTTCGATGAGTCTGCTACCATGATACTAGACATGACATGTTAAAATTTTGAACATCGTGTTAATAAACGACATGACGTATTGACATTTTCTACCGCACACATGCAACGTGTCAATGTATGACATGACGTGTTGCTGCCTTACTACCTCGAGCTCTATCACTTGACATTACATGTCACTGCACGACACGACGTGTCGCCCGCTTCTTGCTGCCACTGACAACTGTTGATCCATCTATTATTTTGCAACACGGCATGTCTCATCAACGGCATTACATGTCCACTACTTGTTGCTACATCTTCGTGTGCCACATCATTTACTCATGGCAGAAGGTTCTATATATGACACACTTTTATCTTTTTTCTCACCAACAACAATTATCTTCCATTTTCAGCAAGTTTATATTTTTTTTACACCCCGGTCTGTCAATCCTACATACCTATTTCCTCCCTCTACAATGCTTATTTTACCCCCCCCCCCCACACACACATATACCTTGTGCCTATTTATATTAAGATCCATTTCACATATGACTTTGATCTGTTCCACCCCCCACACCCCCTACTTTTGTCGGCCTAAGAGTCGGATAAAAGTGCCTTTTCAAGTCACACTAAGATCTATTTATTTTTCTACTAGGATCAATGTAATCGGGTCATGTTGAATATTGACTCACATTATCGGTTACCTTCTCCACATATTTGCCTACAATAACCTTGCCTCTACCATTGTTTTTATGACTCTCTACTCCAATCACTCTTCATTCTTTTCATGGTTGGTGTGAGGGGGAAAATATATGATATTATGTAAAGAGAAGGAATGAGATGAGATGAAGGAGAGATGATGAAAGAGAAGATATATATGTTGCTATCTATATGGATCTTTATGCCACTTTTTATTGATGTACGATGGATTTTTGAGCTACATATACTATATGGATCCTTTTTCTCCTATGTGATTATGTAGAGAGAAGAAAAGTCATGAGATGGAGGAGAGATGAAGAAAGAGAAGAAGATATATATGTTGCTAACTTACTATCTATACGGATCTGCATGCCACTTTTTATTACTGTTCAATGGATCTTCGTGCTACATATACTATATGGATCCTTTTTCTACTATGTAGTGTTCCTTTTCTTCTATGTGGATTCTTCTATTGTTATGTGGACTATTCATGATAGTTTTATTGCTATGTGGAGCTTTTTGCTGCTATTATTACTTATTCATCATCATCTCGATTGTTGCTATGGAGTTGTCTATTTCACTGAATGTCATTCATGTTACTTAGTTCTATAATTAGCACATTTTACTTCCTGGTTTGTGCTTTTGCACTATCTGCTGTCAGTGCTTTGTTTACATGTTGACTTTCTACTTTGAATGAACACTCCCATGGACTTTGACACATGCTATTGTGATGGATACTTTATAAAGAGGGAAGATGATGAAGACTTTTGTTGCTGATTTTACATGGAGCTTCGTCTACGTTGCATATTGGAGTAATTTATTTGTTTGCTACTTTGCACACTGGTCTTCTATCTGCCTACATTGTTGACTTTTGCTTCTGTGTGCCACCACTCTCTAGCTTGTCCGTTCTTTGTACACGTTTACTCTCTACTTGTCCATGCTTTGTGTGCATGTTGACTTTCTGCTATTGTGATCCAACACTTTGGTTTGTTCATACTTCATTTGCGCGTTGACTATTGCTGCTTCTTGTGTCCTGGCACTCTCTAGGACTTGTGATCTAACACTCTATGGCTACTATGAAGACGTCTATGATGAATATCTTGGTGTCTATCTGCTATTCTTTCTTTTGCTTCAGATGCCATTATGATGATCAAGAAGGCTTTATGCCTGCCTAGATATCGGATGCTTTGGAATATCTACTTGAGGGGGTGTCTTTGAGTATTTGAGTGCTTGAGTGACTTATTGTAACATTGGGACAAATTCTTGTATGGGTTTGGTTATCCTTTTTTTAAGTTTAGTCTGTCTGTTTGCAAGCTAACTTGGAATTCTCCCAAGCTCTGGTTTGAGGGGTTTTTTAAAGAGTCTATTTGCTTAAGTGGTTTAGTCTATTTACCTAATTTGTTTAGTCCATTTATAATATGGGCCCAAGTGTGTCTTGGCTCATTAGGGTTTGTCTGTGTCTGTATGCTTCCCCCTTATCCTATTTATAGGAAAGGGGGTGCTTCCTATCAATAAGAAAAACCTACACGAGGGGATTTCCTCACTCATATATTTTATTCCACATAAGTAAAGGGACTGCCTGCACTAGTTGTCATACCAAAAAGATTTCCTCCTTCCAATGTCCCATCTTATGCTGGGCCAAAGTAGCAGGAAACACGCCTAAATCATTATGTAATGTGGTGAAGGACAACTACTCAAATTTAAGTTAAACGAGAAGTTCTCAAACAACATAATACTCTCCCTTTTGTATATCATTCTATAGTAGACTGCTAAAAGAAATTGACCATGCAAACCTCCCATCCTGGCTTTACCAGAAAGGCCATTTGTATGAATTGAAGATCAGGGTTGTTCAATCCACCCACCTTTTACCCTTTCGTTAAAAATTTCTAGGCTACTCAAGTTTTATGGTTTGTGTCATCCCTTGCTTTCAAAAGGAAAATCATCAAATCATTAATTTTACTTGGAACAAAAGTCAAAACCATAGAAGCATTCAAAGTGTAAACTGAAATCGGTGCTAAAGTATACTTCATCAGTACTACCCTTCCTACAAACGATAGCAATTTCCTTTTCCAACTTGCCATCTTAGTGTGTATCTTCTCAATCAAACTACTAATGGTGACACTTCATCCTCCTTTTCACCACAGAAGCTATAAGGTACTCCATATCCTCTGCATTGTGTTTGATTGGAAAGGTTGTCGAGACATTATCAACCAACAATTACTGTGTTGAACCTACCATTTTACACTCCTTCATGAATCATTATTATTTACCTTCTGACATGATACCACTTCATACTCCTCCTTGACATACATCAAGTTGTTTAAGGATCTACATACATTGTCGTCAAAAAGATGATATCATTCGAAAAAACTAAGATAGGTGGGCCAAAAGCCTAGAATCACATTTTATAATGCTCTAGTAACCCCATCTCTACATCCTCCTACAAAGTGATTCTTTAAAAAGAATGAACAATTTTGGAGAAAGCGGGTTTCCTTATTTAAGCCCTCTATGCATAGGAAAAAAACCCATTAATAACACCATTAGCATTAATAGAGATTCAAGCATTAGAATAGAAACACAACACCACGTTTATCACTTCTTCCATGAATCCAAACTTCTGCAACACCTTGGTAAAGAAATATAATGTATTAAGAGACATTGTTGTAGATCTATTATCACATACATTGAAGATATATAAAGAAGTAGATTGTGGGATCTTGGGAATTTAAAGGTTATTTTGGATGAAAATTTATATTTTTAATCAAAATAGAGAATAGTAAATGCAAGAAAAAGGTAGAAAGTATAAAGTATACTTTGGATTAGGCTTAATTGAGCTCCAAATATTGAAATCCCCCTACTCCCCCTTGAATCCTATCTAACAACAAAAATAGACTCACAGAATACTTGTTAAGGTGCATGCCTAGGCGCCCACCTAGGTAGCACACCACCGCAATGCGGTGTGCCTTGCTTAGCTCCTTGCCTCTATTATCGCTTTACATTGTCTTTGTAGGTTTGAAGGAACACTGTGGATTTGATGTTCTATGTGATTGTCCTAATGTTCAAGACAAATATTTGTGTCTAACTTATGTGTCAAACATCTTTTTATATAGAAAAATTACTCTTAGTATGCATTTCCTGATTGTTCTGTTTGCCACAACAAGTGTGTGTCTCCCTTTACATTCAAAAGCTCAAAAGAGTATAGTATATATTTACATCAAGTATCAAGACTAAATGAAACTGTATAGAAACAAAAAAAGGAAAACGCACTATACGTGGCAGAAAAATCACATATACCAATGTTATTAGACTAGAGCGGTCATCAAATAGGTGAGGCTACTGGTTCTTGGTTAACCGGTCTGACATGTAGTTGAACTAGTTCAACCAGTGACATTAATAGTTTATAAAAATATTAAAATGCTCACATCAATACAATATAAAAAATGAATATCCAAAAACTATAGATAGTATAGGCTAAATATGAACTAATTCAACCATGACGAAGGTATAAGTAGAATTCTTAGAATCCACTAAAATCATAACCTCACGTATCAGAAAATATCAATGTTTCGCATGAAATGATACTAACACATGTGATTCTAAACATAATTAGAATCCTTTACAATAGGTGGAGCAAATGTTCCTGTGAGCGTTGATGATGGGAAAATTAGGAGTGTGTGTTTTTTGTTTGTGTCGACGCCTAATAATGGGTCACTTGTTGAGAGGTGGGGAGAAAATTATTCACACACTCATTAACTGAGACATGAGTTTTAGTTAATCAATCTCGTGCATACTTGTTGAAGCGGCTAACTAGTCGCCAGGGGGGGACTAGGCAACTGCCCACAAATGGGCTTCGGCTTGCTGCTCGCCTAGGCCGACTAGTCGGCTGGTCGACTGACTGGCCCAACTAGTCGGCCCAAGTCCTAGTTGGGTGGTCGCTTAATCTGGGATGGAGGCCTAGAAGTTTTATTTTTTTACTTTTTCCCCAATTCTAACTCCCTCCCCACTCCCTGGATGAATATCAATTCCATTCACACCACTATTTTATCAAATAACTTTTGTTTTAGTTGCAGCAATTTAACAAGTACTAAAGGTCTAAATTTAAAAATGGTATGCTACTCCTCTCTTTCTAATTATACTTGTTGAATTTGAATATGTTAAATAGTCTTCATTGAAAATTGTTTTGGGTGTTTATGACATTATTTATTGAATCTATTATATACTTGTATACATGCTTACATTAGTGGATATATGTAATGTATTGTATATAACTATATGTACATAAGTAATATTATGTAAACATTATACCTATGACTGGCTAGTCAACTTGGGCATCCTAATCGCCCTAGTTGCCCAAGCAGAGCAGGTGACCGACTTGTCTCCTTGACAACTGTGATCCGATGCAATCGGTTAACCAGTGGACTAGTCAGTTTTAACCTAGTGGACCGACCACTTGACTAGTTGGATCGCTTATTAATAGGTTTGTATAATAACCGGACTGGTAGGGGTGTCGGTTCACGGTCTGTTTAGTCAAACCGAACGATTTGGATTTTGATAACATTGACGTATACTAAACAAACATATAGTATCATGAGGAGCAAAACAACATCATATCAACAAAATGTGGTAGGCCACAAAACTTGCAGAAGACTTCTCCTCCTTTAGAAAAAGAAAAAATCAGCTAAAGCTCTGGGTCTAGTTCCATATTTACTCTTAAACAACCTCTTATTTCTACTTAAGTGACTTACCAAATGTGGTATGCCACAAATCTTGCAGAAGAGTTTTCCTCCTTCAGAAAAAGAAAACCAGCTAAAGCTCTATGTCTAATGCCATCTCTTCTCAATGCAACTTCCAGACCTTCAAACTATCCTCATAGTCAAAGATATGATGTTGCATGCATTTTTCTTGCTTGTCGCATACAAAACAACCCAAAGTGATGTAGAAACCAAAGTGGTTCAGTACATACACTCTCCTTGAAATATATTTTGACCAAATCCAACAGGAACAATCTTTCTTAGGATTTTTTTATCGTGCACGTGTTCCATGCATCTTTAAGATCAAGGGTGCTCTTACTACTCACCTTTACGACATCTTCTTACTCAACAAAATGATTGGGAAAGATCTTAAAGAAAATAGAAGCAATATGACTTCCTCTTACATCTGGGAAAGACTAAACTCCATCCCTAATGCATCAACATACTTTACAACATTCACCACTCCCCAATCTTCTCATGAGTGAAGAGCCTAGATGATGAAGAATGGTAGTGTAACATCCCATGATTTGAGGTCTCAGATAAAATGATCTCAAAAGGAATGATTGGTCTACCCATATCACCAAGGTGCTCCTTTTCAAGGAGCCCATCACTAAGAACTCCAAAGTTAAGTGTGTTCAGCTTGGAGTAGTACTAGGATGCTGACTAATTAGGAAGTTGATCCCGACTTGTGTGTGAGTGAGGACAAAGCGCACAGTTAAGGTAAGTGGTGGTCTGTGGGGCCAGTTATCATTCCTGAAACTCAACTAGAGCCTTAGGCAGTGGGCTCGAGCCTTACAAATGGTATCAGAACATAACCCTCCAGTAGGTGGGGCCTACATGGGCATGTGGCATGCCAATCTTGAGCCGTGTGGTCCAAGCATGTTGGAAGGGGCTATCCATGGTAATCTAGCCACCCTTGTGCTGGTGGCTGTAATAGAAAGTTGGGTGTCCATGGGCCATTCTGAGTCTACACTAAAATGAGAAAATTATGAGGCCTCAAATCCTGGGACGATACATCTCCCCCAATTAGACATGGTGACAAAAAAGAGCATTAGAGGCAAGAGGTGTAGAAAAGGAGGTATACATGGAATAGGATGAAGAAGAGGTATATAAGAAAAGGAGAGGTGAAGGAAGAGGTGAAAGAAGAGGTGAAGGAAGAGGTGAAGGAAGAGGTGTAAAAGAAGGGGGGTGAAGGAAGAGGTGCGAAAGAAGGGGACGAGCAGAAGAAGAGGAGGATGGGTAGTAGAAATAGAGATGTAGAAAATGGTATGTAGGAGGAGCACACAAAGAGGAGAGGAGGCAATGAGCTCACCTGGTGAAGTAGCGGGTGACGACAGGGAGAGCAGCACCAACAAACTTCACTTGAAGGAAACTCCCTACTGGCTTGGGGTGGCGATGGGCCTTTCTACGGCGGTGGATGGCTTCATGGCAGCCGACAATTGTAATTGGAGAGAAGCATGAGGGCTAGGGTTCAACAGGATAGTCAGGAGAAAATGCGGGGGTGCGCACTGTGCACGTAGGTCGGGGTGTTTTCTCTTCTCGAGCCGCTGAAGTGGATGGGTTAGAAACTCGGCCGATCGGGCTGAAACTGGACCAAATCACTAGTTTACTGGTTGAACCAGTCAATTCACCAATTTTACTCCGTTCAGATGCTATCTTCGGTTTTGAGGGTGGACTGAATCGGTAGGCTGACTGGTTCCCGGTTGAACCGGTTGAACCGTCCGGTTCAGTTTGGTTCTGATAACCATGGGCAGACCCAAAACCTAAATGAAAGATTAGTGATCTCATCATAATAAAAAGGAGAAACTCTGAGTTAAGACAATCATTAGCCTTTGACGAGTCGTCCTAGACACATATTTTAGGCATACCATATTTACTACTATAGGTGCTTAAGATCTCATTAGCCAGAAGAATTGCATCATCAATCCTCCTACCATGATCAAAGGAAATCTAGTTTGGATCAATCAGCCTGGGCAAAAAGAACTTTAACATGTTCGCTAGAATCCTCGTGATTTCTTTATAAATGTTGTACAGAATAATAGGTCTAATGTCCTTTATAGAACCTCTTTACATTTGGGAATCAATGTGATAAACATCTTGTTACATTCTTTCCTCAGTCTACCATTGTAAAAAAAAATTAGCACAACTTTTGTGACATCCTCACCTACTTTACCCCCAACATTTCTTGTAGAATACAGCATTATCAGCGTCAAGGCCAAGAGCCACTTGCTTAAAGATTTCCTTTGTTCAATAAAAAGTTTGTTGAAAGTCCAATTCCCATTCCACACAGTAGAACTACTTCTAGAAGATTTGATTGTTTCATAATAAGAAACAATGTGTTCAGAAATAACGGAAGGAGAAATAACGGAAGGATCAGTGCAAAAATCTTCATCAATTTTTACAGAGTGAATACTATTATTCAGCCTTCTCCTTTTAATAGAGGTATAGAAAAACTTCTATTTTTATCACCTGACTTCAGCCATTGAACTCATGATTTGTGTTCTATAAATTTTTTTCCTTGACAACTACTTCATTTACTTTTCTTCTTAAGACAGTGAGCTCATGTTTCATATTAAGATCCCAGGAGAATAGATCAGTCTTGTTTTGAAGTTGAGTGGCTTGAGTTTCCAGAATTCTAACATTAGAAACATAATTGCCTACAACTTCTCTATTCCATTTAGATAAAACCACTCTAATTTTATTGAGCTTTTGATACACTCAAAACATAGAGGCTCTAAAAAATCCTCCTTCCAAGCATTATTAACAGTCTCTATAAACCCTTCTTAAGAAGACCAAGGGTTAATCTGAATGGGGTCTTAAATATCTTACCGAAGAAAAAATGAAGCTTCAAAATGCGATGTGGTAGAGCACCCCCAAGCAATATTATATATGGATAAGAAATCAGTGTTACAGAGGATCCTAACTTTTTTAGAGATTGTTCTTACACCATTCTTAACTTCTACTGTCCCAAGTAAAAAAGAACCTTTCGTAGGCATATTAGAAGACATGTGGCCTCCAAAGAAGCATTAAAGTCTTGCGTACTAGCTCTTGAAGGTGGATTCCTCCCAATCTTCTCATTGTTGAAACGAGCTGCATTGAAGTCATTGATGGTGCATCAGAGGCTAGAAATAGAGAAGAGAAATGATTCAAACTACTTCACATAATCTCTCTGTCCTTATATTTGTTAGCTCCATGAATAGTAGAGATAAAATCTATCTCGATTGAAGTTAACTTCACAATGAATGACTTGTTCATTAGCATCAATTTTCGTAATAAAAATCTTCGATACCTCCATAGAATCATGATAATAACATATGAATATAATTTCTTATTGGAAACAACATGAGCATCGCTTCACATAGCATTTACTATATAAGATAAATCGCCGTCATTAACTCTTGACTAAAAAATAACGCAAATGTCAGCATTTATCCTAGCAGTGACATCCTGAATGTGAAGGAGCTTGTTGCATGCTCCTCCCACATTCAATTTTCAGGAGAAAATTGTGAAACTTCCATTTGGAAAGTGGTCATTACTACCCCCACCCCAAATGCTTGAAAAAACTCCCCATCCTCTCGAGTCCAGAAGAGAATTTTTTTGGAGATACCTCAATCATCCTGTTGTTAGCATTAACACCCTTTGTGTAGTAAATGTGGAGGTGACTTGACCTCTTAGTGTTTTCCTATCATTCATTCCCCATTTCGACTGCCTGAGGAGTTATCATACTCAGTGATTGAATGGTTGATTCAAGGTTAGGAGGTATGGCTCATGATGAAATTCAGGAGATTTTGGATCTCGTTCTACATCAATGAATTGTTTTGAATCACTAGGGATATCTCGATGAGTTGTCTTTTGGAATCCACTTGTTCCCTGCCCTTGCCTTTATCATCTGACTTCTGACTTTGCTCCCCACACAACGACGGTTTATGCCTGAAGTTGCCACACTTAATACAATGGGAGGGCTCCCATTCATACTCAAAAGGAAATAGAATTTTTGATTCCATCATCTCCCAGGATCACCTGCTTCCTTGGGAAACTAGAATCATTAGGAATGAGAACCTGCATCCTGACAAATTTCAGTCTCTAAAAAGAACTAGTCAGATAATCCACGCACAATGGTTTCCTTGAAAACGAGCCAATCCCGTTGAATATGTCTTCATCCCATAGCTCAATAAGAAGATCAAAGACCTTAATCTAGTTTGGAATCTCCACCAATTTGAGTTTCTCCTTTAGGATACCTCTCTCCCACTTCTTCATAATGAGCAGTTTATCCACCACAAACCACGAGCCATAATGAGCATTTTATCCACCACAAACCACGAGCCTCCTCTAGAGCCATTGTTAGGTCTTCGCCATGCGAGAAAGTAATCAAGAAGAATACCTTACCATGAGATTTGATTTTGAATGAGCCTTTAACTTTCTAGTTTTGAGATAAGTAAGAGACAACCATCGTCCAATGAGGTTCAAGCCCGCACTATCGCCTTAGAGTAGATCAACTTTCCATCAACTAGATCCACTGGAGGCTTTTGGAGTTTAGGCATTTTCCCATTAAATGTAGGCGAGAAGAGATCAACCCAACTTTTCACCTCAGAGGAAACTTAGGCATTTAATGGATTCAAGAATACTCCCTGACTCCTATTGGCCCGAATTTGCACCACCATTGAATGGAAGTCGGGATGGAGCAGGAGGACGCCTAGTAGTCGCCTCCTCATTTGCCACTCCCGTGTCAGAGCTCATTTAAAAAATGACTGATTGTTGTTATTGTGTGCCTTCAATTTAGTTTTTTGTCTAGTGGGCATTTCAGTATTATAAACGGAAGCCATTACTTTGCTGCAGACTTGGGAGCTATACCATTAAATCTCTATATACCTGTTGATCTGTCTCTCTCATTACTTCAATAAATTATTTCTTTATGTTTTAGCATCATCTTTTTTGGAAATTATTTAGAACGATATGTATATACCTACATTATAGTGAGTGATACTATGCAATTGATATCAGTATTTAATATTAGTATTGTATAATACTGCTATTATATATGATGAAGTGTGTACTTATATATGCTCTAAAAAAAGTGTGTAGCTATATGCTATACAAGCCTGTTTGTGCTTCAACTCATCTGTATAATGCTACTGTATTGTATATTTTTTACTTTATTAATATATAATTTTTGTCTGATATTCTAGTATTGTTACAATTCAATACTTTGTAAATTATGCTTGCATATAACACACAGTATTTAGTATAATACTACCACATTATACAACTAAGTATGTACTTATATGTTAATGATATTATATAACTACTGTGACACTGTGTTATACTCTACTCCTGGATAAAACTATGCACTAGTATTATACTATCAAAAAATACTAATATAATACTAGTATACTTCTATAGTATATAACTAATTATACTTATGTAATAACAGTGTTATATAACCACTGCCCACGGTATTATACTACTGACCAATACTATACAATACAAATATACCACTAAATGTTTATTTTTTACATTGACGTTTCGAAGTTTCAGTTGTAATTTGCATACACGTTTTCAAAAACACCGATATTGACAAAACCAGGGATGTTTTTGACAGACTCTCAAAAGAGGCAGAAATCTTGTTGACTTACCACAAATGATAAATTGACGCTTTCATGTGTTGCAGATGGTTAAATTTGGGATTCTTGTTGAAATTTTTAGTTTATTTGACAATACCTGCTTGTAGCTCGTCATTCGTATGAAATATTAAGTGCAAGATGGATGTTATTCATACGGCCACAATACACTGGATGAAACTGACTTGTGCGATCCACTATAATATCTCATTCACATTGAAAGACATTTTATAAAATACAGCTAAAAGTCCAACCATGCTGTATGATAGTTTGGGCCAATAAGAAACAAGATGATTGTGCCGAAATTATAATGCTATAGTGAATCTGAGAGGACAATGAAATATCAATACCAGAAATGTCTATAAACAAGATACAGTGAGTGGTAAGTAATGAGCATAAGCTGCCACTCTTACTTTAGATGGCTCACAGCAAGTAAACTAAAACGCACAAGTGCACTAGCGACAGAGTCAAAAGGGAAAGGTAGATCTAGACTCATACAAGGACAGCTATCAAATACCTAAGGAGACATTTGGATTCGTTGCATCTATAATAAAAAATATGTTTATAAAAAGATTGACCCAAGGTACAGCTGAATGGTATTGAAGGATCACATAACTGCCCCAACATGGATGCAACTCAAGCTCAGATGCTACTGATGTCCTAGTTGTTTCTGTAAGGACCTTGCATGAAACATATTGTCCCACATTGCACATCCCCTGCCTTCAGTTCCTATTACCATGCATTCACATCCACTCTTAGTGGCGTATGCGGTAATACATTCAATATCTACAAAATTTTAGCGGCTTTCAAATCCACATCCCAGTCTATTAAATAGGTCTGCTTGCAGTTATAAATTTCCCCTATATCCAACTACCCACCATATTTTCTGTAAGTTTTTTTGAAAGTCAACATGTTTCTGTTTATGCAATACGGTCATCTATTTAAGCATGATGGTCATGATTTTTTTCCTTTCTATATAATATTTCCCATTTCCATGTTTGACATATATAATATGAAAACAATGATTGTGTACGATTTTCATCTATTTTGTTAGCATCTCTTGGTAACATTCTGGTTTACCACTCCATGAAATATAGATGCACAACATATCTCTACCTTTATCATGCAAAGATAGTGACATCTTCCAATATCTGAATCATTGGTGGATGAGAAACACACAAAGCTATAGTTTGACATACTATGATCGAGCCATCTTCCTGATCAGGGGGATATAGGCATCTCGGGAAATTCCCACTGATATGCCACATTTCTTTTTTGAATTTCATTATCAATGAAACTTGCTTGCAAATTATAATCGATGATTTTAGAGACCAATATTCTATAGATATAAACAGATATCTCATTACCAACAACAATGCTTGCAAATACTACCATTCATTTGATCCCCTATAAGAAAATAATTTGTTCCTCCAGCTATTTACAAATATCTCATCAGTTTTTTCAATATTTTCATCTTGAAACATTTTTTGTATTTCTGTGCTCAATGTTGCCTCTTTCGCCCTGTCTCAGGTGCATATAAAGGCATGTGGAATTGTAGATGACGGGGTTATCATGTAAGTAAAAAGGCTTTTTCCCTATGGTTTAAAATAGTTTCATTCCTTTGGGTACATCACAATTCAGTTTCTAACACTGAACGAAAATATATCCTTTATGCACTGAAAAAGTAGTCCTAAGGTTAGTTCACAATCTTACTTGACTTTTCCACTTTATAATCGATAACTTCTGAATTTAAGAGAGTTCCATATAACCTTTCAGTAGCTCTTTTTTTCAGATCTTTAGAGGTTCTAATTTCTATTAGTCTAATAATGTGATTATCATAAGTATTATTATCGTACATACTTTGTCAGCATTTTGTTTGGATGTTAAGCTTTGCATATTAATGAACAAATACCATATACTGACTATGGTTTGTGTCATGTAGTATGAAAAAAATGCAAAAGTTTGCTGCATTTCTCTCAAAGCCGCCTATCTGAATTATCAGAGTCTCTCCAGCGTAAGGCCAGGGTATTTGCGTACGACCATGCTTCACTTTTTTGCGATCAGGAATGTTGTATTAGTTTTTTCTTGGGTCCCAGATTCTCTGTTTATATTCTTGTATGTTTTCCCAATCCCCAATAACCCCTGTTCTAAAAAAATCCGACACTACCATCATGCCACCATCAAAACCTTTTACTCCCACACCTTTAAAGTAGAAACATGATGGGGACAAGTGGCAATACAACTATGCTCACTCTGCTACCTGTTTCTTTGGGAAGGAGTGATCATCATCCCATCCCATATGTTGAAATTTTACAGTCTTCCCCTTAGCTTGTACAATATGATTGCAGTGTAGCCTGATCCTGTCGGGATTGATGGGATGCTAGAGTAGAAAGACTTAGGTGGTGGATGCAATGGTCACAAACGTTCCCTGACAACAGTAATAGCTCTATAGGCCATAGAGTATTTGTCAAACACACCTAGCATGATCCTGATGTAGACAAGCCTGTTATTACATGAGAGGGATTATAGGATCTTGCTAACCATGGTAGCCAACAATGACTAGATTGGATTCAATCTCTTTAGGGTATGTATGGTGGTCCACCATCTTAGCTGCATGTCGTAAAGGGGATGGTGAATGCCTTTACTGTAGTTTCTTGTGTTGCCAAATGGAGGAGCAGATCACCCATAGGATGTAGAGAAAGTAGCTGGACATGGAAGTGGTCAAGGCTGGAAGACAACGTTACGAGGCAAAATGGTCACTTTAGGATCTCCGGCCATTCAATAGTTGGCACCGTGGCATGTAGAATGGAAGGTTGCCAATTCGTTGTTGCTCCCTTGAGTGGTGTAGGTCCACAAGGTTATGTGTCTCATAAAAACAGTAGCCATTGATGGTGTTAAGGCCACCATAGTGGTCTTAAGAGGAGGTCGGTGGGAGGTAAATGTAACATCCCAAGATTTGAGGCCTCGGATAAAATGATCTTAAAAGGAATGATTGAACTATTATATCATCAAGGTGCACCTCGTTTCCAGGAAGGTCATCATTAAGAACTTTGCAGTTAAGTGTGCTACGCCCAAAGTAATATTATGCTGGATGACTTATTGGGAAGTTGATCTCGGGATATGTGTGAGTGAGAACAAAGTGCGTAGCTAGGCAAGTGGTGGTCTGTGGAGCCAGTCGTAAGTCGTCATTCTTGAAACTCTAGTACAGCCTTAGGCAGTGGGTCCAGGCATTACAACTGGTATCATAGCAGCCCCCTCCATTTGGTGGGGCCCACGTAGACATGTGACACACAAATCTTAAGCCGTGTGGCCCATGCATGTTGGAAAGGTTATCCTAGTTGATGGAGTCACCCTTGTGCCGGTAGTCATGAATGGGAGTTGGGTGTACATGAGTCATTCTGGGTCTGCACTAAAATGGGTAAAATATTATGAGGTCATGGTTGATCCTTGACAAGGATATTAAAATTGTAAGTGGGGGAGATTGTAACATAATAGGATTTGAGACCTCAGATAAAATAATCTTTGTTAATATATGCTTTATGCTTTATATTTAATTGCACTTTAGATTTGTCTTTGTATTGAACTTTTCTTATGTGCCATATCTATTAATTCTATTTGTCACTTTCTCTCTTATCCTATAAAAGAGAGTGTCATGTATTTGTTTTAGACACATCAATTAAAGATAATTTCTCTCTATATGGTATCAAACGATTATGATCCCCCTTAAGTCTTTCCAACTCTAATGCTTCCGACCCTCTCTAACCCTATCCCTTCCCCCTCTCCCAACCTGTCACCACCCACCCCACCCATCTCCTTGCCTCCGTCACCCCCTCCCTCAGCCCCTCGTCATATCTCCTTCCATCTTCCCTCATGCCCACTCACCCACCACCCTCCGCCCTCCCCCTCCCACTTCACACCACCGGCCTACCCCCTACCCTTCACGCTGCCGCCACCCTCCTCCCTCTTCGGGCCCTTTCTGCCACCCTTCAGCCCTCGCCCACCTCTCGAGTCAGTCGCCCTACCTCCAATCCCTATCCCCTTTAAACTACATCCAACTAGCCACCCCCCATCCATCTCTGCCTCTGCTACCTCTTGCAGTCATTGTTTTTTCCTTTCTTCTTTCTCTCTCTTCCTTCCTCTTCTCGTTATTTTTCTACAAGTACTTCCCAAAATAGCATGTTGAAGTCTTAAAGTTGCCGCTCTTTCTCTGCCTATGCCACATGTTGGAGTAAATCTCACACCATGGTTGCGTAGATCCTCTTTGCTTCTTTCTACTACCCCTATGTGGGTTTCTCTGATCTGTTGATACAGATCTACCGCTGCTGCTTAGTGTGTATATCACACTATGTATTTTTCTATCTTTGTTTGCATCATTGCCCTGTCTCCAATGGCGAGTACAAATCCTCCTTGGTCTCTTTGTGTTGCCATTGTGAAACCTGACATATCAAATTATCATCTTTGGTCGGCTTTGTCTGAGCTCTATGTTAAAGCCCAAGGGCAATATTCCCATATTTATTCTGCTGCTTCGACCCCTCCTGATATATCTGCCGATGACAAAGCCAAACAAGCCTACGCTCAATGGACCAAAGATGATTCAGGCGCGATGACGTGGATGGTTAATAAAACAGAATCAAAGATCAGTCAGTCTCTCCTATGTCTTCAGAATGCTAAAGCCATGTGGGATCAACTCTCTCATGTGTACTCCCACCAATAAATACCAAAAGTCTTTGAGATCCTTAAGAATCTTGCAAAAAAGGAGTATTTTGACTTATGGATCTGTTGAAGATCATTACAACCAGTGCTCGGCCCTTTGGAACGAATACGAAGTCTATCATCCCCTCTCTTCTAACATCAAACAAGTTCAGAGCAAACACAATGAACTTGAGTTAGTTCAGTTCTTGGCTGGACTTCCTCACTCTATCTCTAGTGTTGTAGAGTAAATCTTATCCAGTGAGCCTTTGCCTACTCTAAGGGATGTTCTCAAACACATTCAACGTCTCCCATCCATGTCATCCCTATCAGCTGCTTCCTCTGATCATCTATTCTTGCAGTCCGCTCTGATAATTCTGGTAGATGCCTTAGACGTGGACACATTCACAGTAGTGGTTGCTCTTCTGGTGCCCTTGGACGAGGTCCTCCACCTGGATCTGGATGAGGACAACCTCCTACCGGAAATCACTTCTGCGACTTTTGTAGGTGAACAAACCACGCTGAAGACCACTGGGGAAAACATGGTGAACTTGCGTGGGCGAACCAGGTCACCTATGATGCTTCTGGAGATCCCTCTACTGCTACCTCCAGTTCGATTCTGTCCACAGTTGAATGGATCTGCTCAGAGTTTGAGATACTCCTTCAGGCTCGCCTGCCCTTACAACCTCCTATTCAGGATGGAGGTTCTTCTACTTTACTTGCTTCCCATGCCACTCATGGTAAAAATAAATGGGTATTTGACTTAGGTGCATTGACACATATATCTGGATGTTCTGAACTATTTTCTACTTTATCTAAAATGACTAGAGTTCCACCGGTGATAGTGGCTGATGAAACTCAGTTTCCGATGCATAGAATCGGTACTATCTCGCTCTCTTACAATTTGCCCTTAAAATCCGTGTTATATGTTCCAAGATCTCCTCTTAATCTTTTACTTGTTCGTAAAACTGTTAATAACCTTCAATGCTCTATCACCTTTGATCTCGAGGGTTGTGTGTTTTAGGATCTCTGCACAAAGACAGGACGGGGTTTGGTTCGGGCCATTGAGGATCAGATGGAGTGTACTACCTGGACGTGCAACAATCTGCTATTGCTTTTCTGTAATCCTTTGTGACTGGACTACAATGGCACTATCGTCTAGGACATTCGTCCGTTGCTAAACAACAATGCTTATTTCTTAAGAAACCTGATAAAACTTTTCTTTACGAATTGTGTCAATTTGGAAAGCAAACTTGGGTAGTGTTTCATAAGAAAAAAGACATTCAGTCTTAAAATCTATTGATATTTTTCATGCTGATATATGGGGACCATGCTCTGTTACTAGCCTCTCTGGATTTTGCTATTTTATGAATTTTATTGAAGATTATTCTCGAGCGACTTGGCCATTCTTTTAAAAGATTGTAGTAACATTTTGGATACTATAATTCACCTTTATTGAAATTCAAACTCAGTTCAATAAAATTGTCAATTTTTTTCAGACTGATAATGTCTTAGAGTTCAAGCAAAACTTCATTGTCCTGTTTTGAACTGCTCGCGACACTATCCATCAAACTTCTTGCTCTTGTATACCACAACAGAATGGTGTTGCAGAGGAAAAATCGCCAACTTCTTGAAGTAGGTGGTGGGCGTACTATTCTTCTTCACATCATGTCCCCATGAGTTTTTGGCTAAAGCTGCGACTGTGTGCTACTTGATTAACCGCGTGCCCTCATCTGTCTCTGAAAAATCAAGTCTCCTATGCTCTACTATCTCCGGATGCGCCTCTTTTTTGTACCCCTCACATCTTTGGTAGCACATGTTTTGTTAAGAATCTTCGCCTTGAGATATCTAAACTTAACACCTGCTCCACTAAGTGTGTTTTTCTATGATATTCTAGAACTCAAAAAGGATATCAGTGTTATGATCCTACCAATTGAAAGTGGTTTGTTAGTGCTGATGTGGTCTTTTTTGAACACATGACATACTACTCTGAAAAGAGGCCTCTGCATCATCATTGTGACTGGCATTGGCTAAATTTTTAGCATTGCTCTGGGTAAGATACGAGGTCAACTTCATTTTGCTTGGGTTGCTACAAACTTCTCTGCCCAACATTCTAGTTGTAGATGTTGTAATTTGTTGCTTAAAGAAATGAGGAGGAAAAGGGAGTTCATTGAGAATTAGGGTGTCATCCTTGTCATCTTGGGAGTCCAGAGTAATGATAGAAGCATCAAACATATGAACAATCACCTGGTCTCCTTCTGGGTTCACTATTGAGTGTTTATCAAGATATGGCTAGCATCGGCAACTGCAAGTACTACTATCTCAATTTCTGAAGATTGCATAGGAGTTGCTCTATCAACAATCATGGTACTATCTCAAGAAGATGACTATAGTGATTGCTTTCTCTTTCATGACCATACTTTATTATGAATAGGATTTGTAGCAACATGACGGCGTACAAAGAGATTCTCAAAGGAAGTTGAAACATGCATGTCTTCAACACCATCATCTTGTGCAAGCACAGAGAACTTGTTATTTATATTTTGCGTTGGAGTAGCATTCTTGTCAGATGTACGATGAGAGGGCTTCATTGGCCTTCTTGCATGGATATTTTTACCATAAAACGTCATCCAACGATATTCATCTGGAAGCCAGCGCACTCCAGCATCCAGTGGATCACTTGGAGGAAATGTAGCATTAGGTTGTTGTTTTGTGTTAGTTGGATAATCATCAAAGGAACGAGCCATAATCCCGCATCCACAAAAGATTGCAAGTATGGTTTCATACTCAATGCGGTAGGGGATGCCATCTATAAGGATCGCCAAGTGAATTGAAGAGAAGGTATCTGTGTCTAAATTCAGTCTAACAAATTGATCCTTGAACATTGGGTCGTATGCTCGTCAATGCTCAAGAGTCTGCCCAAAGCTTCACCTATCTTCTAAATGGTTACCTCGTTATACAAGTGTATTGGCAGGTCTATTTACTCGTACCCATCAAAAAATATGAGGAAGAACCATGAGATGGAATAAAACCCCAGATCAATACCACACCATAAGGCATGAGCCAAAGATGGACCAAAGGCCCTCTGTCAAGGCTGTCATTCAACATTGTTCACATGATAATTGGACAACATAATAGTTCATACTTATTTTGAACATTCAGCAAGTCGATAACGCGGCACATGCTTCCACAAAAGTTTGATCTATCTTGAGAGTGTGAGGTACTCGATTTCCTTACCGATCAACTTCACAATGATAATAAAGCGCCATGGGCGATGTAGGACTGATTTAGCCTCTGGTGGTATCAGAAGAAAGGGTGAGCCTGTCTTAAATCAGAGACATATCATCCAAGTGCACGAATTGGGATCATCATCGTCAAGGAACAATGTAGGAAATCGTGAAGGTCGCCTAGCAACAGTTGCATCACAAAAAGAACGGACACTGGGAGTAGTAACCGTCGGCATCGGTTCATCACCTGGGTGAGAAGACGCTCAATCCAAGCATTGATACTGATCCCCTACTGAAGACAATGGAGATGAGATGTCCTGTGAAACGGGCGGAGAATTCGAAGAAGCGACACACATTCCGCCATAGACGAGCTTCAGACCAACTTCATATCTGAGTCAGAACTGGGAGATTTGCCCTTGGATCCTGGTCCCCCTGCCGTAGCCACCATGGCCACAACTACCCTGGTGGAGATTCTCTGTTCTCTATTCCTTCCTGTCGTAAAATTGCCTGAGCACTCGGGCTTCAGGACTCCAAAGTTCGCCCCTCCACCCTGTTCCCAATCCCGACCATCCACCTTGTTCTTGGGCCAAACCGCCATAATCCCCTCGCAATGTTTTCCTGTAACCGCTATTGCTTCCACGCGTGGAGAGGAACCCCTTCCTTGTTATGAGATCCTTGTTATCGAATCTTGTCTGATCTCTCCCTTTCAATCCACTCTGAGAGTTGAATTGGTATTAACATAATTAAATGATAAATTTGGTTTAAAAGCTTTAAAGGCTTGAATTTGAATGTTTGAACCGCATCTTAATAGAAAATAGGCGTGCCATCTAATAAATAAAATCCTTATCGTATGGGTTTGTAACTTCATTGGTTAAAGTCTTAGCTAATATAGAACTTTTTATTATTATCGAGGGAACTGACCCCGTATGTGCACAATTGGCCAGCCTATGCGCCAAGTACTATTTTTTAGGCGGCCGCTTAGTTTTGAACACGGGTTCGTTTGTCAGGAGACACTGTCCTTGATCACTTGAACCGGTCTTCGTCGACGTGAGGACATTTTGTCAATGTAGCTTCTATGCTGAATAGAAATTGACGTGCCATATGTTAAAGAAATTGCTTATTGCATTGGTCCGCAATTTTTATTGGTTAAAGTCTTAATTAACATGGGAATATTTGTCAATGTAGCCTTTTGTGGTTTTAACTATTATGTCTTTTTTACAAGGACCTATGTTTTGGGTCTGGTTACAAATTTTGTTTGTTTTGCTTAATAATATGCTAGCCACATCGAACATACTTGTCTTTGCTGTGGTTGAGTGAATGGCTTGATGAAGTTTTTGCTGATTACTTGTTGGATTTTCTAAGCAATAACTGCCCATATGTAACACATGCATCTCTTATAAGAGGGTTACATGTGAATACTTGTATATCGTATATCATTTTTTCTATATGCTCATAAAAAAACGTAATCCAATTTCTTTTGTTTGCAGCTACATATGTCAAGAATCCCATATAAGAATCTTTGTTGCCCGTTGCCATTGGTATTGTATTTATATTATTAATTTCTATACTGTGATTTATGTTGTATATAGCATAGTTAATAAAACTTAATACTATTCTGATGCCTTATTCTAAATACATTTTAGTTTTATCATATTGTTTATAGTTTGTACATTTTTTTTCAAAATGCAGAGATTGAAAAAGCAACTACTGAAAAAAATTGACAGGGCTTACAATTTTGTTGACTATGCAATTTTAAAGGTGATGATTATGCTATTTTTTTTATATTTCTTGCACAATTTATGAACACTGCATATATGTGTGTTGGTGTGTGATCTCACAAAATTGATACATTATGATTCCCTTTACTTTTGAGTAGTCTTTTCTTTCTAGCTTTAGTGCTAATTCTCTTTAAAATCATTCAGCGTTTTACCTCTGCCCTTCGAGCAATGCAAGCTAAAGTTCATTTGGTAGAGAATCTTGCTGGTAAGAAAATTTCATTTAGTGTTAGTTTTCCGGTTCCAATCTCATCTTATTTACCATGGATACATTCGTGATGTTACTGTTCTTAGGCACACCATGTGTATCCACGGAAGGAGAAAGTGAAGATCTTCCCGTGAAGACAACATGAGATCGACTTTAGTGGAATCTTATCTTTCCTGAAAAGCAGTACTAGATATGGCACCGAGGGACCACCTTACAACGACTCGATATTCTTCCTCCCCAACCGGAGAGGCATAAGTGTGCCATTCCAAGTTTTGGTCTTGTTTATCAGAGAATTGAAGGGAAGCTCAGATTCGATCATAAAACATTGTCAATAATCACCATTCAGACTCATCCATATGCATAAAGTATAAATATATTACATGTTTTGCATTACATATTATATAAATGTATATACATCAAAATGTCCAATTTCTAGGCCAAAGTCTGCATAGGATTCCATCTATAAAGTCTGCTCAGATTTTTCTTTCTTACATCTTATTGTTTCTTGAAAATAATATAAGTCTAGTATACCATTACAAAGCACGCTGAACATATGGACACAACATATGATATAACATATTTATATAATGATTGGGAACACGTTATATATTCAAAGACAAATATCTTAATACTAACTCTGAAAAATTTAAATAGTATATATCGACATGTATTTTTTTCTAAATATAGTATCATGGAAACGAATACAATTTTTGTACTTCCATACATCATAGAGATTTTAGAATTGAATAGCGTATATCATTCATCATAACTACCGATACATTTGTAGATATTCTATCCTTATGCTGGAACGTGTTGAGCTACATCAAGTGTACTATTTTTTCATGATCACGAGTAGCACGACAATACATCATTTCATTGTTTTATCTTTTTTTTTGACCTTTTTATACTCTAAAATGTTTGTATATGAAAATTAGGTATTATAAATGCTTATTTAATGCGCATCCAATAATTTCTCACAAAATCTTGATCTGATATCCATTCTAGCTTTCCCATAGGGTTATAAGGCCTAATTAGGATTTGTAAGTAAATGTACATTTTGTGCGTGCATATTACTACTTGAATTTACAAATTATTTTTGATGCTACTATGATCTTGAATCATGATTCATGATTTCCCTCAACAATAGCTATTTATAACAATCACTATGTTCTTCTAATTTCATTAGCACCTTTGAAATAATATAATAATAAAGCATATTTAAAAAAAATAAGTGCCTTTGATGACTAGCAAAAGTATGGGGTCAAAATGCTTGTCGCATGATCTTCCATCATATGATTCTATCTATTATAATTACACATCAATTTGTTACATATGAATGCACCTATGAAATATATATTCATTTGAAGCATCGATTTGTAAATCTTATGTTACCATAATATAGACATAAAATATCAATATGTAAATCAATTGATTAGCACTCCACCATTAAGACTACATGCAATATGGAAGTTGGATTAGTGTTAATACAATTAAAAGTATAGATATGGTTTTAAAAGTTTTCGTCTTGAAATTTATATGCTTGATCTGCTTGATAAAAAAATTTCCATGTCATTACTAAACAAATTTCTTATTGTAATGGCTTGCAACTTTTGTTGAAATCATAGTTAACACGAGGGTATTTTGTCATTGTAACTTGTAGAATTTTGACTATTTGTATTTTTACAATGTTTTGGGTTTGGTCTCATTTTCTTAAGAATGCACTATCCACATTGTAGATACTTTTCTTTGAGCAGTTGAGTGAATGACTTGATGAAGCTCTTGTTGGGTACTTATTGGATTTTCTAAGCAAGAACTACTATATGTAACACGCATGTCTCTTATAAGAGGGTTATTGGTGAATTATTGCATAGAGTACACCATTTTTTGTATTTCTCATATTTTAAAATCTGCAATCATTTTTTGTGAAACTACATATGTCAAGAATCCCATATAAGAAACTTCGTTGTCCATTGCGTTTGGTGTCATTTTATATTGTGACTTTCCTTGTACTTCGGTATGTATTGTAGATATCATATTGAAACCTACCGCGAAGATGTTTTTCTAGTGCAATTTTGGTTTATCACATTTTTATAATGAGCACAACATAATTTTTGTAAAATGCAAGAACTAAAAAAGAAAATGTTGAAGAAAATTTACATGACTCATAAAATAGTTGAAAATGCAATTGTATCAACGATGATAATTCCATTTTTTTAAATTCTTATACAATGTATGTTCACGAGATATGTGTGTGTTGATCTAACAAAATTGATGGTATTTTGGTTGCATCTACTTTTCAACATCCTTTCATTTCTACTTTTTTTTTAGTGTACCTTCAAAAGAAAGAGCTCCAGTGATCTCTTTTGATACCATTCCATGTACTTTCCCTACCCTTTTATTAGTGCAAACTAAGTTATTTTGATAGAGAGAAAGTGAAGATTTCTTATCGTACTTTCCTCTCCCTTTCATCAAGCATATTTACCATGGTTATATATTCGATGTTACTATTCTCAAGCACATCTTCTTACATTGAGCCATTTGTCTATTTGTAAGGAGAAGTGAAGATTGTTCAGTGAACGGCAACATGAGATCAAATTTATTAGAAGTTTTGTTATCTTTCATAAAATTTAGTATTTAGTATGGCATAGAGGGTCACCCCTATAATAATCCATACTTTTCCTCCCCAACTATGACCACGCCAAGAATGTGGTTTCAAATTTCATCTAGTTTGTCAAGGAACTCAAATGAAAATTAAAATCAATAATAAACATTGTTGATAATCACTATCCAAACACATTTGTATGTATTAAACATAAACATATAATTTCTTTGCACATTTGATACATATACATGCATCAAGTTGTCCAACGTCTAGGCCAAGATTTACTTAATATTCCATCCTACACGTATGCTCAAATTCATTTGTCTTACATTATTTTGTTTCTTGAAAATGTTAGAAATCAAGTAGATCAACACAGAACATGCTGAATATGTGGACACAACATATAATATAACATAATGATTGATATATAAGAGTAAAGAGGCACATCTTACATAGCAATATAAATATTTTAGCACCAACTCTTGAAGATTCTATAAATATATTTTGACATACTTTCCTTCTTTCATTATTATGAGAACTATTTCCTTACAATCTAAGCTTTTTGAATCAAATATCGTATATAATTCACCATATTTTTGGGTGTAATTAGTGTGAATCTTATTAATTACCAACTTTGGGTATAGAATAAGTATGCACCCCCTAAAACCTACATACCTAATAGGGTTCCATGTAGGGAACAAAGCAACCTCTCCACGCAGGGAGCATAAATCGGCGAAATGGTTATCCAAAGGCCAACTACAATTCCGTCATATAGATTGGGATACTATATAGGGACCAAAACTAGGGACATCTTCACAGAGTGAGAAAACAAAACCCAACAAGATATTACATCTTCATTGGAAGAATGGAAAGGATCAAGACCTCATGCAAACAAAGAACAAGACATATCTGGCTCAGAAACAAATATTGAGAGACCATCCCTGACCATTAGATAGAATCTATTATTGTATCCAGCTCAAGTTTTGAAGTCCTACCAGTCTTGCTTTTCTTAGGCTTCTTCTTTCCACATCATTGCACTATCTATCTCCCATAGCCTAGAGCTACTTCTAGAGTAGGAGAAGAATATAACTCCTCTAGATTTAACCCTTCGACTAATACCTTTGGAGAACTACATAGCATGTTAGAATCATTCAAGGGTGAGACAGTAGTAACAATTGAGATCGAGTAGTATCAGTGCTCTTCTCGCAAGAGTTTTGAGAACCAATTGAGATATTGGTAGAGTCACCGACAACCTATTAAGATCTAGATGCCTAAACTTCCACATCTCCCCTGTTAGAAGAAGAATTGGCACTTGCCTCCATGTCATTTTATTGAACAATTACTCCCGTCGATTTGTTTCCTACCCTTAGTTGCAGTTCACGTACTGGAACTTCTTTCTTGGTCACCAAAGGATAAGATGAGCACCTATGACCAAATCTCTTGCTACCTAAACGAACCAGAGGTGTAACCACCTGGGCCCACTATCCAAGTCTCTAGCAAGGGTTCAAGAATGATGACTGGCCCCACAAACCACCACTAGCCTTAAGTGCGTGTTTTGTCCTCACTCACGCGCAAGCGAGGGTCAACTTCCTGACTGGTCACCCATCATAGTACTACTCCAAGTTGAGCACGCTTAACTATGGAGTTCTTTAGTGATGGGCTTCCTAAAAAGGAGGTGCACTTTGGTGATATGGGTAGTCCAATCATTCCTTTTAAGATCAACTTCTCTGAGGCCTCAAATCTTGGGATGTTACAATCTCCCCCACTTAGACTCTTGACGTCCTCATCAAGTCTCAACTATATAGCCTCATAATTTGACCCCATTTCAGTACAGACCCACAATGGCCCATGGACACCCAACTCCCTATCATGGAATACCAGTGCAAGGGTGGCTACGTCAACCATGGACAACCCTTTTCTACACGCCTACACCGCACGGCTCAAGACTGGCATGCCACATGCCCATATGGGCCCCACCTACTGGAGGGGTTATGGCTCTAATACCATTTGTAACCGCCTGGGCCCACTGCCCAAGGCTCTAGTAAGGGTTCAAGAATGATGACTGACCCCACAAACCACCACTAGCCTTAAGTGCGTACTTTGTCTTCACTCACGCACAAGCCGGGGTCAACTTCCCGACTGGTCACCCATCCTAGTACTACTCCAAGATGAGCACACTTAACTATAGTTTCTTTAGTGATGGGCTTCCTGAAAAGGAGGTGCACCTTAGTGATATGGGTAGTTTCTTTAGTGATGGGCTTCCTGAAAAAGGAGGTGCACCTTAGTGATATGGGTAGTCCAATAATTCCTTTTAAGATCAACTTATCCGAGGCCTCAAATCCTGGGATGTTACAATCTTCCCCACTTAGACTCTTGACGTCCTCGTCAAGTCTCAACTATATGGCCCCATAATCTGATCCCATTTCAGTGCAGACCCACAATGGCCCATGGACACACAACTCCCGATCACAGAATACCAGCGCAAAGGTGGCTACGTCAACCATGGACAACCCTTTTCTACATGCCTGGACCGTACAGCTTAAGACTGGCATGTCACATGCCCATGTGGGCCCCACCTACTGGAGGGGTTATGGCTCTGATACCATTTGTAACCGCCCGGGCCCACTGCCCAAGGCTCTAGCAAGGGTTCAGGAATGATGACTGGTCCCACAGACCACCACTAGCCTTAAGTGTGTGCTTTGTCCTCACTCACGCGCAAGCCGGGGTCAACTTCCCGACTGGTCACCCATCCTAGTACTACTCTAAGTTGAGCACGCTTAACTATGGAGTTCATTAGTGACAGGCTTCCTGAAAAGGAGGTGCACCTTGGTGATATGGGTAATCCAATTATTCCTTTTAAGATCAACTTATCTGAGACCTCAAATCCTAGGATGTTACAAGAGGTTTAGCAATAAACTCAGTCTTGAGAAGCTTTGGTTCTCCATTACCTCAACCATAATGACCTTGGGAAAGTTTGATGTAGAGTTAACTTCTACACACCTTTGCATCCCCAAGACAACCTAATGTAAGAGAAACATCATCAAAGTCAAGAGGCCTGCCTACAATACTAGCAACTCTATCTAGCCGATCTAGATTCCACAACACTCCATGGTTCTCGATCTTCAGCCAGATAGGTATTTGTAGGAAAGAAAGGGAAGGAAGAATAGAACCAGGTTCCCAAGCTTGGAATGATGACCAAAGCGCTATCAAACATTCACAAAGTTTCATCCAAAACCCACTCTCTTTCCTTCAGTGTAGGCATCTTAACTATGAATCCTTCCTTCTCTTTAGCGATGACTTAAAAAGTGCCACTCGACCTCCATTGTCGATGAATCCACCATAAGAGTTGGCTATGATATGAATTTCTCCCAGTGAATCAAATCGATAGATTATCCTTCCAATCAGGAATGAGGTCTTCATGACTTGAGATCGAGGCACATTTGACTCCCTTTTGAATCAATGGATCAACATACCCAATAACTGCCGCATTCATTTTCTCCCGACCATGCCGACTCGCCAACAGCCAATCCGACGACTAAGGGATCGTAGATGAATCTTATCTGACCTCAGGAGGAGATGACGAGGGAGGAGGAAATGGTGGAAAATCAAGAATCACACCCAATTCCTCATCCTGGTTTCTCGGGGAAGAACACACTTCTGGTTTGATGGGAGAGTGAGTGGTGGTGTGTGAGCTTTCCTCTTCTTTTTCCACACATGAGCATAACATAGGAGTCATAGAAGATGACTCATCATCTACTATGCCTTCGATCACCCCAAACCCCCTAGGTTTTGCCCCAACCTCTCCCTCTTGCGTGATTCCTTCTACTGGCCATCCTTGAAACTAAAACTAGTATAATTCTTCATAATTACTCATACATTTGTATAAGTTCTACCCTTAGTGTATGGTTGAACCTATCAAGTAAATCAAGTGTGATATTTTTTCTTGTTCATAAATAGCACACACATATTGTGTCATGGTTACATACTAGTATGTTCTATGAAGTACTTCATAGATTATCTACGCCCTAAAATCAGTGGTAAAATGGTTATGTATTATTATTGACATAATCAATATGCATTCAATAATTCGTCACAAAATTTTGAATAGACATCTGTTCTAGTTTTGCAGTTAGCATTATAAGGCCTAAAATAGCATTTGTAAGTAAATATACATTTTTTGTGTACATACAGGAATTCACAATTGATTTTTATATGTTATTCGATCTAATAATCAAGACTCCATTATTTTTCTTTTGCAATATTATATATAACAAGTACGACTTTCTAATTCTGTCATTAGCACATCCAAACTGATTTAATCATAGTGCCAACATACAAAATATAATAAGAGCCTTTCATAATTAGCACTTTGAAGTATGATGTCAACGTGCTTTTCATACAATCTTCCATCATATTGTTCCATTTATTATTAGTATTATCTTATTTACGTGTATATACACTCAAGAAATATCTATCCATTTGAAGCATCAATATGTAGATCTATCGCTTCCGTAATGACCAAAATACAATCATTGAATCCATACATACTTTTCTTATGTTTCTCTAACCTATATTTACTGTTAAACAAGTTAAGCAAGATAAAACTATTTTCTATAGTAAAAACATGAATGTACTTATATTGGATTAAAAACAAAATGTTGGATCATCATTGTATGACCTAGGTGTTGTCACACATTGATTAGGAAAACTCATAGGTCACCCTATTTTGATGTTAGAACTGATTTGTAAGGTTGTGGACTAGATTACCCATTTGAATTCTCTTTCCCAACATCATTAGTTGGAATAAAATCTTACTGCATTAGTTGTCAATGCGAACTCTATCACCAGTTACAATATTTCTCTTCTCACTATGCCACTACCTTGATCTTGTGGGTGGTGATCAATCTAATGGTGAGCTACAAAGATACAGAGGCCCCTGGGGCATCAATAATGAACTACTTGAAGCTATGACTTGTGACAGTGGCCTCGATTAGGGAATCTCTTATATATCACATAAGCTAGGTTAGAATTTGTGTCTCCACCCTTAATCATTGGAAGTTTTTGTCTGTGTGTTGTTATCCAACAACCTTTTTATCCTCAAGATAATCTTACCTATTAGAGTTAGACCCTCAATGTCTCCTCGCATCTTGCAAAAAAAATTCATTATAAAATTAAAACATGCACACACAAAAATTGCAATCAAAACATTATTATAAACTGTGCAACAATACAACTTATAAAGTGCTAGCAAAAATTGCAATCAAAACATTATTATAAACTGTGCAACAATACAACTTATAAAGTGCTATATGCGATATGTGTTGTTGGGGTGAGCATATCACCATGGAACGAAGAAGAGAAACAAAGTCAAGGAGAAAGTATAAAAGGGAGAAATGGTGGGTAGCCTCTAGTTGATGATATAAAGGGGGATTACACAACCTTACACAACTAAAGGGGATTTCTCTTCATTCCCATGCTTTTACTCATGCACTGATAAAAGAAGAGAGTTGAGAGGAAGGAGGAAGGATAGAATAAAGATGAAGGATGAGAGAGGTCATTTGGGAGGGGGTATCTAATTCCATCTAATGGTGATATCCTATACTCAAATTTGATGGAGTATAGATGTGACATTATCGTCTTCCAAGAAGAAATATCTCACATAATGTTTAGGTTGGGGTGCGTTACTCTTGAATCATATAATAAGATTTATTTATAATATGTATTACTCATCTTTTGGGATAGCCCAACTTGATCAGTGTGTGTTTGATTGGTTGAAACCTTGCATGGCCAGCCTTGACTATCAACATGTATCCCAACTTTTGAGATGGCACGCTATTTTGAGCAGAAATGTCAACATTTATCTAGGTAGCCAGATGGGTGCCCAAGTGCCTAGTCTGTATCCAAGTGGGTTCTTGAATATCCATAAATAAAAACTTGTTGTAATGATATAAGACTATATTATTCACTATGATGATCAACCGTACGGGGACCAAAATACTATAGATTTAATTATACAATCTATTGCATTCATAGCTAGATAAGATTTTTTATACAATTGATGCATAGTCATGTGGTCCAAACACTTGCATGCTGGATTGGGTTGTTCTTCTCATGCACGATTATTAAGTTTGTATGGTATATGTTGTAAGAAGAATCATATTATGAAAACCAATTAGGAAAATGTGTGCCACTTCTAACTATACTATGTTAAGAAAGAACTAAAAAATGAATATAGCGACCATTCATGTGACATCCAACTCATAAAAACAAGATTAACTTAAGTGGAAGCGAATTATTAGCAGCGGATTACTGAAAATCACTGAAAATTTAAAACTTTTTACAAAGAGATCCACACATAGGAAATTTTTTCCATCAAGAACCATTGTATAACATTTACATTCTGGTTCAAACGTACATAACCTGTACCATCTCTTTTCAGAGACTACATCATCAACTGCCTTATAAATATTATATACAGATAGCATACGAATCTCAAGCCATTAAGCCAAAACCTCAGATCGACTCATAAAACACTGACTAAAAACTCTGAGGACCTGAGAGTACAGAGACGACACATAGGACTTTCTAACTAAATAACTTGACAGAGAGTATCTCCACCTGAGATCTCACTGTTGTCCCTGCTGTTACTACTGCTGTCCATTCCCTGCAATGGAATTCTGCATCTTTGTCCACGTCCACCTAAAAAGTTGGATCCCACGTGGGTGAGACAATTGTAAATTGCCCCAGCGGGAGATATAACTCTCCGCCAAAACATTGTTATAGTAGTTTATTAAAATAAACTGAGTAGAAGGATTATATATAATCAATAGCAGGTGAGTCACTTGTATGAACAAAGTGAAGTAATCTCCTTTTTTAGGGATAACATTGCATCTACTCATGGTAGACTCATAGTTCATCCATCTACTTGTAATGAATATAATAGATATGAAGAACATCAATAAACTACAGATATATAACAGAAATGTAACATCAGCCAATGAATTTCCGTATTCAATCCTTAAGTAAACATGTTATACGACTGATTTTATTTTACAAACACACTTATGCCCTGAGGAGATGAGGTATACCGCACATACTCCAACCGACCACTGCGAAGTCGAAATCGGTACCATACATAGATCAATGGAAGAGCCAGATTCCCATGACCTCTCACATCCCGGTCAGTGCGGGACAACAAGCAAGACTGTGTTAACTGCTCAAAATAGCTTTCCAGGGTATACTGAAACTTCGCTATAGAGTTACATCGTCAATTGCACTCTCATCGACCGTCGAGAGATTTGTTGTTTATCTTCATCGACCCGACATAAGTATTAGGGGGAGATGTGTACGACATCTATCCCAATCATCAGGAGATTAGTGATACATCCATCCCGACACATGAAGGATTGAGAGGTTTGATGTTTACCTTCCCTCAAATCTCTTCACCGGATGTAAGGATATTTTTCGTCCATTCACCCCCACATATTCAAAATATGCGTTCCGGGTTTTGCCGTGGGCACCCGTTTCACCATCACCTATTCTTGACGATGATGGATCTATGGTTAGGGCTCTACATGAAAAGATTTCACTTGATTAATTAAGTACATTTTCATATTCTTTTAGCATCAGTCAAGTTCTCAAATAAGACTTATTACAACAATGCTATAAAGAGACATGTACTACTTTTATCATATACTTATCAGTCTTTCAAAGACCTTGGGAACTCAATCCCTCATTTCAATATTGGGAATTCTCATCCCTTCACATTCTCATCACCATAATCATATGGTTATGGGTATTCAAACCCTTAACTCATCATTGAGCACCATTACCACCTATTAGGTAATTATCATCTTCAGGTCATCTGACCAAGGCATTTAGGATACTTGTTACACACGCATCACACCTGGCTCACAAGGCCATGAAATATCTTGTCACCTCTTTCTAGGTAACAACTTACTCATGTGACTCATAGAATCCATGCACATTTCTATTTTTATTAAGCAACAAAAACATCAAGGCACAAAAGGCCAATCAACATTTATTATATAAATGTCACAGCTCAAACCTGGCTATATTCATCATCTCATAATATCGGTATGGCTATTAGACATGATAACAGTCATACAAGATATTCATCACATCATGTGATACAATAGTAACATCATTATTCCTTTCCCAGGAATTAGGGTTTACTATCAAATAGGGCTTTTCATTCCCTTTACCCAAATTAGGGTTAGGGTTCCCCATTTCTCATTAATTAGGGTTTCATGATTACATTAACTGTCCAACCCTTAATTCATTATTCCACACCTTTGGGGCATTCAAAGATATCTTAAATGATTATTCAAGATCATTATTCTCATAATATAGCATTAATGATCATCAATTCAAGGTATGAGTTCATTTCTCATCCTCATCATGGTATGACTACATCATACTCATCATTGGGATTAACCCCATTCTCAAGGTACTTTAAATTAACACTCATCAAAGTGCAACAACTCATTACATAACATTGTAATAGTTGCATAACACACTTCATATGTTTCTTCCCCAATTATATTGGATTTGAAGTGTATCAAGGTATATAAACCCTGAAGTGCTTAATGTGATAACTATCATATCTTGATGTATCACTTTCTCATCATTTCAGACTCTCTTGAGTTAACCCACTTATCTTGTATTAAGGTATTTCTCTTCTTAATACATTACATCACTAAACTCTCACCTATAGCATATAATGCATAGGACAGGCATTAGAATTGTCCAATTATCTTTAATGATATGGACTTGTCTAATGCTAGAGACATTGCTTACAATAAGGTTGCTTATAATCAACCACATGAAATGTTTCACCTTTATAAGGCCATTCCTTCTATCTTCTAACTTAGGGTTTCTCATAACATAACCCTAGAATAATATTTCACATGGAATCATCTTTAATTAGGACTTCACATGGAATCACCCTCAACTAGGGTTTCACATGGAATCATCCTTAATTAGGATTCCCACCATTGTCACCCACAATTTGGGTCTACTAATCATCTCCATTAGGATTTCATTCAATTATCCATAATTAGAGATTCACTATTCATCCCAGTTAGGGTTTTACATTTCATTTCCCTAAATTAGATTTTCACATATCATTACCCTAGATTAGGGCTACATCCTCACCCTCAATTAGGGTTTCATTTAGAATTGCCCTCAACTAGGGTTAGAACTCAATAGCCCTGTCAATTAGGGTTTATGTTCATGATTAGGGTTTCATGATCTCTCTACTTAAGGATCACACCCTTAATCACCACATGAATCGTATTTATGTATGAATTAATGCTAACATCTTCTCAACTTGATAAGGTCACATCATCCTTTCAATCAAATACATACAACTATGATTATCATAGTGTACCAAGTCATTGATCCTATAAGCAATTACGGTTCATCCCTTAATTGGCACTAATCACCTAGGTACTATTAGGATTTCAACCTTTGTACCTTCATTGATTATCATTACTAATCATCATTGGATCAAGGGATTATTCATCATCTTAATTCTTAAGAGATTGAATCATATTAGACCTTCATTACATAAGGTATCCAATTGAATTGACCAATTGAGTCTTCAAATACAATAGGTGTCCAAGTGGATTAACCAATTGAATCCTCAATCAACTTTGACTACTTCATCCCCAAATGGTCTTGGTCTTTCAAAGTTCAAACGGTTTGAAACCGTTTGGTAAAGGTGGTGCTTGAGACCGTTTGCTAAAGCAAAGTACTTGAAATCGTTTGCTAAAGCAACTTTTTGAAACCGCATGGGCTCAACCGGTTTGGGATCGTTTGGTCCCAAACGGTCTTGAGACCATTTGGTCCAAACCTCCTAAAAACTGCATGGACCAAAAATAGTCTCAACGAGACCGTTTGATTCCAAACCTCCTTAAAACCGCATGGACCAAAAATAGTCTCAACCAATCAAATTGAATTAGGGTTTCCAATGTTGATTCCTTCAATCATTGAATTCATGTAACCAATCATCAATTGGACCTATCATCATACTTCAATTGAGTTAAATAGGTCAACCTTCAACTGATTTGACCCTCAATTGACTCTCAATTAGTCATCAATTAGGGTTTACATCAATTGAATTAGGGTATGGAATCGATGATCCTTCAACACTAATCAATGTAAGACTAGTTACTTTGAAACCATTGAACCATCATCCAAACTGAACATGACCTGACCCCAAACGGTCTTGAGGTCATTTGGATGACCTCCGAACGGTCTTGAGACTGTTTGCCCATGTTATCATCAAAATACAAGTCAACCAAATAGGGTTTGGATCATTGGATTGATCACCAAATCAGCAATTGATTACACTTCAACTTAGTATCTTTGGATCTTCAATTGCTTAACCATACTCAACCCTAGACCTCCAAATGGTCTTGGGTGACCTACAAACGGTCTTGATACCGTTTGGGTGATCCCCAACGGTTTTGAAACCGTTTGGGTCAATCAACCCAAGTTTCCAACTTAATCAATTTGGAAATCAGCACTTAACCCGATTAGGGTTTTGGTGATTGATTGACCTTCAACTCATGAACCAATTGGAACTAACCAATCATAATTGATGGGTCATTAACCTAGATCATTTTCAACAGATCTCCAAATGGTCAACCCTGGTCAACACCACCAAACGGTCTGAAACCGTTTGGTCTCATGCGGTTTGGTGAAACTGTTTCCTTCTAAACAGTTTGAAACGGTTTGCTCCCAAACGGTTTGGGAAACCGTTTGAGCAACTCAATCAAAACCATTTGCCTTAGATATTTGGAGAGGTGTGTGGTTATAGTCTTAAACCTCTAAACTCACGAAACCTGCTGTGGTTTCCATGGTGATTGCATCAATCAACCAAATCGATTATTGTAAATATGGAAATGATCATTATTTGATAAGGAATTGAATGCAATAACAAAATCAAGGGTTCAAGTTATAAAAAACAACTCCAAATGAGCTCCAAATCTCCATGTTCACGGCAAAAATGGTGGATGCAACTCCTTTCACCATTTCAAGGCTCGTCCTCAAGGTTTGAGTGAAAAGGAATGGTTAGAATTGAAGAGGAGATCGAAATAGGAAGAAATCCATAATTTATTTTCGATTTCCACCATGGAATCAAGGTGAAATGGATCAAGAACCTTACCAACAGGTTGGGGGTCGTCCTCCTGACCCTCCCAAGCTCCCTTGGTCGTTTCCCAAGCAAGGAGAAGAAGTGGGGTCGAAAAAGCATTCCATTTGGCTTGTAAAAGGTTCTTTTATAAAAATTAAATGAGAGAGAATATGCTTTGTAAAAAAATCAAATCAATCCCAAAAATGTGGCTGCCTCTTCCCACCATCTTCCTTATGGACGAGGATATATTGTTTGCCTTTTATTCCTCTCAATTATCCATGATTTAAAGAAAAGAAAATCAAGCACCTTAAAGCATATTATATTAATATCGATATGTGAGTGGATATTTCTTTTTCTTATAAAATTGTGTGTGAGTTATCCACTCCCTTGGATATTTTCATGGTCGTTGCAAGGCTCAAAGATTTCCACACACATATGAATACAACCATTTTAATTTTGGTTGAAGGCCCTTTAATTAATACATTTATTTTGCCCTAAATTGAATTAGGGTTTCAATTAGGATTAAATCTTGATTATTTTAATATCAAGATTCTCTCTCCTCCAACTTAATTCAAATGAGGCGCCCCTCTCATTTTATTTGCTCTACATGATGTCAAGAAACATTAGGGACCTTATTGAAGTGGTAAATTACATATTGCGCCCTAGGTTTTGGGTAAATTGCACATTACACCAAAACTAGGTTTTCATGCACATACATTACTTTATCATCTCTTTCTTGGTATTCAGGCTTCCATAAGCCATACCTCAGTATCATTTTCACTCTCATGATGCTTCAACATATGAGGAACATATTATCATGCACAATTTGCACTTAAACCCCTCAACTTGGGTAATTTGCACTTTAGTCCAGAACAAGCAAACATTGCTTCAACATTATTCAAAAGGGATTAGAATTGCAACATAAGTTCCTCTTGAGGCCTAATTACTTTTCACAAGATGAGATTAAGAATTTAATCACCTTTCTTAATCAAAACACCTAGGGTTAAAGTATAACCCAGGTCAGGCATGTTACAATTCATACATACAAAAACAACTAATGAGCTACAAAGATGTTGCATTATGAATTGTGGTGTGTTCTAATTTATTCTTAAAAATATGATGGACGGGTTAATCCAATAATGGATTCAAAGTGCATCATTCTCAATTTACGAAATGAAATCATTGGTGTAGTTCACTAACATAACTCAACTTACATATCAACATACACATAATGGATTTGCACAAGGTAACATTTTTGTCTACCAACATGGTGAAAAATTTAACATTGATCTCATTCGAAGTTGCACATGTAGTAGGCAAAAGATGACAACCAAGTCTGAGCTCGAGTATGAGTTGCATATGCAATAGGGAAAAATGACAACCAAATATTACTTTCCAAATTGTTAACAAATGACTAGAAATCTATTAGGAGTTACATGTACAAAAGGAAAAATATTTATAAACCAAGTCTTACTTGCATGACATGAAATAGCTATTGCAACATCAATTCCTTGACTAGTGAATTGGTAGTGTAATAGTATCATAACCATGCTAGCAGCATCGACAAAACTCGTTAAACCAAAGAAGACATTGATGAGTATGCCATTGATGTCTTGAATTTGAGGATGTCTCATAGTGACTTTGTTTTCAAACAATATGAAAGCACACCTAGAACATATTCGATGATTCTAATGATGATAACAATCCTAGCATTGTTTTAGAATATTACTTTGGGTAACTTAGATGGATGAAGTCTCTTGGTCCATCTTTTTGAGAAACCTACAAAAACCAAGGATATCCTCTTGAAAAAACATGCACTTATAAGAAAATACAAAATGAAAGGATGATAGGAAATAAACTTCCTCTTTTTTCTCTGAAACATTAGTGAAATACAAGAATTATATTTTATGGTATTGTGGAATGACTTGATGTCATATATGTAAGGAGTGGGACCCATGAGGGGATCCACTCCTTACTAAATTTGAGAAATAAATCCATCTATTCCAAACACACTAAAATGCATGCAAGAATAGGTGTAAATTTTTCAATTTTCAAATGATGATATAAAAAATGACCAAAGTATTGTAGCGGAATAATAAATCATGAGTATATTCAATTTTATCAATTACAATAATCTCTCATTAAGGTTCTTACATGAAAGAAATAACTTTGAGATATAAGAATGATAGATAAACTATCTCAAGTCCATCTCCCAAGAGTTAGCTCCTTAAGTCAGGTCCACGTCTGCATGTCATGTCCTCCATGTCCTTCACCTAGGAGTTGGAAGCGTACCCCACAAAAGAAGATAAATATAAAAAATATGAGCATAAAATCCGGTAAGAGCATATTATTAAGGGATTTTGAGCAAAATTAGAAAAAAGAACACCAAATATAATAAAGCTTCCTAAAGAAGAGGAGAAGTTTTATCCAAGTGGATATTAAGAGAATATGAATTTTAATTAAATGATAATCAACAATAAAAAATTTCTTATCTTGAAACAATTTGACAATAATAATATCACAAAATATAAAAAAGTTGCATGGTGAGTAATAAGCAGACTAGTATATACTACAAAGTAGGGTAAGAACCCATATGTATTCCATACCAAAGGGCAGGAGGATTAAAACTTTAGTTCTAAATAAATATAGATTTTGCAGGAGGACTACAACTTCAGTGCATTTGAAGGAGGACTAAAGCTGTAGTGGCCAAATATAATACATCATAGGAGGAGTAAAACCTCAGTGTAATGACATAAGGATTAAAACCTCAGTGCCAAAAATAAATATGGTATCACTACTTCTAGTTATGACTAGTCAATATGCATATAGGAAAGGCAAGATCAAGTATAGTCATTCTTAACAAAGGGATGAGAACATCCAACTGATATAAATGGAGTCAGAGGACCCATAAATAAAAATTCAAACATTTCCACAATTAAGATACTTCACACAATCACAAAATTCTACAATTTGAAATTAGGGTTTCATAAGGAATAAGATGAATAAGATGTAAATAATGATCCAACAAGAATATCCAACAAAATTAGATGATGACAGGATCCATATGAATGCATTCTTTCTCACAATAAGTGAACTTCTCAAATGAAAGAGAATATGTATAGGATAATATGTCCTGAAGGACCAAGAGGGACAAATAAATGTGGGTTATTTGATCAATATGATAAATAGGTAACACAACATACCTCAAAGACATTTTTCAACTTGTCAAAGTCCAAACCTTTGATCCAAGTTTTTCAATGAAGAATCCTCTAGTTCCAAGGCTATTGATTGTCCATTATTGCAATGATATTGTCCATTATTTCATATATTGTCCTTTTAGGAAAGCACCCAAGAGTAATAGAACTTGGGTTAATAATCTAACCCCTTTGGACCCAAAAATATGATTGGGGACCATTTCATCTGTCTTCTTGTAGGTCAAGTGCAATTGAATTGACATAAGGTATTGATTTGTGAGTTGACTTTTCAATCCACATGAAAGAACAATGGTGAGATGTTGTGGGGCGGTAACTAATGGAAAAGAAATGGTATGAATAGAGATAATGTTATTCTTGCTCATACCTAATCATTGTCTATTTTTTTCGAGTTAGTATTCACCATACATATGGTTTTTTAGTCAAAAGTGGTCTATTGTGATTCTCATCACTTTATTTCTCAAAAATTGTACCTGATCCTTTCTTAATGCTTTATTAACTTGCTTATACATGTTTGGATATTAGCTATATTTTTATCATGTCTCTAGATATGATTTTCTGAAATATATTTGCTTTTTGACATCGGCTTTTGTTGCCCAAGTTTATCCTATAATAAATTTGACTGACAAGCTCCAACGGGTGTTGCCAAAAGTTGTTGTCCATCGAGAAGTTCAACCAAGAAACTCGACCAAAAACACTATGCACAGATTATATAGTTGGCATTTTGGATGAGAATTTTCCTCTCAACTAGAGTTTCTCAACCAATAGCCTTAATGTATGGCACTCCTCTTGGTACCTTTATATATGCTTATTACCATGCTTTATATTTTCTATCCTGCATACAACTCTATCTTTTTAAATGTTCAATATTGGTATCTTCATATCCTGTAATTATCTATCTTGAGTTGGTATGCTGGTTTTGATGATGATCTATTTGGATCTCTTGATAGTGTCTTAAATTGTTTTTGTTGTGCTCTAACATGCTGCATCTATCTAGTAGTATATCTTGAGATGCGACCTGAGATTCTTAGTGGTAATCATATTTTCATGATGATGCATATTTGCTTGCAATATATATTCTTTCATGCTTCTAAAATTATATATATTTTTGTTTGGATATATCTCTACTTTACTTATAGCTTGCTCTTAAGCTTGTGCATTTTTTTTGCTACGATCGAGATCCTACTAGTCATCCTATCTTGTGATATCATCTACTAGTAGTACATATACATGTAGTTTTAAATTTGTTCATCAAGTGGTATTCATATATACTATCTTGAGTTACTTTCTTGCATAGCCTTGTGATGAGCAACAAATAGAGCTACATTGTATGCAAATATTGGGGCATTTAAAGAATTTATGCATTCATTCAATGTTATGATCCAATGTAAGATTTTGGTGCAAAACCAGTGTTTTAATGCAAAAATAGACTTCAGGTCAAGTCTCATGAATAATGAGCCCTGGCATTTTTTGGGCAAATTCCGTCATCTTGAGGGTCAAAATCGTGTTTTATTAGTTTTCTACAACACATTATGTTATAATTTCAAGGATCTTTTTGTTTCTGTTCCTTGATTATTCTAGAATTACATTTAGGATTGATCAAAAGCATGTCTTGATTTTCATCATATACCATGCTTGGACAAGCCCCTAGTTTATGCTCTTCTACTCTCCATTCTAACTTTTGGTATCTCCTTTTACTAACTAGTTGTGTTTTTCAACCCACTTACTTTTTGAAATGACAAAGGAGAAGAAGACATGTCTTATGTAAGGAAACCATTCCATGCATTTGTGTCTAATGCTTCTACTTGAGTAATTTCATATTAGGTATAGACACAATCCAAATACCTTAATTTGCATATCCTAACTTGGAGAAAAGATAAGTCAAAATCAATGCAGATGCATTTTGTGGAATATGATGTATCTCTATTAGAATTATATTATAAATCACCTGTAATGACTGTATGGCTTGTAATTAAGCTTAGAAAAAATGAGGAGAACTTAAAATAAACGTTTAAGCACTTCGATGACAATTTTCAAAATGCATCATAGGTAGACTGTTTGGATGAATTTCCCTCCTAGAAACTTGAGCGACACCTAGGATGGGTTTTGGAAGTTGCCAAGTTTGACCAAGTTTGTCCCAGGTAAAACCCAACCAACACCCGACATCGACCAAGTGGTTTTATGTGATCATTGAGTTTCATATAAGATAAACTTAGAGGACAACTCAAAATCAGTTTGTTGAATAATGCAATCAGTTGAGTTACCTTTATTCAAACTTGAGCGATTGCATTGTACGAAGCATGCAAAAAAATTATTTCTAGCTATTAGAGTGTTGTAAACATCAAAAATAGATCTGTTGCAACAACCCAAACGACTAGAATTCATCCTTAAGTGTTTCTACTGGCTAGTAGGCATCCCCAACTATAAATAAGACCCCTTGAGCTTCATCCCATGGTTAGTCAAGCACTATGAAGGTCCCTATATTATAGTTGAATGCCTCCAAGAGCCTCATTCCACTCTTAATCTTAATCAATTCCTACATCCATTAGAGTGAGTCAGAGATTTGTAAGAGAGATAGTCCTACATGCATATCTTATGAGGCTCTCACTTCCTCCACCTCCCAATCTCTCATTTCTACCATGAAGATGAAGATTCTCTCTCTTGGCTAAGAAAGTTGAACAAGAAGAAGGGAAGGAGTCCCTTGGTGAAAGCTTCTCCTTGTCAAAGGTGAATTCAAAGGTAGAAGATCCAAGAAGAGTGGGTAATTCCTTCAAGGAGGAAGACTTGTTGCAAGAGTGGGTAAGACCTTAGTAAAGGAAAAAGACTCCTTGCAAAAGTGGTTAAATCCTTGGTGAGGTTGAAGACTCGGTCTTGGATAGGTAAGCCCTTGTGTAGGTTGTTGGCTTCCTGATCCTTAAAGGGAAGGTTGGGTATCCTTGACCCAAAAAAGGAAAGTCATATATTGTAGTCTTATAAAGGAATATAAGTAAGAAAAGGTTACAAAATACTAGAGCTTGATCTCTCTAGGTAGTGGACTAAATTTCTCCTAGTTTGCAGTCTGGAACCACTCTACATAGCTTGTGTTCTTGTGTTTCTTCAATCTCTCTCTCCCTTGCTATGCATATTTTAGTTGCACCCAAAGTTCATAATTGCCATATTATATTAGAGATATCTTAAAGGTCTAATGAATTCTGTTTGAGTGCATTTAGCTCTCTTCACCACCGCTCTAGATCCCATCCAAGATACAACACCCACCACTTCCTTCTTTAAGGAAGCAAATATTCAAATCACCACTATTCTAGAAGAGATTGATAAGAAGTTGAGATCTTTGCTAATAATTTGATGAGGTAGTTATCTTATAGAAATAACATCTCACTCAATCGGATGTAGAGAATTAATCAATCATGAGGGATCTTAGGGGCCCTTAGAGCAACAAATACTTAATTATAGAAAGGAAGCATAAATGGGAAACTTGGAATGAAGTCCAAGGACCCCTTCTTACAGTTGAGATTGCCTAATATCCACTAGATACACTTAGATAGCCATTTTTGGGGGTTCTAATAGATCTATTTTTGAAGTTTACAGTCCTCTAAATAGCTAGATACATTTCTTAGCACTTTATTGTATAATATTGTTGACTGAGTTACAATTTGAGTAACTCGACTGACCATGCTAACTGTCAAGACAAGTGCATTTGTCGGCCAAGTTTCTAACTTATAAGAAACTCACTTGACAAATACATTTGTCTTATCAGTTCTTGGATATCAAATGAGTTACCCAGGGAAAACTCGGTTGACAATGGGTTTGATTAAAATCTAGAAATAAGTTATCAGTCGAGATAGGCCAGAGGAAACTAAACCGAAAAGCCTCCCTATAAATTCTAATGACAAATACTCAAAAAACTATATAAACATTCAAATTAAGTGCTATAGTTTTCCATTAAGCTTGGTTACAAGTTATACATAAAACATAAATGATTTACAACACAATTCTAATATACATTCTTCAATTTTCCCATTTGTGTTAATTTTGACTTGTTTCTTGCCAAACTAGGGTTTGTTAATTTCATCATGCTGACGTACCTAACATCTAAAATTGATCCCAAATTGATGTATTAGATATCTGTGAGTGGAATGGTTAAGTTATCATCAAAATATGCAAAATGTATAATTGTTAGGTTAACAAGTTGTATTGAACTTCAATTGCGTATCCAATGTAATATGCAAGAGGTCCTAAAATCTACTAGTGAACAGTTGTATCTATTAGATATATTTGTTACTTTCACTATGTGTAGCCACATGATTTCATCTATGTATACTTTTCCAACTTCTCGTTTGATTAGGTTGCCTTAATTGGTGAAAATTGAGCCACTTTGTTTGGACCATCTACCACTACCCATATGGGATTGCGTCCTTTGTTGTTCTAGAAATACCTACCACAATTTCCATATTCATGTTTCTCACTTCCTTGCTGGAATTGGTAGGGGCTATAGAGGTCCCATAGGTCTTTGATGTTCCATCATAACATGTTGACAAACTAGACACTAATCAAAATTATTTGACATCCCTTTTCAACCATTGACATTGTTACATGTCCTTGAGATTATGATAAATCTTAGTGATACCTTGATGCATCACATACATAAATGTATGTGATTCTTTTAACACTATATTTATCAATACATCCAAATCAGGTACCACCATCCATTTGACAACAAAGAGCCCCTTGATACAACTCATGAAACCCCTCACACTTTTCATTGTCCAACTATGACTTGATATTCTGAGTCACAATATCATCATATTATACCTCTCAGGTCTGTTGCATGTCGACATGATATGTAGTTGGGCTAGTCGTCTCCCAAGCACGGAGACCTTCATATGCATGTTCATATACTGTAGGGATACCAACACATACACCCTGATACTAGATATTGAATATAACTGCATGGTTCTGACTGTAGATGATGACACAAACCTCCTTCTTATAGAATATGCTACTACATTCTTCTTTCCTAAGTGATACTCAGTTGTGCAGTCATAATACTTTACTATCTTGAGACACCTTATTACCTCATGTTCATATCCTACTTTGACAAGAGATATTGGAGATTCTTTTGGTATGAAAAAATCTAATATTTTTCTTCGTATAGATAATATCTCTTGATCTTCAATGCCAAAAATAATATTCCTGGCTCCTAGATCCTATGTATTGTAGTTCTCCTTGTGATTCTTATATGATATTGAAGCAAATGAGATCATGTATATGTCTTGAATCAGCACACACCAAAGACCTTCCTTTGAAGCATCATAGAAAATTATATAACCTTTCCTAAACTCTGGCAATACTAACTCCAATAAAGATGTCAACTTTTCCTTCAACATATCACAACTTAGTTGACACTTCTCTATTCATACAAAAGGTACAACCTGTTTTGTTAGTCTACTCAACAATATGGATATTGTAATAAAATGCTTAATAAACTACATGTTTATACCTAGAATATGACTAATTCCCCCTTCTTGATATTTAAGAAAATTCCTTAGTTGGATATGATGTGGCCTAGTATAGACATCCTTGTTATCCAGAACTCACACTTACTTAACTTTGCATACAATTGGTGTTGCCTTGGTAGTTCCAAAGTCAACTTTAGATGTTTATTATGTTGTTCCTAGTCATTAGAAAAGATCAAGATTTTGTATGTGAATACTATTACAAACTGTTCTAGGTACTACTCTCACACTCAACTCATCAGATCCATGAAGGCTGGATGTGCGTTTGTTAGCTTGAATGACATAACTACAAACTCATAGTGCCCATTCTTGGTCCTAAAATATGTCTTAGGTATGCCATTTTTCTTGATCCTTAGCTGGTGATATCCTCATTGCAAGTGTATCTTTTGAAAACAAAGCTACCCCTTTCAATGATAAAACAAGCCATCAATTCTCAATAAGGGATACTTGTTCTTTAAGGTGACTTAGTTCAATTGTCTATATTCAATGAATAACCTCATTGAGCCATCCTTCTTCTTGACAAACAAGACTGGTGCACCGTATGGCTACATACTTGGGTATATGAAACCATTGGCTAGCACCTCAAGTAGATACTTCTTTAACTCCCTCATGTATGCCAGTGTCATCCTATATGGTGCTTGTTCTATATGGGTTCTATGCCACAAAAAAGAATGATCTAAAATTCAATCTCTTGAGGAGGTGGAATTCAATCACTAATAGTAGGATTGACTACCTTATTATCAACAACATGATCTATAAAATCCTCACAACCCTACCTCATCAACCTCTCTGATATGGAAGCAGACACCAACGATGTGGAAAGAATCTTATTGTTTCCTTAGAAATTTCAAGAGACATATTCCTCCCAAAACTCAACAACCTTTAACCTAAAGTTCAACACCACCTATACTTATCTAATGTGTCTGTTCCAATGATCACATCAACTCCGTGCATCTCAAGTGGAATATGGTTCACTTGAATGTTGTGTTCCAAGAAGACAAGAACACATGATGCACACACCTCACACACAAATGCAGGGATAATTAGAGGGTTATCAATAGAAAGAGGTGAAGATCAATGACGAATAGGTGGACAACATCACATAATCACCTCTCGGGTGATAAACGAGTGTGTCACACCCCAAATAAATCAAAATAGATACATACACAGAAGTAGACAAGTCAACATGATATGTTTTATCTAACCTGGAACAAGTTGAGGGTTGACAACACCCGTAAGATACATGAAGTCTTCTAATCTACCTCATCATTGACCGCCTACTATGGAAATAGTTCATCAACCTAACATGAAGTCTTCTTTGCTACTGCTTCCTCCATATTGCTACATGTTTTACTAGTTTTTCCACTACTGCCTCCGTACTACTAGAGTTTGATATGTCTCCTGGCTCAACTAGGGGCAAAACATACCTACATTCCTTGGTTGGTGGTAGTCAAACATGTTTTCTGTGATGAACCTTGCAGACCACTATGACTGTTGTTGTTACATACTTGGATTTGACATTGTTGTTATTTACCGATACGGTCAATATTGTGGCCTTGAGGGCCTTAAAAACCTATGTTTCTTGGATCCTCCTAGATATTCCTGAAAGACTACACTGACTTCCTCTTCACATCATTATCGTAGATGGAAACTGAGATCCTCTCGATCCTACCCACTGACTCCGTGAAGGGGGATAACTTCTCGCTTGACTCCAAAGTTAACACTAAACTAGCCTGCTCCGCATTCAACCCCTTCTCCAAATGCCCAATCTTCTCCTCTTCAATCAATACTATATGTATACATAACCACAACAACTCCAAAAAAATAAACTTCCTACTCATTCACCAAATTATTCTCTACCTAAATTTCTAAAACCATGTGATCTTCTCATCCAACAAGGATGAAGGGAAGTACCTATTCATGAACACCCTCCTAAACTTCAACTAAGAGATGACTTCACCCTACGACTTCTCCTCTACTATGGACCATTAATGGCAATTACTTCCCTTTATTAGATATATGACATGCTCCACCTCGTCCTCGTATGGTATGCTTAACAATTGAAAGGCCTTATCAAGCTCTATAAGACAAAGATCTTCATGACTTGGCTTGAAGTACTCAAGTACTCCACAACCCCCACTTTATTTAGCCGTTAAATTACTGGAACTGATCAGATTTATGATTGGGGTATGCACCCTGTCTATTTTCTAGACCCATTTCAAAAAACTCAATTAATAAGTACATCATATTTCCAAAAATAGCCTAGAATTCTATATGAGCATGCACTGTCAGGTCAATGGATGACACCTCAGGCTACTCGGGCTGCTCCATCTTGGGTACCTTCTCTCGTTGATATTTTTTCCCAATCTCACCTAACTAAACACAGTTACCTTCCACATTTTCTTTCCAATGTCCAACTATATCTACACAACCGTAATCGATGGTTAGATAAGGTATACTTGCAAGAATAGACTACACAACTTAATCATATGTCCCTATAGACTTAGTGACCATAGGATCTGATACATAAACTTGTCACATTCCAATGCCACAATAGCGATATTACTAAAAAAAATCTAAATTAGAACCTCAAGCAATCGATCACCTAAACACATATACATCACAGATTAAAAAACAATTCTTCCATGCACCACAAAGAACATTATAATAAACAAAAGGTCCATACTAAAGTTCAATGTGACACATTAGAATTGCAAATGGTACCTCCCACTATTCACCATCTTAGCTTTAAAAAGGGTCTAGGAGCCACACTCATGATATTACAACAAACATTAACCAATTTAAGATTTACATATGAGGCTTTACTATATTAAATTCATACAAAATTCTACAAATATTATAACTAGACTCTAGAGGTCTTACATGCATACCCAAAACTTAAGGTGAGGAAAGGATACCACAAAATATGTTTTCCCAGAATTGAGTGTACAAAGACAAATCTAGAATTCTATCCATGTGTTTTATCTCTGGAGTTGGTCACACAACCATGTGTTTTATCACCCACCTTAGAACTTAAGGTCGACTTCCTCCTTGTTGGTCTTTTTACCACTACTAGGATAGTTTGATTTCTCACCTAAAAAGCATGGAAAGCCATAAGGAATAGACCCCAAGTACCAACAGTATAATATAACATCTCAACTACCTATTGCTTACTAGATAACGAATGATATAATAAGGAAATAATAAAATAGTTAAGTACAATAACCTATCAGTGTGCCATGAGGTGCACACTTTCCCAATCATTGTAGAATCAAGGTGGCCTACAAGAATTCTAGACATAATATATATCAACATATAAATGAGCTTATTATCCAAGTGAACATTCATGTTTAGCAGAAAATAATCCTCAATACATATGCTACAAAATTGATGTATTTGTTATATGTGCCCTTGGCTGATTTGAGTGTACCACTCAATATGATATCTAGATGCTATTAATCCATCCTAGATATTTGAACAAGATCTAAGGACATATAGATTTCCTAGATCTATCCTTACAAACTCAGGTTGAAGTGAGGTAAGACAAAAGGTAGGGATCCCACCGATTGGTATATTGTGGATATATGCTTAAAGTTGGATTCACCAAACTTAGGCCCACCATGGGTACAAAGGTCATGTTTCTAAACACATGGTAATAACCCCATGCCATATTTCATGTCATTATATTAGTTCTCATACACTTCCATTTGACCATCAACCTTTACCGAATCCCACACACTGCTTAAATATTATAGGATACAACTATCATAAGACTCCCCATATATTAACTAATATATGTCTCTGAGCATCTTACCACAACTTCTTGTTGCTATGAGATTTACTTGTTTAAGTACTCCCCATAACGATCAAGGGAGTAGATATACAGAATCAGGTCATTACAACTTATGTTTCTCATTTATAGTTGTATTCATTCACTATGACTATGCCAACTAGGGCGTAAGATAAACTAACATAAGTAAGCAAGTAGCTAATAAATATTTACTTTAGAAGATTATAAAACTTTGAACCATCAAAACCTAACTTCTTAAGGAATGCACATAAACCATGCCCCTAATCACATCATGGCATTTTAGATACTTCGATCCTCTAGAACACTTAGAGATATTAGGTTCCCCAAAAACCATCAGTTGTTGCACCATTAGGTACTCATAACCAAACAAAAAGAAGTATTTTCAATACTCTCCTTTTTCTTCAAAGGAGACAGTTTCTACATATTCCAAGAGTAAAGCAGTAGCAACATAGCTTAAAGAATGTACGTAGGATGTACAGTAGGAAATAAAAACTGACAAATCAATGTATAATAGACATCAAATCATTTTGCATCACAACATAGAAACCCTTAAATTCAAAACTCATCAGATATCATATAACATTGAGAAATGACGGTATACCACCTTTTCAACATAAGAAGGGGGTACTCATGATACCTAACCCCAATGTGCATAAAGTCACCATATTTTAGCATTTATTAATAATGTAACTTTGAAACCTTAACATGAAAGCATATATAAGATAATAAAGGAGTCAAAGATTATATCACTTGCCTGACAAGATCAGAAATGAATCTTCACACAAGAAACAACCATGAAGCTCCTAGCTTCACAACAAACTTTAGTGTCAAAGGCAACTCTCCAAGATTTGAGCTCGTTCAGACAAACTCACTCTCTTGTTACTGACTCATGGGCACAAGGCAGCTAATCAAGAAAGGAGAAGGTGGAATAAGACGTAAAACTCCTACAACCAAACCTTAGAGAAAAACCTCATAAAACATATATAAGAAAAGAAAGAAGACAAATAACTGTCTATGAATCACAAGATCGAGGTTACATATACTCAGATTCAAGACCAAATACTACAAGATTACTCGTCTCACAAAGTAGAGAAGAGAATTAAGGTAGATGGAATCAAAGGTAAAAATCATAAGATTTGATTAGCCTCATCAATCATCACATAATTAGGTTTAGAAACTATGATGGAGTGAACATTTAAAGTATTTGAACATCTAATGAGATAATTGGATCCATGTGTTTGATTTATTTTGAGAAGTTCCAAGTGTAATGGTGAACTTTGAGTGTTGATTGAGGTTGGTATCATGACTAGAATCCCTAAGTTTATTCCCTTTTTGAGGTATATTATTGTTTGATCAAACAATAGTGTTTTGGTGAAAACATTTAAGAGAATGTAGCTTAAGTGATTATGAAACTATGGTCAAAATTCGGTGATCATTAGACCATCCAATCAGAGGCTATAGAAGTTTAAAGTTTTTGAAATATTCAATATGTTGATGTATTTATGGCTAAGGTTCATTCTTTTTGCCTAAGTTTTGATAGTTTCCAATCTCACGCTCCACCTGGCTTGAGGAGTCACAGATTTACTATGTGGCCTTGTCTAAATGACGTGTATGGGTAGAATCGGATGATTGGGAGTTTCTCCCACCTTGTAGTTATGTACTTGATGAGACAAGGAAGTGATTCCCCATGAAACCACGATTGCCAATCGTGGAGTGATAAGGACAAGCAACTCTTTTACACTAGCTGAATGCGGCCTGTAGTCAGATTTTCATTTTAGGCGTGAGGTAGCTGGAAGTGAGAGGAGGAGAAAATGAGGAGTCAGGGAAAGATAGAAGGAAACACAACAGTGGAACTCTAGAAATGACACCTTTGAGTTTGAGGCAGCAACACCTTTTCACCATTATCCTTCCATGGTGGCAAGACTGGGATGATGAGCCATAACCTATTCTCCACCCCAAAATATCCATCATTACTAATAGGGAGAATATCAAAATAGAAATAGAGGTAGCTTCATGAAGTGGCAGTGGCCTCAAGGCACTAGGAACTGAGGGAGAAGGGTGAAACATTTGGAAGAGTTATATCTAGAGAGGAGAATGGTCTAGACAAATCCCCTTTGTTGTGATAGCGGTTGGTGTCGGCACTCTTAGTAGGACCCAACCTTGGTGGCACCGTGAAGGATAGGGAGTGGCTGCAATAACAAGGCTCCATGTTAGTGGCTTAGAGAGGAGAACAGGTGGCAGCACAGTTGCTGGCTTGGGAGGATAGGTCTCACAGACAAAGCACGTAGGCGGGAGTGAAGAGGGAGGAGCAAATGGAGCTTTGTCTTGCTCACCAAAGATGCTCTTCACGGCGGTGCCCAGGACCGAGAAAGCTACGCTCGCGACAACATGTGTTGATCAGGTGAAAATGCTAGATTGGGAGTGCGAGGGATCGTGTGAGAGGGAGAGGAGATGGATCGGGTTCCCTCATCCTTGAACCAGCTGAACTGACCTGAACCATCCACAGACTAGCCAAGAACCAACCAACTCATCCAATCCATCAAGGGTCGTGCCCCATAGGGCTACATGGCAATTCCTTATAGGCCCACAAGTTCAAAAATTTCAATAAATCTACAATTGTTATATAATACATAGAAATAAGCATGAATGTTAGAAAAATACAAATAAGGTACCAAAATTCTCAGAAAAATGAGTAAAATAATATGGAACCATCATATCAGTCTTTTTATGCACTGATGTCAAGGTTATCATGTAAGATGTAAAATGATAAATAATAAATGAAGACCTAAAATCATGAAAATGCACCAATAGCTCTTAAATGTTATGTATAACATATATAATGTCATATATAATGATATTTCAACATGAAACCATGTAATTTGCTTTATATGGCTAATTAGGGCTAATAACCCTAATTAATGTGCAATAATTTCAAAGATGCTCAAGAAACCCTGAAAATTATAATGTAAGCTCATATTAGTAATAGAAAGCTAATATGTACCTATGATATCAGTATTATGCATATAAATCATGATTACATGTTAAATGATCCAAAAATGAGGAGAAAACCCTAATGTAACTAATGAATATGACCTATGGTTATTATGTGTACATAATAATGTGAAACATGATTATCAGTTAATGAACCCTAATATGGAACATAACTAGAAAATAAGATCAGTAATAAGAAGATAAGACAAGTAATGTTGCACATATCCCAATGAACTAAACAAACCCTAAAATGGACATAACTAGGGTTAAGATGATGAGAATCTGATGGTGATATGTGATTTTGTCTTAACTAGGAGTTTGACCAAGGATATAGTTGACCTGAGGAACATGTGACGATTAGGTTTGTCTTTCTTGATCAAGGTATTCCATTACCTCTTACTTGGCTTATTATACACTATGCTTCCATTATATGTATAGTAAACACTTAACATATGATATTGGATGAAATGATTGTTCTTGTATGATATCTTGTTTATTTTTCCATACTTATATGGCTATGAACACATGAAACATAAGATATGTGATCCGTCATATGATAACACTAAACTCTTTGGTAGTATAGTGCATTGAAGTGATCTAACTCTTTGATAGGAGATCACATTGTATATATGATCTAACTCTTTAGTAGGAGATCATAAGGCCTAAAAGCATATATCCCTTTGGTGTCAGATGTACGAGATATATGATGGAAATGTCCTTAAAATATGTGTTCTCTTTTGTTAATAAACATATTTGATCAAGTATATGTCTTTTCTTATATTTGTTTATTGCTGCCAAGTATTATTTTTATCTTATTATCAATCTTAGTAATGAGAGATATATAAAAAGACACGTAGGCATACTCAGTACAATATTCTTGAATACCGTGCTGACATGTACCACATGTAATCTTTTGTTTAGGTTGTGGACATATGTTCTTAAAAACTAGGATAGTTGAGAGTTGTGTGGCAAGATGATGTACAAGTGGATGTGTTGTCTTAAGATCATGTTGTTTAGTGGTAGTACATGTATATGTAAAAGTTTGTTGTTCAATGTGTGATATCAATTGTTGTAAAAAATCATTTTGTAATTATATGTTGAATGATGAACATGCATTGTATGGTTTTATTATTGTTCATGTGTATATGCTACTATTGTTTCCTTTTGACTTCGTATGATTTTATTTTTCTTACCCTAGTGTGGGGTAATTAAATTATAGTCTCACTGAGGTGAGGTTTCAATTTGGATGTCGCATATTAGATTAGGTTTTAGAAAATTTGGGGATATCACGGGTGGTATCAGAGCATGAACAATGGCAAAGCCTAACATTTGATCATTATGCAACTTGAAACTAAAGAACCTTGAACATAAAACAATTCTTTTAGGGTTAGATTAGTCGTCTTTTAGAGACTAGATCTACCTAGCCTCTAGGTTATCACCTAGATGTCTAAGAACTAGGTCTAGACCGGTGCTTGTTGTATAGAAGGTCCTTAGGTGTCATTCTTACCATTTAGTGCAGCGGTATGGGACATTGCATTATTTGGAAATGACGTACATCACGGGAAGAGAAACCTTTGACATATGATCCATCTATGTTTTGGGTAGCTACACTAGTGTACACCATGTTTTCACCCTTTTAATAAGTTTTCATGGCACTGCACTCTCTACTATGTGTGGGGCACTCATTTTCTTGGATTTGGTTTTAGAATCCAATCGGATCGAACCATGATAGTTTTCTCTAACACATGTTTCATTAGAGAAATAATATATAATATTTTATTATATATGTAAGTATTACAAAAATTTGTCCCCACACATTTACGAGTAGGAGGTGGTCATGTAATCTAAGTGAAAGTGAGTGATATCAGTCTAGAAGAAAGAGTAGTTCTAGATTAGATGTCTAGAGCCTTGTTAGAATATATGATGGCTAGAATGAGTGTAGGTGATAGATCTAAGTTTGATATAGTGATATAAGTTGGTTTTGAGGATATGAGTTAGTTTTGATGATGCAAAGTAATCTTGGTTATGCAAGCTCGTGGGTTTTTATGAGTTAAGATAAGCTAAGTTGAGATAAGATATGTTAAGGCATGTTGTGAGTCAGCATGAGCCTCAAGTTCTTTATAAAGGAGGACCTCTAGTGTTAGGACCAGTTTTAGGGTTAAATCCAGAGAGAGTGAGACCCAGAGGAAGAAGGTCAGAGAACCTAAACTCCAAGATATGAGAATTATGAGAAATATGTGTTATGATATGTCCTAAACTAGAATACTCCTGAATGAAGGAGTTGAGTTGCTTAATGCATGATTCCTATAGATGTCCTGAACCCTAGATATCCTTGGAAGGACCAAACCCTAGAGTTAGAGAGAGGTTGGTTATATAAATGCATAGGTGAACAAGGATATAAACACCTTCCATATGGGTGAGGGAGAGAGTCCTAAGATTCTAGAGGAGGTAGTTATATTAGTATGATGTAAAGCCTCAAGCTTAGGTTGGTGGTTCCTTATAGGACTCTAGTGGTGTATATATATAGAGAGTTTTGGGTAAGCATGTCTCATGGGTAAATACCTAGGAAGAGAATGCCATAGCATGTTTTGGTTTATGTTTATGTGGATAGAGCTTGTAAGGCTATCACTAGTGCCAATGAGGTAATCCAAGAACCCTAGACTAAGAGAGGAAGGATAAATTATATGCATATGAGGTACTCATAGAGTTGAGTTAGCTCAGAGAGGTTGAGCATGACACTACCCTCATGATATGGGTTAGGAGAACCTCTTTTGGAGTAGAATATTTTTATATATGTTTGATTAGCCACTCACACAAGTTTGTTTAGCACAACCATGATATAATATATGTAAGGATGTGATCTAATCTTGAGATGTGATACAATGGTAACATGATGAAAACCCTAGAGATGGCTTTATAGTTCTCTTTGTATAAATGGTTAACCATATACATGAATAATGATGATAATGTGATATTGTTGGTTAATCTTGTGATGAAATCACTAGTAAATGTTGTAATTTATTATGTGCAATGAAATAAGATCATATGAATGAAACATGTTACATGAGGTGTTAATCTTAGTGATTAATAAAGATGAAAAGAATATAGTTTGACAGTTAGCACATCATAATAAAATGACACCTTGATATGATCTAGATGGATAAAGTGGGTTAAATATAGTTAACTCCCTCCTAAAAGGCATATGTTAATGTTGAATATGTTCTAACAATTATCTCAATAAAATGTTACTAACACCTTGATATAATGGGCTAACCTTAGTTAACTCCTTTAGAACATGGTAATATGATGTGGGAACCCTAATGCATGGGTAAAGATAAGGATGCAACCCTAACATATGAGATATATCATGACATAACCAAAGTTTCTAAGCCATTTTTTCAATCTTTAATGAAGGGGGTGCCTAACCCTAGATGTTTTTGAAAACTCCTAGGTTTGATTTAAAATAGTTTTGGAGCTTTTGTTTGTGAAGGTGTTGCACCTAAAGTGGTCCCTACATGTAGATGAAGATCTTTTGGTTTTCCTTGGAGTACGAGTATGGCTTAATTTCAAGGAGAAAATTTTCTTTTAAGATGTATATTATGTGATGGAGTGGAAAATGGCTTAATTTAGAGGACAACATTTCTTTTAAGGTGTGTAGGATGTGATGGAATCAACTTTTAAAGTATTTTAACATCTAATGAGATAATTGGATCCGTGTGTTTGATTTATTTTGACAAGTTCCAAGTGTATTGGTGAAATTTGAGTGTTGATTGAGGTTGGAATCATGATTAGAATCCCTAATTTTATTCCATGTTTGAGGTATATTATTGTTTGGTCAAACAATAGTGTTTTTGTGACAACATTTAAGAGAATTTAGCTTAAGTGATTACAAAACTATGGTCAAAATTAGGTGATCATTAAACCATCCAATCAGAGGCTATAGAGGTTTAAAGTTTATAAAATATTCAATATGTTGATGTATTTATGGCTAAGGTTCATTCTTTTTTCCTAAGTTTTGATACTATCCAGTCTCATGCTCCCCTGGCTTGAGGAGTCATGTATTCACTACGTGGCCTTGTCTAAATGATGTGTATGGGTAGAATCGGTCGATTGGCAGTGCCTCCCACTTTACAATTATGTACTTGATGAGATCAGGCAGGTGATTCCCCATGAAACCATGATCGCCAATCGTGGAGTGATAAGGATGGGGAACTCTTTTTTCTTGGATGACTGAGACTTGCAATCAAATGTTCATTTTAGGCGTGAGTAGATAGAAGTGAGAGGAGGAGAAAAGGAGGAGTTGGGGAGAGCTAGAAGGCAACACAACAATGGAACTCTAGCAATCCTCACCTTTGAGTTTTTAGGTAACAATGCCTTTTCACTCTTGTCCTTCCACGATGGCAAGACTGGGATGATGAGCCATAACCTATTATCCACCCTAGAATCTCCATCGTTACTGATAGGGAGAAGATCAGAATAGAAGTAGAGGTAGATTCACAAAGTGGAGAGGCCTCAAGGCCCGAGGCACTGAGGGAGAAGGGTGAAGTGTTTTGAAGAGTTTTGTCTAGCGACACGAATGGTCTGGAGAAATCCCCTTCACTGTGATGGCGGTTGGTGGCGGCTCTCTCAGCAAGACCCAACCTAGGTAACACCATGAAGGATAGGGAGTGGATGTAGCAGCAAGGCTCTATGCCGATGGCTCAGAAAGGAGAACAGGTAGAAGCACAGTTGCTGGCGGTGAGAGTAGATTCCTGTACGGCTAGCAGTGTGGGAGGATAGGTTTCACAAACGAAGCATGTAGGCAAGCGTGAAGAGGGAGGAGTGAATGGAGCTATGTCTTTCTCACCGAAGATTCTTTTCATGGTGGCACCCAGGACTGAGAAAGATATGCTCATGGCAACGGGTGTTGATTGGGGGAAAATGCTAGATTGGGATCATGAGGGATCGCATGAGAGGGAGAGGAGATGGATCGGGTTCCCTCATCCTTGAACTAGCTGGACCGACCTAAACCAACCACAGTTTAGCCAAGAACCATCCGACTCATCCAAGCCAGCAAGGGTCGTGCCCCCATAGGGCTATGTGGCAATTCCTTATAGGCCCGTAAGCTTAGAAATTGCAGTAAATATATATTTCTTATATAATTCATAGAAATTAGAATGAATGTTAGAAAAATACAAACAAGGTATTAAAATTCTCATCATATCAATCTTTTTATGCACTAATGTAAGCGTTATCATGTAAGATATAAAATGGTATTTTCATGTCCAATAAATAATAATGAAGACCTAAAATCATGAAAATGCACCAATATCTCTTAAATGTTATGTATAACACATATGATGTCATATATAATGATGACATTTCAACATGAAACCATGTAATTTTATTTATATGGCTAATTAGGGCTAATAATCCTAATTAATGTGCAATAATTGCAACGATGCTCAAGAAACCCTGATAATCACAATGTAAGCTCATATTAGTAATAGAAAGCTTTTTTTATGGAAAGAGGACCAAATTCATTTCTTAATAGACATACAACATCTACATGGAGATGAAATAAAGCCTAAAGCCCATACAACAACTGAAGGTGTGATCACCAAACCATTGAAAATCATATCGGGATGTGAATAATTCATTTCTGTATAGATTCCTCTTCCCTAAAGCTGGCAAAAGCAACATTTTTTGAAGAATACCTTCAACCTGAGCGCACAACAATGGTAATCATACTACAAACAATCGGTTAACTGAAGGCATGTTGCGCCCACATCTGAAGCCATATGCAAATGAGCCAAGAAATCTGAATTGGTCATAGAAAATTCGAGACCCAACAGACTGGGGTGCTCGATGCTCTCACGAAGGAGAGGACTAGATGCTCCCACGAAGGAAAATACTAAAAAAGCCCTACGAAAGAGGAAGATAACGCTGATTCACGATGAGTGACGACAAAGGATTTGTAAAAACAACTGAAACTAAAGAATAGAAAAAATTAACACAAAAGACAAGAAGAAGCAGGGAACTAGAACAAGATGCCACACCAAAGAACTTCGGAGAAAGCTGCCTTTCTCAGATTCACACCACCATAGTAGAAGGTGCCAAGGTTGTGCCTCTAACACAACGCTGCTACCACCACTCAGGTCTCTCCGTCAATAGCCTAGATCACAACAAAAAAGCTAGGATCCGGAGAAGAATATGAGAGGGAGAAGTGGGGAAGGCAAGCACAGATCCAAAACCAGAGACCCCAACCTCCAATGCCAAAAGGTGCGGTGAGGCCTGGGGGGGAGAGGAGTGGCGCGTGCCGGTGGCTGGCCCCCTCCCCCAAGCCTGATCGTCTTTGGCGAGGGGAACCCTAGGGGTGCAGGGGATCTGATGACACCTTGTTGTATGTTGTATCTTCAGTTATAGAAAGCTAATATGTACCTATGATATTAGTATTATGCATATAAATCATGATTACATGTTTAATGATCCAAAAATGATGAGAGACCCATAATATAACTAATGAATGTGACCTATAGTTATTATGTGTACATAATAATGTGAAACATGATTATCAGTTAATGAACCCTAATCTGGATCATAACTGGAAAATAAGATTAGTAATAAGAAGATAAGGCAAGTAATGTTGCACTATCCTAATGAACTAAGAAAACCCTAAAATGGACATAACTAGGGTTAAGATGATGAGAACCTGATGGTGATATGTAATCTTGTCTTAACTAGGGGGCTGAACAAGGATATAGTTGACTTGAGGAACATGAGATGATCAAGGTATGCCATTACCTCTTACTTGGCTTATTATATAGTATGCTTGCATTATATGTGTAGTAAACACTTGGTATATGATCTTGGATGAACTAATTGTTATTGTATGATATCTTTCTTATTTTTCCATACTTATATGGCTATGAACACATGAAACATAATATATATGATCCATCATATGATAGAACTAAACTCTTTGGTAGTACAATGCATTGAAGTGATCTAACTCTTTGGTAGGAGATCACATTGTATATATGATCTAACTCTTTGATAGGAGATTATAAGGACTAAAAGCATCTATCCTTTTGGTGGCAGATGTACAAGAAATATGATGGAAATGTGCTTAAAATATGTGTTCTCTTTTGTTAATAAACATCTTTATTTAAGTACATGTCTTTTCTTATATTTGTTTACTTCTACCAAGTATTAGTTTTATCTTATTTCCAATCTTAATAATGAGAGGTATATAAAAAGACATGTAGGCTTACTCAGTACAATATTCTTGAATATTGTGATGATGTGTACCACATGTAATCTTTTGTTCAGGTTGTAGACATATGTTCTTGAAGACCATGATAGTTGAGAGTTGTGTGGCGAGATGATGTACAGGTGAACCTATTGTCTTAAGATCCTGTTGTTTAGTGGTAGTACATGTATATGTAAAAGTTTGTTGTTCGATGTGTAATATCAAATGTGGTAACAATTCATTTTGTAATTATATGTTGAATGGTGAACATGTGTTGTATGGTTTTATTATTGTTCATGTGCATGTGCTACTATTGTTTCCCTCTGACTTCCTCTTATTTTCTTCTTCTTAGCCTAGTGTGGGGTGTTTCAATTATAGTCTCACTGAGGTGAGGTTTCAATTTAGATGTCACACATCAGATTAAATTTTAGAAAATCTGGGGACGTCACAAAAACCCTAATCAAGATCCATCACAATTAATGAATAATCATTTAATTGATATTAAGGGTGGATTTTGACATCAATGTTAAGGTTTTATCCTCAAGATTATTTATATTCATCTCATCAAGAATCAAAGTCAAAGGAGTATAGTCATAGTGCATTTTAGGGTTCTACATTTATAATCACCATGACGAAATCATTATATAAATATGATAAATACAAGTTTATGTTTTAGGAAATTTGTGAAATATAAAAAAAATATGATTTTGGAATCATTTTAAATAGAATCCTTGTGACGTTTTGACCAAAAGTGACTATTGATTCATATTTTTAGACATCAAAATCCAAATTTTTGATTTTTGCTAAGTTTGAGTATTTTCTTGAATTTTTGGTAGAGGGGGGGAATATACCTTGAAAAAGAAAAGCATTGAAAAATCCAACCCCTCAATCAACCCTAACCCTTTGAATTTTGACCAAGATCATGGGCCAAGATCTTATTTCCCTTGCAAACAAACCCACATGCAAGTTCCAGTCTTGCAGCGACTTGGTGGCTCTGGTTGTTGAAAGAAAAAGGCATGAAGAGGAGTAGGGAGCCTGGGGCTCTGAAAAATGATTCCAAAATTTAGGGTGGAGAAATAAAGTGCATTGGGGACGTTATTTATAGGTGTGAGTGTATGGTTAGGGTGTGTGGGATTCTAGATTTTAATTACAAAATGAAAACTAACATCCTTGACACCCAATGCATGATCATGGCTAGAATAAAGGGGAAAATGGGTCAAATTTGAGAGAGGACAAGAATGGAACAAGAATCAAGGTGAGAGAGGAGGAGAGAGAGTGTTGGGTGAAGTATATGGTTCCTACATCTTATTTCCTGACCCAAGCAACATAGATCACGATCCCATAGTCGTTGGGTCTGGGCAGGTCAGAGGTCGAGTCAAGGAGTCTCCAACTAATTGAATTGCAATGGGGGATGTTTCCTCATTTTTGGCCCAGGCTTCATGGGAAAAGATAAAGAGTAAAATGAGCCATGTCCAAGTATGTTAAAAGGGATTTTAGGACAAAGTTAGGACACACATATTAAGAAATTCATAAAAAAACGTAGAAAGTTTCAGTTTGACTTCAAATTTGGGTCAAAGGTTTATAATGGAGAGTAGAAAACGTGTGAAAAGTTTCAAATAAAAAATAGGATGTTTGAAAATGGTATTAATCAAATGATTCCAAAGTCTATTTAAACTAGGGTGTTATGAAATTAGGTGCATACAGTTCATTCAACACTTGAAAATTCATTTTATAGGACTTTTATTGGGTTATTTAATGGTAATTACTGAGAGTGGGAATGTTAAGATTATTGAGAGGCACAAGAGTAATTATGTCAAAAATGGGCAAAAATACACTTTAAAACACCTCTATTCTACTCATTTCTACACATTTTCCTGAATTCCTCATCCCTCGTTGCTTCCTGTCTCTCCCGTTGTTACTTCCCTTTCTCCAGAAAATTCCATCCTCATTTCCCTTATCTCCCACATAACTACCCTCCTCTTCTTCCATTACTTTCCTCCTCTCCCCTAATTTTGTTACTTCTCTCATTCTCCCATTACTTTCCTCACTACTTCACTCCTCTTCCCTATCAATTTCTTCATCACTTCCCTCCTCTTTTATTGTTCTCGTAGAAGAGTAAAAAATACAAGATGTGGATGGAGGGAGGGAAAGACGGGTGGAAAGGGTGAAAGATGGAGGTAGTGGGAGCTAGGATGGACAAAGTTGGGATGGGGAATGAGATTTACTCCCTCCTAGTTGGATGTAACAAGGATGATTCGCATAAAAGGGTTTGATCCATCACTCATAGGCTTCGCCTCTGGTTAAAAGCACTAGAATGGTGTATTAGGACAATATGCAGACATTTGGTTGTAGCCCTAATAAGACATGATATGCCTTGAGAATAGAAACATCGGGATTTTTATATCAAAAGATTTATTTGTGTATATACAACTAGGGTTGTCAAAACTAGACCTGACCCAAACATAAATCGTATTAGGGTCTAAGGTTTCATCGAAATGACCCAAATTTTTCCAGAACCTAAAAAATTAAAATCATCTTGACCAAATTTGGATTTGGTATTTAACCTTAATTGATTCAAGTAAACCCAAAATTTGCAATTCCATGTTCAAATAAAATTAAAACTATTAAAGTTTAACACATCCAATGGTAATACATCCGTCATGTTTGTTGTGAAAATTCTTTATAGATTTATTTATTTGTATTAATTTTACATTAATTATTTTTATTGTATATATAAATTTTATATAATTTATGATGCTAATTATTTATGATTTTTTTCCAACTCTTGAAAGAATTATACTAATTTTATACGTTTTGATCATGTTTCAGTTTATTTGCATAAAATTTGATTGATTCCACTTTAGATTAGGTAAAGAATAACTTTGTTTCATAATAATTGTTTAGCTTGTGGGTTTACAAGTCTATCCTATGGAAATAAAAATGTTTACAAGTCAGGCTAAGATATTTTGACTTGAAATATATCTAGAAAGTGTAAGGTCTAGTTACAAAGTGTTGGCTAGAAATGGTTAGGAATATAAACCTAGCCAACCCGAACCTAATTGCCATTTTCATGCCAGATTGCGATTATTTTTAGAAAATTTAATTATCAATGATGACTGAAGATTTTTCAACTTGTACCCAACTGATGGTTTTCTTTTGCTAGGGTCACTAAGGACCTGGGCTCACAATTTGTATCGGGTTGTTGCATTCCATATTTTTTGGGGGTGGGTGAGTAGTTTGTTAACCCCAATTCATTGTCATCTACGTTGTATCTTACCAAATTTGTCTTCAATGAAAGAGAAGTGTTTTTTTTGACATGAGTTGACAATCACATATGGTGTAGAAACCCTATATGTCTTTATCAAATGAGAAGCAACGAGTCCATCTGTTGCTACAACACACCCAATTTTGACTGTGGAAAATCAGATATGAACGCTGGGACCAAGATTTGACTTATGCTGCATATTGTACTCTCGCACAATGTTGTGTAATTTTAGAAGGGATCTGCTATTTAGACCCATTTTAGAACTCAGAACGGAACTCACTCATTCTCCACCATGAATTTGAGGGTATAACAAATAAAATATTTTTTTATTTGTTACACCCTCAAAGTTGTGGCAGAGAATGAGTGGAGTTCTTTTTTGGATTGGGTTACAAAATGTTGTCCACCTAGCATATTCTAGTTTGGAATATTCCAATGCACTTCATTTTTAACAAAAAATAAAAGCCAAGTATTCTGCACTTTAAAATAAAAATATAAAAAATATAATATATTAGTTTATTTGGATTCCATTTTGTTCTTCAGTGAGGAATACCTTGAGTTCCACTTTTGAGTCCTAAAATATATCCATGGCCTCTATAATTCTATGATTTGTTCTTCTTTTTCTAACCATATTTTAACTTATGTACTCTTTTCAGTCTTGTGGACCGTGACTACCAATGCCCCTATAAAGACAGATTGCGACCATATAGCCCTATTTTAGGTGGCTAGCGGTTGGACTAGAAGGAAAAACAACATTCATTTGACATCCACATATGAATTCTATCCGCTTAGATCCTTTGGAAATTTATGCCACTGTATAACTCAGGAACTGCAAAAATCAACTACCTTTGGAAAAATATAATTTTAATCTGATTACATGATTTTGGATGGAAACTAATATGAGGTAGACACCCTGGGTTCAACCCCCAACCACTACCTTAGGGCTTTCCATTATGATACTTGGATAAAAAATGTAACCCATTTTGGGAACCTTTTTGTCTCTTAGATGAATGAAAATAAAACTAGGAAGGGAAGTAACTTACTTAGAGGTGAGGTATCAGAGGGGCACAAATTCCTTAAAGGTGATGTGTCCAACATAGTCTTGTTTGAGGCAGAGAAGGCTCTTTAGTCAAACTTAGTTAGCACATGTTTTCTTTCATGTTGAACTTGGGAGTTCTCAAGCCTTAGCAAACAATAGGTAGTTTCTTGGGGTCTGTGAGGGGGTACCCTACCCCTTGTTGTTTTGTGATGAATGTGTGAATGTGGGATTCTAGGTGTGTTAGTAGGCGTGATGAAAGGATGATGGAGGGTATACCCAATTTGTTGAGGGCTTGAAGTGTATTCTAGTACATATATCATAACTTGGTGCTTAAAATGATGAGAGCAACCAAGTCTTGAAGAATGATAGAGAAGGAGTTTGTGCATAAGCAAGAGCTAAAAGTTGACACAATTTGGGTGAGATTGGAAATATCTTGGGTTATCATTTTGAAGCTTAATAAGTAGTCTCATGGAAGAGTGGGAGGGTTGGTCTTAGTTATAGACTAATAGGAGGCATCCTAGGGAATCATTGGGTCCTTGGGCTTAAAATTTCAATAATCCTAATATGATATTGGATATGTTAGGTTGTATAGTCGAGACAGTGGGAATAAGTTTGATGGTATGTGTAACGACCCCCTCCCAATGTTATCCCCTATTCACGAAAACCAAGAGGGCACAAATCATTACTCTAATACATGATTGAAGGTTTATCAAATAACTAGAAATAATTAATAAATTTTGACTACATCATAAGAATTTGGTACAAGATAACATTCCATTCTATGGTTTGAAGCATGGAACTAAAACTTTCTATAACCTCCATGATTAGATTATGTCAGTTCTTGTTGGTGCCTTCTTTCTTGAATGCCCATTTCCATGATAATTGTAGACTAACAACAGATTATCCTAAAACGATAAGAAAACAAAGCATGCAGTCAATATAACAAGTTAAACCGGTATGTGGGGGAAACAAAATATTGCATCTATGTGTAACAACATAATCACAACAATTATTGATAATGAATCAAAATTAACATTTTAGTCATAACTACTCAATCATGAACTATCCATCTTCTGTCAAACCCTTCTTGAGTATTACCCTACAGTGGAACTTGGCCACCTCCTAGAGTGCCATGTGAGTCTTTGCCTATGCAGGCAAATGCCCTTTATTGTCTTCCCCTATACATGAGGATAATCTTTAATATTCATTTGCTACATGGGTTGATCCATCATTTCTCATACATATAAATCATAGATCCAGAGGTGGCTAGGATTCGAGCTAGTCATGTCCATATAATGTGATCGCCATATTGACTTTATAGTTTGCATGAATTAAATAAACAAGCAAGCATTTATTTCGAATCCATGTAGAAATCTCTAGGAAAGCCACATGAAACTAAAGTAGTTATTCTTAAGCATAGCCACATACCTGTGTCAATAGTAACTTGAAGTCCAAGCAAGATCAATTAGGAAAGCCAAACAAGCAACCAACCAATTTATCTTGAAAGTTAAAGCATAACAACCATGTATCATTATTCTATCCAAATCTACCATTAAGACTGACTTGGGTCTCAAGATAGGGTTTTGAAGTCAACTTTAGGGTTCTAGCTTTGCAAACCCTAATTACCACATTTCACATTCTTTTAGCTCACAAACCATAATTTATCATTAATTTCACTTTTAGTTTCAAGAAACCCTAATTCACCAAATTATGGGTTCGTAAGTTCACATAAGTTCCAAGGTGTTCTTTGTCCATAAAAGTTCCATCTTTGAATAACAACATCAATTGGATTCATTAAATTCATCAACACATGGAAATTAAGGTTCTAATTCATTAATATTCACTAAATATGCCAACTTTAGGAATTTTTTCAACTTTAACTAGGTTTAGATCCTGGTTATATTTTTATTGAATTTTTTCATATTTTTCTGAGCAAGATACATATATTATTTGTAATTTTTGGCCAAAGAATGGATTTTTAATCGATTTTGCAAGATAAAACTATTTTTTTGATTTATTGGCTAGAGAAGTGAAGAAATACCTTATTTGGAAAAGGTGTGTGCCTTTATATTTATGGTCTTCTTTGATTGGGTTACTAGTCCTACAACAGTGTGTAAACGTGCCCACTTACATTGTTTTGAACCTGGGGTAAAGAATAGCTATCGATCCCTCTACTGGCTCACGATCCCTGATCCTACACCTCCTTCTCCTTCCTCCTTTCTTGTATTTGGTTTCTCACATGCAACATCACTACAGAGGAGTAGTCACTGGAGAAAGTTGAATGAAGAGAGAGAGAGAGAACTTGGGGGTAGAGTCTTATCGTTCACCTTTGTGGGGTCTTGGCGAAGCCAGGGGAGGGTATATAGATAGGTGATGAGCCAAGATTTAGGGTTTTCAAAACCTAGTAGAGAAGAGAAGGTCAGTGAGTTTCTAGCTGGTTCTATAGGTTATGACTTAGCTAGAAATCTATATGTTTCTAGTTTGATTTCTCAAGACGAAGGCAATCATCCAACTATTTTTCATTGAGAGAGATCAGACAGGAAGATAGGATCTTCCAATTTCATGTGTGTATAGGGAACTTTCCCGATCTAGAACAGGGTAAGGGATGATATGTGAGACATTGCTACATGCAAGGAACTGAGGCCATTTTTTCTAAAATCATTTAAATCATGACATGTACTTCTTTCCATTCATATTTCCCACACTATAGGGATTTTTATACAATCCATATCTCTCAAACCATCCATCCTATTAATCTCAAATTTTAAGGGAAACTTTTGAGTAACTTAATCTGGGTGTGTGCATGGATTGAATCCAAAACTCAAAAAGAATAATACCTTTTCTTAACATGCAAGGCATCCACTTATAAGGCGTATATTATGCTTTTAAAACACATATTTTCTCTTTTTTTCTTTCTATTTTGTTTATTTTGGCTATTTTTCTATTAGAAACCTTGTACACATGCAAACTAATCAATTGTGGCCATAGATGCCACTTTCCAGATAATTCTACACAACTCTGTCATGTACACACAATTGTTATCTATTTCTTTTTCCTTTCACTTATTATGGGATTTTCTTTTATCCTTTTTCCCTTTTATGCATCATTGGATTAATATAACAGTGGAAATCACAAAACCAAGCATCCAAGGGAAATTTGCAATGAAAACCCTTTTATTAAAATGAGGCACACAAATCTCCAATCAAGTCTCTTTCACTAAAATAATTGCATTTCAATCATCAAAATACAAGTGAAATTTAGTTTGTAACATCCTTCCCCGCTCTCAACAGCTCCTTTAGAGTATGGATCATTCTTTCTTACTATCTGTCAGTCTGGGGGTGATAGGTTGTACTAAATTTCAATATAGTACAAAGTTCTTCATGCATTTACTTGCATAACTCCGAAGTGAACTTAGGATCGTAATTAGAAACAATCAAACACAAAATACCATACAGACAGATTATTTCTCTAACATATAGTTTAGCTAGGTATGACACCTTGGCAGGAATCTTTAAGGTGAGAAAACATGCCAACCTAGTTAGGTGGTCTACCAAAAACCATATTATATGATGAACTTTCTTTGTCTGGAGGAGAAACACTACAAAATCCATGGTGGTCTGGTCTCATTTCCTCTCAAGAATCTCAATTGATTGCAGTAACCCATCAGGTTGTTGGTGTTTAGCCTTCACTATCCAGTCATGTGAGACAACTGGCTACATATGTTGCTATATCTCTCTTCATTGTAGGCTATCGAAAATATCAATGTAAGTCTTTAATTATCTTGGTGGTGCTAGGGTGTACCGTTTACCATGAACTTCGAAGTCCTAAAGGGTGACACCTCAGGACTCAAATGTGAATTTCATATCAGATTTCACAATTCCCACCCATCGAGGGATGTGCCTGAGGCTTCTCCATCAAACCCCTACATCTCAACTAACTATGAATCACCTAACTAGGTTGTTAAAGCTTGGTCAACAAGCTGGAGTTAGTCTACCTTATTTGGTACCTCAACTCTTGCATCCATCATTTTGATAACCATATTCAAATCTTATACGTATAGAATTCAATTCCACTTGATAATTTTATCCTCATGAAATCTTAATTTAGCAATTACCTTGCTCATTGCATCTTCCAAACCATTTGTCCAATATTCTCTCCTAAGGGTGTGGTAATTCCTTCAATCCTCAATTAGCATACAAATATTCCAACTTAATATTAATTACTAATATCACTTCTATTCCTAGTATGACATGCGTCTATCCCATCTCTCACACCCATAACAAGATGAAATAATCATTTGGTTGCAGTCCAAATGCAAAGCTCATCCCATTCTAAGAGTAGAGACGGTGCATCACACATCACCATTTTATTTTCAAGTCTAGGTTGAATCATCCTCCACATGACTCCAAACCATGAATACCACCATTACCTTAATTCCATGCATATACATATAGGAAAAACGTTTCTCATAACCTTTGAGTCTTATCACAACTCCTTTTTATGATCCTTAGTCATTTTCTCAAGGTCTCTAGGGTGTCAGTACTTTTGGAGTGATCTCATCCTTATGCATTTAGAGAGTGCGTCTCACATTTACCTCTTGGGCCACATGAACTCATAAAGGTGGCCAACTTCCTAACCCATGGGCCTCGGTCAAACAGAGTCATTACCTCCTGACCATATAGTCTTGTGCATTTAGGGACCAATCAACTCCTACTCTCGTCAGTCTCATCCCTTCTTAACCTTAGGATCTACTTGAGGTTCTATTGAGATGTCATATTTTAGTTTATGTCAACCCACATTTTACTTGTGTTTCTTCTAACAATATCCAAGAACATTATACCCCTGCGAATTCTTCCACTCAAGTTTCCTTCATCTCGTAGGGCACACATAGTTTTTCCTAATGTCCCTTCATGGGAAACATGGTGACTACCCATTTGGACCTTGCCCCATTCTACCGGTCACTTCCATAGTGACTTTTCTTCATCTCCCTTAGAGATGGCCATACTCGGGTCTAAAGATTCATACTCAATCTATGTGCTTTTGTGCCTCATGCACTTAATCTCTCAAGTTATTTTTAAGTGACCTTTAATGTTACCTTAGTTCTTAAACTACTTTTGGAACTCAATCTTTTAAGAAGGGCCCTTTTCTAGGACAAGATGAAACTAATGTTTGGAAGTACCAAGGTTTAAAAAATCATGAGTGAATCCAAAGTTTATATCATCACATGTAGGCATATATTTATTCCACCCATGCATGTGGCTAGCAAGTAGAGAACTTATTAACATATTTTAAGTTTTCCATTATGTCATATCCATTCATCATCTCTCAAGGTTGGATCAGTTTCATACATACATATGACATCATTATAGTACTAGACCTACTCGTCTGAGTAGCTCATCAATCATATATCGCAGTCCAAGTGGGGTCTCCTTTAACGCAAAACTTGAGGGGGGTGTCATGCTTATTTTCTATGAAATCAGTCAACCTTGTGAGCATTATATGCACCATATACCACCACATCCCCTATCAGGTTTACTTCCTTAGCATTTGTCATCTTAACTGCATGACTTAGTCGCTCAAGTACGTACCAAACCAAAACATGATATGGCATTTTCTTCCCAACTTTTGTTTCCACATAAAAAACCCTTAGAGTCCCACACAAGGGCTACCAATATGAGTATGAGGCTTCACATCATATTACTATTCCTTACCTCTCAAGGATCTTGGGACTCTCTTTCACTCACCTAGATGGTAGGTATTCATATCATCTGCACATATGTATAAGAAGCCTCCTTCAATGTCTCTAGGGTTTGGTCCTTTCACGGACATATAGTGTACAACAATCCTCTAGGAATCATGCATACATGGACTCAACTCATTCATTCAGGGTCAGTCTGGTTTAGGACATCTCATACAAATATTTCTCATAATACCTCATGTCTTGGAGTCTAGGTTCCCAACCTTATCCTTCTAGGTATCTCTATCCCCAGAGTTAACCCTATAATTGGTCCTAGCACTAGAGATCCCCCTTTGTAGAAGAGGTTGAGTCTCCTATAGATTCACATTTTATTCTCACCTAGCCTACCTTATCTAGATGAAGCGTACACATTTCTATTATCAAATCTTATGTCCAACTTCATAACTAAAGTCAAATTCTCAAATCTGATTAAGGTCATCATAAACCTTATAATATCAGTAAGTAACACTAAACTCCTCATTCATTTCCTCCAAGATTCCTATCCCACAATCTACAAGGATCATTACTCTAATACATGACCGAAGGTAATCAAATAACTAGAATTAATTAATAAATTTCTACTATATCCAAAGAGTTTGGTACAAGATAACTTTCATAAAGGAATTACATTCTATGGTTTGCAACATGGAAATAAAACTATCTATAACCTCCATGATTACATTAATGTCAGTTCTTGTTGGTGCCTTCTTTGTTGAATGTTCGTTTCCTTGATAATTGCAGAATAACAATAGATTATCCTAAAACGTCAAGAAAACAAAGCACGCAGTCATTATAACAAGTTATACTGGTATGTGGGGGAAACCAAATATTGCATCTATGTGTAACAACATAATCAAAACAATCATTGATAAAGAATCAGAATTAACATTGTAGTCATTACTACTCAATCTTGAACTATCCATGCGCTGTCAAACCCTTCTTGGGTATCGTCCCTATAGTGGATGTAGGCCACCTCCTTGGTGCCATACGAGTCTTCCCCTATACAGGCGGATGACCTTTATTGTCTTCCCATATGCAGGTGGATTACCTTTAATATTCCTCTGCCACATGGGCTGAACCATCATTTCTCATACATATATATCATAGATCCAGAGGTGGCTAGGATTCGATCTAGTCATGTCCATATAATGTGATAGCCATAGTGATTTTATAGTTTGAATGAATTAAATAAACAAGAAAACATTTATTTCCAATCCACACAAAAATCTCTAGGAAAGCGACGTGAAACTAAAGCAATTATTCTTAGGCATATCCACACACCTGTTTCAATAGTAACTTGAAGTCCAAGCAAGATCAATTAGGAAATCCAAACAAGAAACCAACCAATTATCTAGAATGTAAAAGAATAATATCCATGTATCATCATTCTATCCAAATCTGCCATTAAGACTAACTTGGGACTCAAGATAGAGTTTTTAAGTCAACTTTTGGGGTCCCCATTAGTTTTTTTTAATTTTCAAACCCTAATTACCATTTTTCATGTTCCTTTAGTTCACAAACCCTAGTTTATCATTAATTGCACTTTTAGTCTCAAGAAACCCTAATTCATCAAATTATTGGTTCATAAGTTCAAATAAGTTCCAAGGTGTTCTTTTTGTCCATAAAAGTTCCATCTTTGATCAAAAACATTAATCGGATTGATTAAATTCATCAACACATGGAAATTAGGGTTCTAGCTCATTAATCTTTATTAAAGATTCCAACTTTAAATACTTTTTGAACTAGAAGCAAATTTCTATCCTAATTATATATTTATTGGATTGTTCTTTTTCTTGAGAAAGATACATATATTACTTGTAAGTTTTGGCCAAATAATGAATTTTCAACCGATTTTGCAAGGCAAAACTTTTTTTTTAATTTATTGGCTAGAAAAGCGAAGAAATACCTTCTTTGAAAAAATTGTGTGCTGTCGAATAGCTGATCTTCTTTGACTAGGTATTGATCCTGCGGCGGTGTCCAAATGTGCCCACTTATAGGGTTTGGAACTCGAGGTGAAGAACAATATTGATCTCCCTACTGGCTGATGATGAATCCTAATCCTATGGCTCTTGCTCCTCCCCCCTTTCTTATCTTCAGGTTCTCACACACAACGGTGCCACGATAGAGTAGTTGCTGGAGAAAGATGAACCATGAGAGAGTGAGATATCCTTGGGGTAGAGTCTTTCCGTTCACCTTTGTGGGGTCTCAGAAAAGTCATGGGAGGGTATATATATAGGTGCCGAGCTGAGACTTAGGGTTTCCAAACCCTAGTGGAGAAGAGAAAGTTGGTGAGGGTTTTAGTTGGTTCTATAGATCTTGAATAGACTAGAAATCCATATGTTTCTAGTTTGATTTCTCAAGACAAAGGCAATCATCCAACTATTTTGTGCTGAGAGAGATCAGAGAGGAAGATATGATCTTCCAATTTTGTGTGTGTACATGAAACTTTCTTGATCTGGCATAGGGTGAGGGATGATATGTGAGGCTTCAAATCTTGATCAGATGGTCCATGTCACACGTGAGGATTTGAGGATGATTTTTCTAAAATCATTTAAATTGTGACATTTACTTCTTTCCATTCATATTACCAACACTTTAGGGATTTTTATAAAATCCATATCTCCCAAACCATCCATCCTTCAATCTCAAAATTTAAGGGAAAGTTTTTACTAACTTAATCTAGGTGTGTGCACGGATTGAAGCCAAAACTTGAAAAGAATACCACCTTTTCTTAACATGCAAGTCATCCACTAATAATACATATATTATGCTTTTAAAACATATATTTTCTCTTTCTTTCTTTTATATTTTCTTTATTTTGGTTATTCTTTCTATTAGAAACCATGTGCCCACGAAAACTAATTAATTGTGGCCATCTATGCCACTTTCTAGAGAATTCTACACAATTCTCTCATGTACACAATTATGATCAATTTCTTTTTCTTTTTGCTTATTATGGGATTTTCATTTATCCTTTTTCCCTTTATCCATCATTAGATTAATAAAACAATGGCAATCACTAACCAAGCATCCAATGGAAATTTGCAACGAAAATCCTTCTTTTAAAAAAACACACACAAATATCCAATCAAGTATCTTTTATTAAAATAATTGTATTTTAATTATCAAAATACAAGTGAAATTGAGGTTGTAACAGTACGTATTGAGATAGGGAGTGAGATATTAAGAGAATGTACTAAACCTATATTCTTTAGATTGCTAAATGGTGAGGAGAGCCTCCCTTGGAGATAAAAGAGGTGCCTCAGTAAGTTTTTTGCACAAATACTACAAAAAATAGGGTCTTTATTGAAGGACAATTAGGGAATGAATCATTTTATAATATAAGAATTTTTTTGATAGTTTGAGCTTCAATAATGAATTCCAATTCCTTAAATGAATTTGAAAACTTCTTCATAAGCAATATACAGTCAGAAAATGAGAACAAATACTTGTTGTCCTTCAAAATTAATTTATATTCTTACCCCTCACAATTTTCTACAAGAATTTCCCAGAATATTGAGTATGGGTAAACTCATGCACCTAAAGCTGTCACATCTTCCTAGTGTCTAACTTATTCATTTGGCATCATCCATTGTCAATGAAGGATTACTGAATAAGTTTTTTTTTGTGATGGCTATGTTGATCATCCTTTCTATGTGTCGACAATGCCACAATAACCATGCAGTAGAGGAACCATGTACATATCTTACTTTATACGATCATATCTTCATACATGACTTTCTATGAGCTTTTTGAGAGTAGCTCATCTCCAACATGTAGAAAGCACATAATAGAACAATGGAAAAATCAATTGGCATTTAGAGTACCATTGACCCCACATTGGTTGTTTATGGCATAACCAACATAAAATTGGCCTTAGTAGTAAATATTTCATGAGGAGAAGTTCTCACAAAAAGAAGCCATATTCTTGCTAATCAAAATATCATCAAGCATCTCCACCATTGTACAAACTTTTCCCGTTAAAGAAAGCTAGTTATCATACCCCTGAGTTCGAATACAGAAAATTCACCCACTCATTTTTCTGTAGTTCCCTAGGTTTAGTTTAATCTAGTAATATACCTGAGATACTTGATATTATCTCCGTAAGACATCCTTAACATGATTCCTTCTATTGTTCAATTTTTCACTTTTTGATGCTCACACTATCTATATTTCCATTTGAATCACTCTTTCAGTGTGTGGTAGAATGATACCTACAACAATGAAAAACATAGCATTAGATTTCTGATTGGATCTACACGATGAGATTATGAATATGTAGGTTATAGTTATTGTTACATATTTAGTAAACAACTCAGATGTATGTCACCTTCTTATATCTTTCTCTTAGTTGGATAATGATGTTTACTAAACATATAGATTACATATTTGTAATTAGAGTATATCATTAAATTTGGCAAAACATATTATTATATGACATTTGCTTTTATTTTATTCTCATTAACCATGTCTTTTGTCCTATAACGGTGTGAATCAATTAGCAATTTTTTCAAGAAAAAATGTTCACATGGGAATACTCCCTATTGCATCTGTTCATGAATTTTTTTAATTCCCTATCAGTGTTCACTTAGATTTTATATGTATTCTAGATTTTTAGTTATCCATTGATTTCGAAATTTGATCAATCCTTGGTATTATAGAGCAAATACATGTAGACTATCACATTTTTCACATCTACTAACATAATGGTCGTGTACATTCCTTGATAGGCTAGAAATGAAACTAATGATTGGGAGTTATTTCAGAATACATATGAAGAAAAATGTCTTCTAGAAAAGTATTGGATGTTGCAATCTATTTCTAACCTCCTAGAAGAAATGTTTTTTGTGCAACATATTTTATTATTAAGAAAAACATTTGTACATATATGTGACACATCACCACGTTAAATGAGATTAATCAAAACAAAACATGTGACTGGTCACTATTTAACCACATAGCAGGAAAAGGGAATAATTAAAGCCAAACTAAACCTTGCCAACATGTCCAAAAACTTTTATATATAAGTTCAACAACATGCATAACAACATATACCATACCAGGTATTTACATATATGTGCAGTGGCCTCAACCACAACATGTATATAAAAGATATGTTCCAAATATATACATGCCATATACAACATTGACATATTTCCAAAAACTCGAGTTAATAAATATATCATCTATGAAACATCCACTGGCCAAACCTATGAGTACAGGGATGACTCTAGGACACATTGAACACCAGCCAACCTTCTGCTCCTACTAATCTCCAAGCTACTCTTCCTCGCCATCACTATCCTGACAATACCATTGGCGATCACCGAAAAAGAGGTGGTGACCCACGAGGTGCGACCCATGTCCCAGAGAGAGATATAACTCTCAACAACGTTTATTGATTACATCATGTTATTTAATTATATAGGTAAAGAATATTAAAGAGATAGTATGAGAGTAGGCATGCTAACATGATATTGAGGAAAATATATAAATATATCACCAATTAAATATTAGATTTCTCTTACCGTATTATACATCAACTAATCATTATAAAAAACAAGGCAAGGGTTATTAACCAATGTGAATCACATTTAACCCTAGTAGATACACTATACAACTGGATTACATCTTATATTAAGATTTGGAGAGTTTGAGGTATACCACTCAAACTTCTAATTCACTAATGTGAAGTTGTAATTAGTTCCGTACAAGATCTAGGATAGTCAAAATATTAAGATATATTCCCCTAGGTCAGTACGAGTCCACCGTAGTGACATATATAGTCAAGCTACAATCAGCCTAATCCACCCTAGGTATATAGGTCAAGGCACTAGAAACCAAGGTATACAAAAGCCAATCATCTGTGGTGCAATCATAATTGTCCTTAATCACATCACATATACAAGTATCTGAGACACGTCCTCGGCCATTCTCAATATGAGTCATGACCACATACATCCTCAAAACCTTTAGATCAGGATGACAAGGATATAATCTCCCTACACCTGCACATACTCAATAGTATGAGACTCTGAACTTCCCTTTTGGAATACTCCTTTCTCCATCCAACACGTCCTCAAATTGGAATTTTCCTATGAAACATGGCACTACATGATTTGGGTTTCTCTTACTTAGTAAATTCCAATTGGGTGTCTCAAGACTGCATCAATCAAGTTACATACAAACCCTAAAAGAGTTCTACGAAAAACATGGGTAGGTAACAACTCCAAAAGATATAAAATGTATGAGATATAATTCTTGTCACAACACCACATGATACCAATTCTTATCACACATGAAGAGGATTACATCTTCGATAGGACTCAAGACATGCACAAGGTCATTAATACCATCACATACTTCCTACAAGAACATCATTATCTTTCAACACCTTATAGAAGGTTCAACTATCATCATCATACTTGTGGTAAATAGTTTTAGCATAAGAATGCATCAATCATAATGGCTATGATGTTCACATAGTAACATATTAGCGTTACCACTAACATTAAGGGAGTATTCTGCCTTAATAAAAACATACAAGGAAGATAGATGTAATTAATCATCATCACTTGATTACTCAACTAATATTACACAAGGTGGATTGAGTAAACACTACAAATCAATATCTAATAGTAAACCATCAATTTGTATGCATTCATAGGCAATTAAGATCATCATATCATGAACTCCAAACCTAAACCATCAAATGAGGTACTTCAAACCTAACCATTGGATCATGGTTACTTAGATAGAAAATCACCATTGAATGATGAACCTCACACGAAACCATCAGATTCAAAGAAGACAAAATCATTAAATCATGTACATAGGAAAGACATCGCATTATAGGCCTATATAGGCCATCAAATCTTGACCTAGAGAGGTCATCGGATCCTGACCTAGGAAGGCCATCATTATCAAGAGCTACGAACACCATTGTTTGTTGACCAGAAAAGACATCACTTGTTGACACTACGAAACCCATCAGTTGTGAGCACACATGTATACCATTGAATCATGACCTAGTGAGACCATCGAATCATGACCCACTGGGACCACGGAATCATGAACTAGTGAGACCATCGAATGTCATCACTAGGTGAAAGCATAACTTGTACATAAGGTGAAAACAATCATTTCTAGGGTTAAGGAAACTATCGAATAGAGTCATTGATGAGAGCATCAAGGCCATCGGTTCGAGAGGAAACATAGCCATTGGTTTTCAGTACAAGAGAGATCCATCAAAATAGCACTAAGTACACACCATCAACTTGCACAAGAAGACAACCATTATGTCATCAAAACAAGAGAGAAAAGTAGTTCATAACATCAAGGAAAAGTCTTCATTTCTCACTACAAGAACACCATCAGTTCATGGACATGCAAGGTCTATAACTCGCACTTCTAAGAATGAAACTACAGAAGGTTAAGAGGTACATCAAGGAAGTTCATCTACTCAAGAACTACTACATAAGCTCAAATCATATGCAAAGATATCATCTTTCTACTGGTTAGTAAATTTTAGAGAGATCGTATACAAGCAAGTTAAGAGTAAAAAATAAATATGAAGAAGGTTCTATAACTTGCCTCAAAGATGATGAAAAAGGTCCAAACAACAAGGTAGCTCAGAGAGAGAGAGAGAGAGAGAAGAAACCCTAGATTGAGCACTCCCCACTTCCATTCTAGCTCCTTTCTCTAAGAGCAAGAAAACTTTAGGTCACAAGAGAGAAAAGAAGGTGTTCTTCAACCTCATGCACAAACTTCACCATGAGAAATATGGATCCGACCAAGAAGAAAGAGCTAAGAGGGTAGGGTAGCAAGAAAAATGAAGGAAAGAATGTGAACTTACTTGCTTAGGTCAAGAAACAAGGTAAGGAAGCTCCAAAAGCTTCAAGAGAGGATAGATCCAAACCCTAGATTCACATGCAAGTAAGATTGGCCAAGCTTCCTCCTTCTAGAGATCCTTATCCTTCATCAAGCAAGAGGGACAAACCTCCAAGAAAGAATAAGAAGAAGAAGAGAGTTTCTAAAGGGTTTTTCTGCATGGAAGGAGAGAGGTATATAAAGATTGGAGTGAGAGAGAGGAAGGTTGAGGTGTTAAGACGTGCATTCCATGTGTCCAAGGTGAAAACATCACATATACGCAAAAATTGGTCAACCATCATTTCTTCAATCTAGGGGAACCATTGGATGTCAACTCTATAAGGACCATCAAACTTCAACAATAGGTGGCCCATCATATCATATCATCCCTTGGCCATAAAAGCAAACCCTAGGTCTCCATTAGTTGTGAACCTCACTTGGAGAACCATCGACCTTAGTGCCTCAAGCAGAAAACCATCAAATCTTGAGCTACCAAGAGACCACCATCATATCCTACCACTTCAAGGTGGACCATCTAATCCCAACTTCCAATGGAAACCATCAAGTTAGGACATCTAGGTGAGGAACCCTAGTCCTCAACCCTAGGTTAGATAACACCACTAATATGATGATGCAACTAGGCACCAAGAATGTAATTACATCAAACATGATATGAAAACAGATGAGTCACAACATACATCTGACAAATTACATGAAAAACCCTAGATATGGAGAAATTACATAAAAGCCCTTATAAGCACATATATAGCAAAACTAAATCAACAATGTCCAAAATGGACCAAACCTGAAACTTTTCTTTGTCACATGATATCAAATGATTGATTAGGGTTTGATTAAGGTTTTAAGAATCCAATGAAGGTAAGAAAGCATGTTTAATTGTAAAGCAAGGTCAGGGATCTTACAACCATAAACCCCTAATAGGGATTTCACCCCCGAAATTCTATGCAAACAAAGATGGGTACTTCCTATACATCTCATCCTCTAACTCCCACATGGCTTCCTCCACACCATGGTGATGCCACAACACCTTCACTAAGGCTATGTCCTTCTTCCTCAACTTCTACACATGCTTATCTAGGATAAACACATGAACCTCAATATAAGAAGCATCTTCATCCAACTCAACCTCCACTAGATGTGTTGTATTCTCTGTATTAGGGTGACACTTCCTCAACATGGAAACATGAAATACATTGTGAAACTTGTTTAACTTTGGTGGCAACTTCGACTTGTATACCAACATTCCCAAACATGCTAAGATAGGGTAAGGTCCCATAAACCTAGGAGCCAACTTACCCTTCTTACCAAACCTCAAAACTCCCTTCCAAGGGGAAACCTTAAGATACAAATGGTCCTAAACTTAATACTCTAATGGTATGTGACAGTTATCACCATAAGACTTCTTCATGTCCTAGGCTGCTTTCAACCGTTGTTGTATCACCTTGATCTTCTTTGTTGTCTGTTGCACTAATTCATGACCCATAAGCTGATACTCACCTACATATACCAACAAAGAGGCGACCAACAACACCTCCCTTACAAAGCCTCATATGGTTCCATATCTATACTATTATGATAACTGTTATTGTATGAAAACTCATTCAAACTTAGGTGCACATCCAAACTTCTAAGAAACTACAAAACACATGCTCTTATCAGATCTTCCAACATCTGAATGGTCCTCTCTGGTTGACCATCTGTTTGTGGGTGGAAAGCTATTCTAAACCTCAGGTATGTCCCTAAAGGTACATGCAGATGTTCCCAAAACTTTCTAGTAAACTGAGGACCTCTCTCAAACACTATGGCAACGGGGATACCATGCAAATGGACAATCTCATCAACACATATTTGTGCCAACTTTTTTGTCGAATATGTTGTCTTGACTGGAAGAAGTGAGTTGGATTAGTCAACCTGCCTAATATCACCCAAATGGACTCATGACCTTTAGCTATCCCAGGAAGACCAACCATAAAGTCCATGGTTATATGATCCTATTTCCACTACGGGATTGGAAAAGGTTGCAATGCCCCTATAGGCTTTTGATGTTCTGCCTTGATTACTGCCAAACTGGACATTTGGCAACAAACTCTTCCACATCAGGCTTCAAACCTGACCACTGGTATAGATCCTTCAGATTGTGGTACATCTTTGCACTTTTGGGATGCATTACGTACATCGAGGAATGAGACTCCTCAAGCACCATCTCCCTCAGACCATCAACATCTGGAACCACTATCCTATTGTGGAAACACATGTCCCATCATCTATCTCATGAAAACCATCATGCTTCCTGTTACTAAACTCTAATATAATGTCCTATATCTCAATATCATTCTTTTATGCATCTTTGATTCATTGTATCAGCGTCAGCTTCACCTACAGTTGTGCTATCAGTCCTGCCAACAAGGAAACCTCTAACTATACATTCATTTGCCACAACAATACCAACATGTCCCGCTTGTGACACAACACAGAGTATAATTGTTCTTTGTCTGTAGATGATGACAAAGATGACTTATTGCTCAACGCATCATCCACCACATTCCCTTCCCTAGATGATATTCTATCACATTCCATCCATCTCCTCTGCCTCATGTTCAACTCCTACTTCGAGAAGATGTACTGAAGATTATTATGATTTGTGAAGATCTGACACTTCACCTTGTAAAGATAGTGTCTCCAAATATTCAAAGCAAGAACCACTGCAACTAACTACAAGTCATGGGTTGGATATATCTCCTCATGTTTCTTAAGTTATCACGAAGAAATAAAAATTACATTCTTATCCTTCATCAGCATGCACCCAAGACATTATTCAAAGCATCATAGAAAAGTATGCAAACCTTCCCTTTATCTAGTAGAACTAACACTCGAGTACTTGTCAACTTCTCCTTCAGAAATTGGAAAGAATATTGATATCTATCATCCCAACCAAAAGGAACACCCTTCATAGTCAACTTGGTTAGGGTTAACGCTACAACACATAAACTCTTAATGAATCTCTTGTAGTAACATGTCAGACCTAAGAAGCTTCAAACATCAGTCAGTGTCTTGGGTTGTTCCCACTCCAACACTGACTCCACCTTCTTCATATCTAGACAAACACCTTCAACAGTTATGCCTTGACCAAGAAAAGATATCTCGATCAACCATAACTCACACTTGCTGAACTTAGCATACATCTGAGTGATGCCTCAACAACTCTAACGCTTGGTAAAAATGTTGCTCATGCTACTGACTGTCCTAGGAGTATATCAAGATATCATCTATGAACACAACTACAAACTGATCCATATACGGTATGAACACCCTATTCATCAAGTCTATAAAAACTATTGGTGCATTTGGTTAACCCAAATGGTAGAACCATGAGCTTGTAGTGACCATACCTAGTCCTACAAGTAGTCTTAGGTATGTCATCCTCCTTGATCCACAACTGGTAATATCCTGACCTCAAGTTTATCTTGGAGAACACCATTGCACCTCTCAGATGATCAAACATATCATCAATCCTCGGCAACGATTATTCTTTAGTGTGACCTTGTTCAACGTCAGTACTCTATGAAAAGCCGCATCGAATCATCCTTCTTATTCACAAACTAAATGAGAGAACCCCAAGGGTAAGTGCTCAATCTTATGAAACCCTTTTTGAACAACTCTTACAACTATTTCTTCACTCTTGCATCTCTGATGGTGCCATTATGTAAGGTGACTACACTATGGGTTGCATTCTAGGAACTAGATTGATCTCAAAATCAATCTCTTTGGAGGTGGAACACCAGGAAACTCACCTAGAAAAACATACTCAAACTCTCACACTATAGGTACCTCCTTGATACTAGGACTCCTCACTTTCGTATCCACAACATGTACCAAGAAAGCTTCATAGCCTTTTCTCATCAGCTTCTCTGCTATCACAGTCGACTTCAAACACGAAGGAAGAATCTTCCTATCTCCTTGAAATATTCAAGAGACACCTCCATCATAGGACGTTGCAAACTTAGAACTACAGTTGAAAACAACCTTGTGCTTCTCTAAGGTATCCATCTCTAAGATCATATCAAATCTATTAATGTCAAGTGGCATAAAACCTACTTGAATGTTGCATCCTAAGAAAGAAAGAACGCAAGATTGACACACCTCCTACAACTCAACATAACCAACTAAAGGGGTTTCTGGAAAAAGGCTATCAGACATACTACAAATAGGTAGACAACAACTACTTATCACCTCTCTAGTGATAGATGAGTGCATCACACCCAGGTCAACCAAAATAGATACGAAATAAGAAGCAAACAAGTTAGATTGAAAAAGTTCCATTTGACATGTCATGATATGTGGATTGATCACTCCTTCCCATTGACTCATGACAAAGAATCTAGTTGTCACCTATTGTTGTCCCCATCCTTTGCCAACTGGTCTAGATGACCCCATCTGTGATACCTGACCACATCATCTACCACTACCACCATTGCTATGATGTTTCTATTGTGAGCCCTACTGGCTCCGCCTCGACTATTGTGTTACTTCCTCATCCTTCATAGGGCAAGAAAACCACACGTTCGAATTGTCGACACTTGAAATAGGTTCTCAAATCAAACTACGGACTAGATGGCCCTTCCGTTGACACTGATGTTGCATTGGTTGCTCCGGCTGACAGAAAACTATAACCTCTCCCTTTTCTTGATGACCACTATGACTCTACTCATGACCTCGACTAAGAAAAAGTCAACCTCAGTTGTGAGTGTGGCGATGAAAACCTCGACTTAGTGAAGCCATTAGATGACTGTCCTTGAAACTAAACTAGTCTCTTCCTTGGTTTGACTTCACGCTTCTCCAGAGCATACCTCTCAATCCTCCTCATGGACTCCACAAAGGAAGAGAATTCTCCCTATTCACTAAAGTAGATGTTGTCGTAGACAACTCAAAGCTCATACCTTTCTTGAATCTCTAGATCATCTCCTTATCTGTCATTGCCATATGAGAATATAACCTTAATAGTTCCATAAACCTTGCCTCATAGTCATTGATAGACATCAACCCTTGGTGCAAACACTCTAATTGAGATGTCTTTTCATCCATATACATCTCAAGGAAGTAACGACTCATGTACTCTCGCCAAAACTCATCCCAACTTACAATAACACCTAGTTTTTTCTCCTCTTATATGGCCCACCAATGGCCATCACTACTGGAACTACCCTTCAACATGTACACAATACACTTCACCTTATCCTCTTACAGGATGTTTTAGATTTTAAACACCTTTTCCAACTCATTTAACCACATGTTGACATCTTCCGGATCTAGCGTATTCATGTACTCTGTACCTCCCTCATGCTTCAACCTTTAAAAGTCGTGCCTGGACCCTAAGAGTCCACATTATAGATGGGTGTCCTAGGTTTTGGTGTAGGTGCCCTATTTTTTAAGTGCATAATCAACACCATAAGTTATCCAAACATGGACCGAAAGGATGGATTTTCCATGGATGCAAGGTCAAACTGAGGCATTGTGAGATGTTCTAGCCCCATCACATGTACTCTACCATCAAGTATCGGCCTGCTACCTCCACCTCCTGGCGCGACATAGCTACTCTCTGCATGCTCTTCATGTGCTCTAGACATATCTGCATAAGTATAATCTATGATAAGATTTGTGGGATTATGTAAGAACAAACACAAAAACTAAGTCCTATGTCCCCATAGACTCAGCGAACCTAATGCTCTGATACCAACCAAACTGTGACAGCTTGCCATACTAAATGATATTACTCAAAATGAAACACATGATTAGTCACTAATTAACCACATAGAAGGAAAATTAAACCTTCCAAACATGTCCAGATTCTTTTATATATAAATTTAATAACCTGCATAACAACACATACCATTCCATGTATTGATATATATGTGCAATGGCCTCATCCACAACCTTTATACAAAAGATATGTTCTACGTATATGCATTCCATATAAGACATTGGCATACTTTCCAAAACTTGAGTCTATATACAAATCATCTACAAAACATCCCATAGCCAGACCTGAGAGTACATGGAATACTCTAGGATACACTAAACACAAGACAACCCTCTTCTCCTAATGATTTCCAAGCTTCTCATCCTCACCACTATGAGCCTGACGACACCATTGGTGATCACCTAAAAATATGTGGTGACCCACGAGGTGTGATTCATGTCCCAGCAAGAGATATAATACTCAACATCATTTACTGATTACATCATGTTATTTAATTAAATAAGTAAAGCAAATTAAGCAAATAGTATAACATTGGGCATGACTAACATGATATTTAGAAGATCATATAAAGCTATCACCATTTAAATAGTTGATTTCTCTTACTGTATTATACATCAACTAAGCATTACAAAAAACAAGGCAAGGGTTATCAACTAATGTGAATCACATTTAACCCTAGCAGATGCACGATACAGCTAGATTACATATTTTATTAAGCCCTAGGGAATTTGAGGTATACCATTCAAACTTCCAACTGACAACTGTGAAGTCACAATTAGTTCTGTACAAAATCTAGGATAGCAAAATCCTAAGATTTCTTCCCATAAGTCAGTAAGAGTCCACTGTAGTGACATATAAAGTCAAGCTGCAACCAACCTAGTCCACCCATGGTATATAGATCAAGGAACTAGAAACCAGGACATAAAAAACCCAATCATATGAACTACAACTATAGTTGTCCTCAATCACATCACATATACAAGTGTCCGAGACACATCCTTGACCTTTCTCAATTTGAGGAATGACCACAACCACCCTTAAAACCTTGGGATTAGGATGGCAAGGATGTACTCTCCGTTCACCCACACATACTCAACATTATGTGACTCTGAGCTTCCCTTCTGGAATACTCCTTTCCCCATCCAGTAAGTCCTGACACTAGAATGGTTCTATGGCACAAAAACTACATGATTAGGGTTTCACTTGATTAGTTAATGCTAATTGGGTGTGTTAAGACTGCATCAATCATGTTAAATACAAACCCTAAAAGAGTTCTACAAAAAACATGGGTATGTAACAAATAAAAAATATATAAAATGTATGAGATATACTTCTTATCACAACACCACATGATAACAATCCTTGTCACACATGAAGAGAATTACACCTCCAATAGGGCTAAATACATGCCCAAGTTCATTAAGACCATCATATACTTCCAGTAAGAACATCATTAACTTTCAACACCTTATAGAAGGTTCAACTATCATCATCATACTTGTGGTATACATGTTTAGCATAAGAATGCATCAATCATAATGGCTATGATGTTCATAGGTAACATATTAGGGTTTCCACTAACATTAAGGGAATATTATTCCTTCATAACAACATACAAGGAAGATATATGTAATTCACTTTCATCACTTTATTACTCAACTAAGATTCAACAACATGGATTGAATTAACATTACAAATCAATGTCGAATAGTAAACCATCGATTGGTATACATTCACAGGCAAAGGTAAGACCATCTGATCATGAACTCCAAACCTAAACCATAAAATCATGTACTTCAAACCCAACCATTAGATCATGGCTACTTAGTCAAAACACCACCATTGAATCTTGGACCTCACCTGAAACACTTAGATCCAATGTAGACAAAACCACTGAATCATGTACATAGTAAAGCCATCAGATTATAGGGCTAGAGAGGCCATCATATCTTGACCTAGAGAGGCTATCAAATCATGACTAGGAAGGCCATCATTTTCCGGAGCTAGGAACACCATCATTTGTTGACTAGAAAAGACATCATTTATTGACACTAGGAAACCCATCGATTGTGAGCACACATGATGACCATTGAATCATGACCCAGTGAGATCAAAAAATCATGACCTAGTGGGATCATCGAATCATGACCTATTGATACCATCAAATGTCATCACTAGGTGAAAATAGAACTTGTACATAAGGAGAAAACCATCGTTTCTAGGGTTAAGGAAACCATCAAATAGAGCTACTTGATGAGAACATCTAGGACATCGGTTGTAGAGGAAACATAGACCTTGATTTTCAATACAAGGGAGATCCATCAAAACAACACTAAGTACACACCATCGGTTTGCACAAGAATCCAACCATCAAGTCATGAAAACAAGAGAGAAAAGTAGTCCATTATATCAAGGAAAATGCATTGTTTCTTACTATAAGAACACCATCGGTTCATGGATATGGATGGTCTAGAACTCCCACTTCCAAGAAAGAATTGTGGAAAAGGTTAAGAGGTACATCAAGGAAGATCATCTACTCAAGAACTACCACATAAGCTTGAACCATAGGAAAAGATAGCATCTTTCTACTTGTTACTACATTTTAGAGCAAGATCTTATACATGCAAGTTACGATTAAAAAATAACCATGAAAAATGTTATATAACTCACCTCAAAGATGATGAAGAAGGTCCAAACATCAAGGTAGCTCGAAGAAAGAGAGAGAAGAAACCCTCTCTTGAGCACTCCACACGTCCAAGCTAGATCCTTTCTTCAAGAGCAAGCAAACCCTAGGTCACAAGAGAGAAAAGAAGGTGTTCTTCAACCTCATGCACAAGATCCACCATGACGACCATGGATCTGATAAATAAGAAAGAAAGAAGAGGATAGGGAAGCAAGAAAAATGGAGTAAGGAAGGTTACCCTTCTTTCTTAGGTCAAGAAACAAGGTAAGGAAGCTCCAAAAGCTTCAAAAGAGGGTAGATCCAAACCCTAGATGCACATGCAAGGAAGATCGACCAAGCTTCCTCCTTCTAGATCTCCTTCTCCTTCACCAAGCAAGAGGGACGTACCTTCAAGCAGCAAGAAGAAGAAGAGAGTGTCTAAAGGATTTGTTTGCATGGAAGGAGAGAGATATATAGAGCTTCGGGTGAGAGTGAAAGGAAGGTAGAGGTGTCAAGACATGCATGCCATGTGTCCAAGGTCAAAACATCATCTCCATGTAAAATAAGGCCAACCATCATTTCTTAAAGATTGTGAAATCATCAAAATATCAACCCCAAAAGGACCATTGACTTTCAATACTAGGTGGCCCATCGAATCATGTCATCCCTTGGCCACAAAAGAAAACCCTATGTCTCCATCAGTTATGCATCTCACTTGGAGAACCATTGAACTTGGTTCTTCAAGAGGAAAACCATAAAATCTTGATCTACCCAGAGACCACCATCAGAACCCACCACCTCAAGGTGGACCATCGGATCCCAACATCCATAGGAAACCAGATTCAGGGCATCTAGATGAGGAACCATAGTCCTCAACCCTAGGTTAGATGAAACCATAATCCTATGGTCCAACTAGGCGAACAAGGAAGAAATACATCAAAAATGATATGAAAACTCATGACGCACAACATATTTGTGAAAAATTGCAAGAAAAATCATAGGTATGGAGAAATTGCATAAAAGCTCTTAGAAGCACATACATACAAAAACTTAATAAAAAGTGTCATATGTGGACCAAACTTGAAACTTAGCTTTGTCACATGATATCAAATAAAAGATTAGGGTTTGATTAAGGTTTTAAAAATACAATTAAGATAAGCAAGAATATTAACCTATAAAGTAATGTTAAGGGTCTTATAGTATAAGACTCTAGCAAAAGAATAGATAGAAGGAAAGAAAATAGAAGAAGCAATATAAAGATGGCTGTAAAAGAAAGAAATTGATAATAAAAATAAATCAAAGAAATGAAGACCACAATTAGTGATAAAAATGTCAAATGGGAAGCAGAAAAGATTTTCTAAAAGTCTTTAAATTCTCCGAATGATATTAGATCCAAATTTTCATCTTCTACAAGATGATAGCACCCCACACAGGAAAGAAAGAGACATATATCTTCATAACACCAGTAGGGATAAGGAGAAGATATAAAAATCAATTTATCAAGCTTGAATAATCTCTAAAGATAAGACTCCATCACATAATAGTAGTATGAGAAATCCCATATTGAACCTTAAGATTTTGTTCTCTCAATATATGGTACAAAACAATAAGAATGAGGAGATTTTGTTTCTTTGACTTGCCGCAACAGACATTGGAAACCCTAACAAGAATATTTTTCAAGCAAATATTACTAATAGGAAATTGCCAAATTTCTTTAGAGAGGGTGCATTCAAAATAAATGTGACAAGTTTCTTCATTGGTGTACAAGAAAAGGAAGAAGACATAATATGAAGGAACGATCAAATGCTTAATACTCTCAAAAGTGAGAATCTTGTTGTGTCAAACTTTCCAACCATGCAACTGAAACCTCCTAGGAGCTATATACTTCTAGAAATATTTAAAAATGTCATTGACTGGTTGTTTTTTATGGTCAACATTCCAAAAATCCATGAAAATAGAATTACTTTTATCAAGAGAAGATATATAATATCTCTTATCAAGAGAGAAGGGAGTAGAGAGAAAAATACTATTAAGAACTTCACTCCTTCCACCTTTCAAGATCCATTTAGCATTTGCATTAATACAATTAAGTTTGGCATTATAAGGAATATTAAGATTGAAAACAACCTCCTTTCGAGAAACACAAATAAGGAAATATAATCTATAAGCCAAGGATCCTGCCATAATAAATGTCAGAACCATTTCGAATATGGAAGTTAACAAACTTCTTGATAACACATTTTTGTTTAAGGATTTGAAGAAAGAACAATGCCATCATATTATTGGTTCTGTAGTCCTAAATGAATTCTTTTTCAAGTATTTCTCATGAGTCCATTTCACCCACATATTATCTTTCTGGAAGGTTAGATCCCTAGCATTAGAGATAATAGTTGCTCAAATAATGTCCCTAAATCTCATAATAGCAATTCCTCCTTCATCTTTTGGTAATGTAACATTATCCCACTTGACTAAATGGAGATTGCATTTACCAGTCAAAATTTGCTCAAATAATTTTTTACACATCTTTTGCAATGTAATATACTAGTGAAAAAGGAATAAAAAACCAAGAAGACCAATAGAGATGAATAACTTCAATAGCAGACTTAACAAGTTCTACTCTTCCGATTAAGCTAAGAAAATTAGATTTCCATCTATCAAGCTTGGACTTAATCTTGTCAATGAAAAGAGCACAATGTGCTTTTCTCAACTTACCAATGACCAATTGAATACCAAGATATCTACTTGGTAAAGTTCCTTCATCAGTATTTAGAACATATATGTCTTCTTTCCTGGAATCTTTATTGAAAAATGAAACTTTTATTCTATTTGAAAGATAATACATAGTAAGAATCAAAACTAGAGAAAACCTCCTTCATACATTTAGCATTATCACATTGGCATAAATAGGTGATTAACAAAAATCAAGTGGGATGCCCTATTAGGAGTAACGAAATTAATGGAAAATTTATCATTCATAATAGAAGTGAATGACTACATAATCTTGACAAAAAAGTATGGAGCGAGAGGATCACCTCATCTAATACCATTAGAGGACTTGAAGGGATTTATAGGTTCACCAGTCAGAATGATTTGATAGCTAGAGGCATATAAATTTTCCCTAATCTTGACTATCCAACATTCAGAATGTTCATGAGACCCAGAATATAGAAAAGAAAATACCAATTAAAAGAATCATATTCTTTTGTGAGATAAAGTTGGATGAAATTTTTTGAGCCATACCCTTTGTTGTTAATCATGAGTGACTTCATTAGCAAGAAGAACAACATTCTTTATATTCCTTCCCTTGACAAAAGAACATTGGTTCTTATAAGTAAGTTGAGGCAAGACATGCTACAACCTATTCACCGTAATCTTGGTGATGACTTTATAAATAACACTGCATATTTCTATAGGGCTCCAGTTTTTAATGAAAGATTATTATTTTCCTCAGAATCAAGGGTTATAAAGGTTCTATTAGCATCTTTTAAAAGTCTTCCATGATTTAACAAAACCAAGAATCACATTAATAACATCATCTTTATTGATAGGACAAGATGTTTTAAAAAAATAGGCATTTACATCATTAGGTCCAAGTGCCTTATCATTATTCATATCAAAGCTTACCTCCTCAATTTCCTTAGGAGTGATAAATGTACTGAGGAAACCACACTACAAATCATCTAAGATAGGGAGCTTCATAAGAGAATCAAATAGAATAGTCTTGCATTCATAATGATTGTAAATACTAGTATAGAAAGAATCAATGTGATATATAATAATAGACCCATCAAAGCACATTTGACCCTAAATCATAAGACCTCTAATATGGTTTCTTTTCCTTATTACTTTAATGGTGAAAAAAAAGAATTTGTAATTGAGATCCCCTTCTTTAAGCCATTGAATATGGACATTTACCTTAGAAATGACTCTTCCTTCCTTAAAGATTTAACAACAACCTTCCTACTTTCAATAGATTTATTCTTAAGGTGAGAGATACATGGATTCAAGTCAACACTAATATGATCTTCCTCGAAGGAATCTTCAAGATGTTAGGCATTATGCATAAAATTTCCAATTCTATTTTTCTTGCAATCAACAAGAGTATATCTAGTGAATTGAATTTCTGATAAAGAACATACATAGGGATTCCAGAGAACTTTGATATTAAATCTTCTTCAATAATATCATTCAATTATTTTTATTCAATCCAAGAATTAAAATTTTGAATAGATATTTAAACTTCCTCTTCACCCAATAGTGAGGCTAATAATTATGTGGTCACTCACTAAATTTTGAATGGACTTGTCCATGAAACTAAAGAATAACACTTAGGAAGTCTTGGTGGGAAAATGTTTTCTCAATCTTCAAATAAATAAAATCATCATTCTCCTAATAATTGTCCCAATTAGAGAAAGGACCATTAAGATTAAGTTCAGAAAGCTCATAATCAATAATGTATTTGTTAAAATCATTCATAGAAGAAGAAGGAAGTTCCTTAATAATCCTTTCACTCGATAATCTAACTACATTAAAATCACCACACAAATTCAAGGAGAATTAATAAAGGCAGAAACATTTAATAGATCATACCGTAGAGGAATCTTGTACTATTCTCCATTATGACCATAAATCAGGGATCATATCTTGTTCTCTATTATGAAATTAAATCAAGGATCTTATCTTGTTCTCCATTATGAGCATAAATCACAATGAAAACGAATTTTTTTTTATTAAACAAGAAAAACTAGCATGCAAATACCGATCAGAAGAGAACAACTTAGTCATATTAGAAACATCATTGTTATAGCAGACAATAATTCTACCCAGAACATGATTAGAATACTAGAAATCCAAAAAAACTAGGAAACCATTTCTCCATAGGCTTGGACATCTTCCTTTCTCAAATTTTGGATTCAACCAAGACAATGACATGAGGTCTAATTCTAATTAACTTGCCTTGAACATTAGATGCCTTATTATTGAACCCTCTAAAATTCCATGAAAAACAGAAAGATGGTTATCCATTTGGAAGAGAGGAGTTATTAATAGTAAATATTTGCAAATATTCAGTATAGATTCTAATCCTCTGAATCTATTTATTACTGGAGAAAACATGGGATTACTATTCCTTGAGATTGCATTTCCCTTTTTCATGTTTGAATATTTAGGAGGTTTCCTAACTTTCCTTGAAATTAGAGCAAAGCTATCAATATTACTCTAAGGAGTCTTAGTAGAAGGAGGAGCATGTAATTGAATTGTAGTAGTAGAACAACTATGTACACCTTTAGAAGAAAATTTCCACATTAACATGTATTGCAGTAGACTCTAGACTCAGTATTAGTAGCTTTCACAATAGTTGAATCATAACAGATTGGAATACCTAAAGAGATTATTGAACTACCATCCATAATGAAAAATGATACAATAAAGTTTCTTGGGTGGATACCTTCCATATATGGAATTTATGTAACAATACATTTAGATTTACGAATCCATACATGGTTGGGAGAAACAACTAGAAATTCTATGATACAACTCGAAGTATCATGCCTAAAAACATTACAGTGAGTGTAGGCAATTGGATTCCACTGATATTGAAAAGAAATTGTGTGTTTGACCACATTCTCACTCCTTAGTTCCAGAATATCTAGAAAATATGAACAAGTAGAGACAAGAATTTAAATTATGAAAAAGTTTACTGTTTTACACACTTTGCTTGATCTATCAGTGCAAATGGATTTACCGATTAAATAATCGATCCTTGAGAACATTCACATATCCTAGAGTTCCAATGGTAGGCCAAATATACGAACCTAGATCAGAATGTTAGTTAACTTGTTATTAAAAACATAACTTATTAGCATTTCTTCTAGGGAGATTGGTGAGTAATAGAGTAGGGGTGAAGATTGATCATCACCAAGCCCATCAAATTCATGTGGCTCATCAGGGTAGTTGTGACCATCTCAAGGGCACATTCCTACATTGACAACCTTCACCCTGACTGCTTAGAAAAATATTTTATAACATATTAATATAAGACATGTTAATAAGGTATATGTAAGTCCTTCCTATGAAACATTAAAATACAATTTTATGATCTATGATGAGAAAATTATGTTACTTGAAACTAAATAATATATTGTATACATGAGTCTCCACGGTCCCATAATAGGAAATTTCCAAAAAAAAAACTCTAAGAGAAAGCCTTACATCAATAAATATTCATTTACTAATTTCATACTATTTATTTTCTTCCATCTAATTTAGTCCTTTGTCTTACATTGACTGAATCCTTTCCAACTAGTTGGAAAAACACATACTAGAAAGATAATGCTACTCCAAAGCCTACCATGGTTCTATAACACCAATGAAGTGAGCTAGATAGACAATAAATTTCCATGTAAAATTCCTCTAGAGATATAGGTTTTGAAAATAAGACATAACATAAAAAACATACAACTATATCTAATCACTAAAATTGATTTAATGGCATCAATATTTTGGAGATATTATCATGATACATAACATATATTTTGGCACACTACATAACATATATTTTTGCACACCACATGTATATGATAAAAATGTTTTTTTTAAATAAAATCGGTGCTTTTATGGTTCAAGATATGCAGGTCAAAATGAATTGTCGTACTATGGAAATCAAGTTCTACACAAATGTCAAGAGGACAACTTTCTCTTAGCTAGATCAATGAAATACAAAAAAGTGTCTAAGGAAGAATATTGTATACTAACAACACACCTAATTAAGTAGAAATGTTAGTTATATTTTTTGGTGAGTGATGCGTATTTAGGACCCTGGATAGTTTATGTGGCTAGATGCCCCTTGGGAACACCTATGACTTCTAAAATTATCAACCTCATTCGGACACACTCTTGCAGAAATCTGCAAGTGCACTGGCTTAAGAGTAGTATAGGTGTCACACGCCAGTTCGAACCCAAGGGATAGTAGGGGCACTAGATCTAGGTCATTTTAGCTAGGTTACTACTATTGAGACAAGGGTTATTAGGGTTTGAACTTTGATTTGAGCTAATATAAGGTGAACAAGAAATTGAAAAGGGCAAGAATCAGACCTATATGACCCTATAAAGTTAATACTAATTATCTAAGTGAAGAAATAATTGCACTAAAGAAAAAAAGAAGATGCAAGAACTAAGTTACAAAATAATGAGAGAAATCTTAGTTAGATATCTATAGGACAACTATCCAAACAAGGCAAGACGAAATGTTGAGCTGACAATTATGTAAAAAGGGCACTCAGAGGGTTGCACTAGAAAATAACTAACAAAACTAAGACAAGTAACTAAGAACAGGAACCAAATGATCCAGAAAGGATTGACTATCATAAGCAAGGTAATTGACTAAGCAAACAAACAAATAAGCTGACTAACTTAACATTGGCTGATAAAGGTGAACATTTATTATTTTAGAAATTGATGGGTAGTTTGGGTCGTTTGGGGTTAATGTCAAAATCAAATATGTTGGGGGTCATAACATGCAAATGTAATTCATTCACCTAAGATATCAAACCAAACAAACAAGTTGAGTGTTAATGAATTTCCTTAAACTACTATTTGTTCATGGATGTGATGCAGTGTGCATTTGGGAACCCGTACATATCATTTCCACCCATCCTTGTGAGGCTCACTTGACTAGGAATTACGTGAGATTCGCCAATACCTAACAAGTCTAATTTTCTAGGGTTATTTTTAAGGGAAATTGAGGGTCAAAGGGTAGTAATGAAGGATGTGGGTGAGTGTATTACAACCCATGACATCTCCCATCTAGCCTCTAGGTATAACCAAGTCAATTGCACTAAGATTATCACACCTAGATACTTAGATATCCCATCCAAGGGTAATGGAGTGAATTAATATGTAGTAAGAGGGATAGATATCTAGGGTACCACTAGTTGGGCCTAGGAGCAAAATCCAAAATTAGGCACATATCACCCATTTTCCCTACTATCTAGTTGTTATCTCAATTCACATAGGAAAAGATGAGAAATGAGATATAAGTAGAAGATAACAATTCAAAAACAAAATAATGATGTTTATAAAGTGATTTCCCCAACATGGTATCAAATTCACATTTTTTTCCCTAAACAAACCACAAAGGAATCTTAGGTAGTCGAGAAAAATAAAACTCCACAGATGTTGATGAAGGAGCTCAAATATTCACCTCCAACTACTCCAACCTCAGCCTTCTTACACAAGGGGAAGAAGTGGCATGGAAAATGGAAGTGGAATGGTTAAAACCCTAGAAAACTAGGGTTTTGAGCTAGAGGAAGTGGAATGGAAGTTGAAAGTAGGTGGAAAAATGAATGATTCAGAGAGATAACCTCTTACTCTTAGTGTCCATCAATACTTATATAGGGTCTTGGGAAGCATAGGGTTAAGTAGGGGAAATATAGTAAAATGACAGTGGGAAGTAGTAAGGTTTGGTAGGTATCATGGCCATTTGTCAGAGCGACTATGGTGGGGGAAAGTGGGAATGGTCTTTGTGGATGGGAACAACCATGGTGGAAAAGTGAAATTATCAGTTAAATTATGGGTTTTGGGAGTTGAGGTAGCGCAATCATTCTGGCTAGAACGATTGTGGTGGTTGTCATGTAAAACAACCATGTTGAGTATCACAATCATTTTGAAAAAGTTAAGGCAGAGTTGTGCCCTGGGTATGGGCATCTAAGGAGCTTCTTGGAACAGCTGTGATGGGCCACACAACCATTCTCAAGAGTGAGTGCCACAATCATTCTCTGTGGAACAACCATGTTGATTAAGGTTGTAGAAGTTGCTTAATTTACTTCTTTTTGAATATGATGTTGGTTGAATGACCATTCTATTATACCATGACTGTGTTGGGGTTTTCTCCTACACTTTGTCTTCAACTACATTTTCCATGGATCGTTTTGCTTAAAACTAATCTTTGATCGCTTGGGTATCATTAGGAGTGATATTTGCTTCACTTTGGACTCCTTCAAGGCTGGAGAAATCCTAGATTCCATCTCCTTTCCATCAAGTAGTGCTCAAAATGCCTAAAAATCATGCAAATAACATTCATAAGTGCATTCATATGAAATATCAATTATTGGGGGAAAGCATGCATAATAAAACATATATATGTTAAAAGTGGGAAAAATGACATAAGATGAAGACTGAATTAAGGGCTTCATCACCATCCCAATATTAAAACATTATTATCTTCAAGTATGCTCCAACCCAATCTATTATGAAATTTTGTTCATGTATAAATGATAAAAGCACTCAACAATCATATAACATGAAATTTTTTGATTAAATATACCTCAATGTTGACCATATATATGTATTTCATTTTTCTCTTCTTTTCATTCATGACTTGACTAAAAATAAATTACAATGCATATAGATCTCACATATAGGGCATCCCAATTCATGTAAGTGACAATATCTGAGACTCTCAGTTCATGTAAGTGACATGGAATTTAATAGGGATCCACGTAAACCACTTCATTTTGTAATATTTAGTCTTAAGATTTCTAGGTAAATCATTTTCATATGCATAAATTCTCCTCTGAAGTTGAATCCATACTTGATGATGCACTTGGTCTGTGTTGGTATGTGGGATGGGGTTGATTTTACCCAACCTTAATAGGCATAAAAATAAAAAAAATGTTGATAGAAGGTAATTGGGGTTCTATTACATAGAGAACCCATAATTTCTATTCATCTTTTGAGATGATAGCACATAGAGAACCCACTTCTCATTTTTCTTTTTGTTTGCCCCATATGTAGCGAGGGTATATGGTGGTTGGAAGAACCGAGGAGGTGGAGATGTGGTTACTGACCGGCCTAAATCGCGCGTTCAGAAATGGAGGCAGATTTGAAGTAGTCGGACTTTTACATTTATAACCCGAAACCTTCTAGGCCCCCACAACTTTGCTTACGGGGTCGAAGTAGATATACGGGGTTGAACACAGGGACAAGGGTGGTAGTGTTGAGAACACGGAATCGACACGCTACACTCCGGCAGGGGTAAAGATATGGTAAAATTCCCCAAAGGGAACAACAAGATAAAACTCATAAAACAAAAGAAACTATCTCCAACTGGAGCTACAAGGAAGATTTATGTTTTAAGCATTTATCAATTTTTAGGGGTTTTCATGCAACAAAAACAGAGAGATAATACTAAAGCTAAAGCAAGGTACAAAGGAGAAAAACTTTAGTAAAACAAGCGGTAGCAGGAACATCATGTACCCCTCCTCTCGGAGCGGGTACCTCTAACCAAGCATCAACACCACTCTCGAGGTTGCTGGACTTAAGTTAGAGTGGAAAGGTTACTAAAGCAACTCCGATTCCGGGCACTCTCGTACTCCAGAATCTGACCAAACACTAAAGCCACAACACCTCTCTCGAGGTTGTTGTAACGGGAAAACACAATTCGGTAGCTAATCAAAACGCGATCCAAACGTACAAGCTAGAGTTAAGATGTTAAACATAGCAATCATCCAACAAAGGTACCAAGCATAAAGCAGCAGATAATTAAACTCTTCTATTTCCATAAACAAATAAAGGTCTTGATTACATTGCATAGTAAAAGAAATAAATGACTGAAATGTTAAAGATGGATGTCGCCTTTTTGATATAGAAGGACGACAGACTACAGCGGACCCTCCAGCCCGATACCGGGCAGGAGCCTAGCCCGATACAACCGTGTCGGGTGGCACATCCTCTCAGGAAACACGCCGTGACGGGTGGATTGCATCGTGTGAGGACCCTTGCCCAATACGATCATGTCGGGCGGCACCCTCTCGAGTGACACGCCATGACGGGCGATGCGTATAGGGGTTCGGTATCGTGCCGGGCTAGGGCGATGCTCCTAGTATCGGTCATTTATGTCGGGGATCCTTGTCAGCCGATATCGGCCTGCAGTGTTGCCCGGAACGACCCTAAGTTAACCATTCCCATCCTCTTGGGATTGGGAACTGCTCACCTAGAATCGCCCGACACAAGCACTGAGACACAATACACTCGCTCTTGCAACTTTCCTGAGAAGACTTGCATAGGGTTATGACCTGTCTTTTTGGCTTCCTGCAGCTGCTATTTATAGGCAACAGTTGGGGAAGTTATGGTGCTCAGGGCGCCACGTGTCCTTCTTTAGCTCTTATTATCGCAGAGTCAGTGGACGGCCGATATCAGTATCGCCCGGCACAAGGATGTCGGCTGTCGGTGGACGTGACGAGCGGCGCCTGCCAGTGGGTGGCATGTGTCACGCGACAAGCTTCGGTTGCCGTGGCGAGCCCGACTCCCTATTGGGTAGATAGGCGTATCGTCCGTTAATCCCTTCTTGTGCGGCATCCTCCGTGTGTCCTTGTATTGCGCTACCCTACCGGGCAGTGTGCATATCGGCCGGCTGGAAGGCCGATGCAGGTGAATCATGTTTGTGGGTCGGAACGACCTTATTGATGATAAATGTGTCAAAATTAAAGGAAAACTCTGCAAAAGATGGAAATATTAAATTAAGAGCGTCGTTTGGCCTGTTATTGCAAAAGTACATTTAAAAGGAGAGGAAAACAGTTTGAAAGGGAAGTTTTGATAACAAAATAAGGGTTAAAATATCACAAAATTTGGTGTTATCAACTCCCCCAAACTTATCATTTTGATTGTCCTCAATCAATATTTAAACTTTATTTTGTGATGCTTCTTCTTGCTCGCTGTAGTTTTCAGTTCAAGAGGTAGGACAAGTATCGCGATGCCTTTAGAGATAATACTACCCCACTACGAACAAAAGACCTTACATTTCTTGCCTTATTATTTCAGTAAAATTTTTCTCTACAACTTCAGTGAGACTTTGGTGCATGATTCCGAAGTTAGCTTTCACACCAAACAGCTTTAGGGACAGAAGTTGTGTGTTGGGTAGGCTAAGGCTTTTTGGGTTTTTCTTGTTTCCCATCAGTCCATCCAGGTACGGTTCCGTTAGTGGGCAAGTGGTCCCTACAATCCAAGCCAGTTGGCTTTAGAGCAGTGATTTCACATCCTACGTACCACTGCCCCAGATCTACCATGCCTAAAGATGGGTACTTTTGGAAAACAAGTGTGTATATATATATATATTTCTTTTATTGGGCACAACTCTCATGCTTTTATTCACTCTCATAAGGCTACTTTCTCTTTTTGGGATTTTGTTGGGTAAGGGAAAACAAAAGGGATTTTTGCTGTTTGGGCAGCTTTTTCCTTCTCCATACTCGCCTCTTAGTTGTTGTGAGATTATTGTTTTTGAAATTTTTGGCGTAAAAATACGTAGTCTTTTGTCGTTTGAGGCTGCATTATCAGAAAGATATAGCAAAACTTGCGTCTCATTGGGCACATAGAAAACAAACTGGCAAGAAGTCGCATCAGGTTATTACTAATAAAGCGACTTTGTACATATGAAAGGGAACAAGATAAGCAAAAACAATTTCTTTTTATTCCAAAAATTTTATATGAGCATGGCATTTTATATGAGCATAGATACATACACATGATATAGGAGAAGAACGAAATGACACAAAGGGTAGAGGTGAAGAAGAAAAATTTTTATACCTCCCTCACTAGTACATGGGTACCCCTCCAAACTTACTCCACACTTTGTCCTAGAGTAGTGAAGAAGACAGGGTAAGGTAATGTTAACCCAGTGAGGGTTAGATGGTGGTCGCGCTTGTGCCATGGAGAAGCTGCCATACATTCCCCTTATTTACTGTCTCCATTTTCTTTCCCAGCTGGATGCAGCCGGAATAAGTGCAAAGCTCTCAAGAAGGAAGCGCAAGGCTCGTGCATATTATGACAACGGTAACTGACCTATGGTAGACAGAGAGCTCTTGAAAACACTTGTGGGTACTATATCAGAAGAAGATACCTCCCCTATGATGAAGGTGGCTTCACGGCTGGTGGACCCAAAATACCCACATTCAATCCAGAGGCCACTGGAGAAAGACTTCCACTAATTTTCTCTTTTGGAGGAGGTCCTAAACCACCGCAGAAGACAGACTATGATAAGGAAATGGATCTCACTTGCTCTCTTTTCGGCGGGTGGTGGCCTAGCTGTCTCGGGATTCTGGCATTTCTGTCTGACTGTTGTTGCTTCAGCTGCGGCCGCAGTGTCGATTCTTCTGCCGCGTTTGTCAACTCGTCCGGAGGTTTGCTTTGTATGAGCCATACCTGTTATCAAGTTCATTGATCATTTAAATGTTAGGTAGGAAAAACTGATATCTTGATAAAACTTGTCTCGTTGCAAAGTCTGGGTATCGTCCATCAAAAGAAAATCCAAGGCGATACAAGATTGGATGATACGAAGAGAGCTGCGCGGCACAACACGCTGCCCGACACGGGTATGTCGGGCGATATGGTCGCATGAAACGAATACCCGATAGGACCTCTCGATGGAAAAATGTGTCGCCCGATATGGCGTATCGGGCAAACGCGATCGACAGACGTGTCGTGCTTCATACGTGTCGGGCGATACAAGAAAAATCAACTAAGTTCATCAACCCGATACGCTACACGCGATATGAAACCTGTGTCGGGTAAACAGACTGTCGGGCTATACCTTTACTCTTTGAAGCTCTCGCCCGACACGAGAGAAAAAGATGGCTGACCGTCATGCGAGCAAAAGGGGATTACTGCATGATGCGCGTGGCTGGAAGAGTAAGTGCAGTAGCCTGACATGATAAACCCTCCATACTATATATAGCAATCTCAACCGCGGGTAAAACGGGTAGATCTGGGGTGCGCGTCGGCCGTTTAAGACAAGCTATTCCCGAGACGGGCAGTCCATCCGTCTAATCAAGGGTAATTACTCATCTTGCACGATACCCAGGACACGAGTGCATGCCGCCCAGGGATGCCATCCGTTACGGCCCTTGCAGTGCCCGAGATACCTAGCGCGTTCAGCGTGCCGGTTGAGCTACTGCCCAATATGGTCAAAAAAAAAGAGGCCCGATACGGTTAGAAAGAGGGGATACATGTCCGATATGCGGCCTGAGAACTAAAAAAAACAAGGCGAAGAAAAAAGCGATTGACGGGCAAAACATCATCGGCAAAGGGTCGAGTCCCCGACCTTAGATAGTATTACTCCTCAATGCTTTGTAAAATAGAGCGGTGGCCCATAAAATAGAAGAGTCGGTATGCTCGACGCGTGCACTGACTCGGGCCTTATTACAGTCCATAATGTTTGTTTTACAAGGAAGAAAAATGCATCCTACTCTAGGGAAGAAAGAAAAACTCGGGCTGCCTCCCGAGGAGCACTGAAGTTTGCGTCGCCAGCTCGACCAGTGTAGGATCTTCACTTTCAGCCTTTGACAGTACCCATATCCTACAAGTTGATCTCTACCCTCCTAACAAAAGCTTCATCTTCATAGTACCTCTTCACTCTGTGCCCATTTACTTGAAAGACCTTGGTCGGATCGTCTTTGTCGTACAGCTCCATCATTCCTGATGGGTATATCTTCGATACAGTGAATGGTCCCGACCATCTTGTTTGTAACTTCCCAGGAAAAAGATGAATGGATGATTTAAATAATAAAACTTTATCCTCTTAACTTACATCTTTTCTCCTTAGGTGGGCATCATGCCACACCTTCGTCCTTTGTTTGTAGATTTTTGCATTCTCATAGGCGTTCATCCTCAACTCTTCAAGCTCTTGTAGCTACAAAAATCTCTTTTCTCCTGCTTTCTCGAGGTCCATGTTTAAGAATTTGATTGCCGAAAGGGCCTTGTGTTCCAGTTCCAGAGGTAGATGGCAGGATTTTCCGTAGATCAGCTTGTAGGGGGAGGTTCCAATGGGCGTTTTGTAGGAAGTCATGTAGGCCCAAAGTGCGTCGTCAAGCTTCATAGACCAGTCCTTCCTCGTTCGGCTGACAGTTTTTTCCAAGATCTACTTAATTTGTCTATTTGAAACCTCTACCTATCCTGAAGTCTGTGGGTGGTAGGGTGTAGCGATCTTGTGCTTGACTCCATACTTATGTAAGAGTGCTTCGAACTGTCTCTCTCCGAAATGCGACCCACCATTGCTTATTATAGTGCGTGGTACACCGAACCGAGGAAAGATCGTTTTCTCGAACCGCTTGACTACTGACTTGGCGTCACATGTTTGGGCTGCCACGGCTGCTACCCACTTCGATACACAGTCTACTGACACTAGGATGTATTGATACCCCCTTGATGGAGGAAATGACCCCATGTAATCAATCCCCCATACGTCAAAGATTTCTACTTCAATCCAATTCGCCATCAGCATTTCATTCCTTAGCCCTATATTCCCCATTGACTGGCACTCTTTACAGACTTTTACAAATTGTGCATCATCTTTGAATAAAGAGGGCCAATAGAAACCTGATTGTAACACTTTTGCAGCGATTCTTTCGCTACCCAAGTGTCCCCCATAGGGGGAGGCATGGCACTCCTTCAGAATGTTCGTGGTTTCTTCCTCAGGAATACACCTCCTGTATAAATTGTCAGTGCATCTTCTGAAAAGGAGAGGATCATCCCAATAGTAATTTTTAACATCAACAAACAACTTCTTTTTCTAATTATAGGTGATGTCAGGAGACAGTTCTCCACAAGAAAGATAGTTGCAGATATCTGCAAACCAGGGTAAGTCTTCTTCTTTAGTTTCATCTAACATAAGAGCTTGATCGGCATAGTCATCATTGATGGGAAGTCCTCCCTGTCTTTCAGCTACGATCCTCGATAAGTGGTCGGCGACCATGTTTTCTGCTCCCTTCTTGTCGATAATCTCATGGTCAAACTCTTGCAGCAATAAGGCCCACCTCAACAGTCTGGGCTTTGTATCTTTCTTTTGCATCAGGTACCTTATGGCCCCGTGATCTGTATATACTTTGACCTTTGCTCCAATGAGGTACGACCTGAACTTATCGAAGGCGAAGACAATTGCGAGCATCTCTTTTTCGGTAGTTGTATAATTTACCTGAGCTTCATCCAACGTGCAACTAGCATAGCAGATCACGTGGTGCTTTTTATCTTTCTTCTGCCCCAGGACCGCTCCTACCGCATAGTCGCTAGCATCGCACATAAGCTCGAACGGTAAATCCCAATTTGGTGCTTGGAGGATGGGCGGTGATACTAAATCGTTCTTCAAAGCCTGAAAAGCATTTAGACAGTCATTAGAGAAAACAAATTCAACATCCTTTACTAGAAGATTGGACAATGGTTTTGAAATCTTCGAGAAGTCCTTTATGAATCTTCGGTAATAGCCGGTGTGTCCGAGGAAGCTCCTCACTCCCGTCACTGACTTTAGTGGAGGAAGCTTAGATATTGCTTCAACTTTGCTAGTGTCCACCTCAATGCCACGCCTTGAGCTCTTATGCCCCAGAACGATGCCTTCTCGTACCATAAAATGGCACTTTTCCCAGTTTAAAACTAGACTGTTCTCCTCACATCTTTGCAGAACCAAAGATAGGTTTTTCAGGCAGGTATCAAAGTCCTTTCCATAGACTAAAAAATCGTTCATGAAAACTTCCATGATATCTTCTAGAAAATCCGAAAACATTGATATCATGCATCTTTGGAATGTAGCGGGAGCGTTGCAGAGTCTGAAGGGCATCCTTCTGAAAGCATAAGTGCCGTAGAGGCAGGTGAATGTTGTCTTCTCTTGGTCGTCGGGCAGGATGGGTACCTGATAAAATCCTGAAAAGCCATCAAGGAAACAGAAAAAGTCATGATGCGCTAATCTTTCAAGAACTTGGTCAATAAAAGGTAGTAGAAAATGATCTTTTTTTGTAGCCTGGTTTAGCTTCCTGTAATCGATGCACATTCTCCATCATGTGACAGTCCTAACTGCCACCTCATCACCCTTTTCTCCTTTTACCACAGTCAGACCGCCCTTTTTGGGTACTACGTGGATCAGACTTACCCAGTTACTATCGTTGATTGGGTAAATGATCCCCGCATCCCTTAACTTGATTACCTCTTTCTTGACGACTTCCTTGAGCATCTAATTCAGCTTCCTCTGGGGTTGAGCCAGAGGCTTGGCAGATTCTTCCAAATTGATGCGATGCATGCATAAGGCGGGGCTAAGGCCTTTGATGTCCTCCACTGAATATCCTATAGCCCGCCGGTGGAGTCTCAACTCCTCAAGAAGTATGTCCAGCTGGTTTCTTGAAAGATTGGCATTGACGATGATAGGGTTTCTTTCTTCTTGATCTAAGAATTCGTATTTCAGCCCTTCAGGCAACAGTTTCAACTCAGGCTTTGCTCTGGATGTCTTCTCTTGTGGCTCCCCCTCAAGAGAGGCACACTTCACAAATTCCACCACCTCATCCTCTTCGCTCAAATCTTCGTCAGATAGGTCAAGAAGGATGAGACACTTCACAACTTCAGGATTTTCGAAATCGGAATCCTGATGGCTTATAGCCCTCACAAGGGGGTCCACTATCCGGATGCCCTCTTCTATCTCCTTGCAGAATTTGTCGTAGTTTTCCGCAAAGCAAGCAAATTCAGAAAGGAAAGGTCCTCTCATTGCATCCTTCACCTTGAAGTCCAGATGGTCGTTTCCAACCCTCAACGTGATTATCCCCTCATAAACATCAATCAACGCCCTTCCCGTAGCAAGGAAAGGATGCCCAAAGATGATTGGACAGCGGGGGTCTTCCATGGTGTCAATGACGACTATGTCGCATGGAATGAAGAAATTACCAACCCTGATCGGCACATCTTCAACAACGCCGACAGGTCTTTTGAAGGTATGATCCGCTAGTTCAATCCTCAGATTGGTTCGAACCATGTCGGTCAAACCTAACCTTTGCGCGAAGCTCAGGGGCATGAGGCTGATGCTAGCCCCTATGCCGGCAAGACCTTTTCTGTCGCACCCCGATCTCACACTAACCACTAATCACGAGATTAGGGCGCGACGGAGGGATTATCACATAAACAAATCACTGAGAACTTTTTTTTTTAAAACCTCGTAATGATATCCAGATTATTGCTGTAAACTAAAACATAATAAACTATTGCGGAAGCATTTCAATTAAACTGGCTAGAGAACATAAACAGAGTTTACAACATGTAACATTGTTTAACAGAAAGTAAAACATAACAGTTAATTTACATCTTTTACACATTCGCCATACATACTCCCTCTCACCCACACCATGTCCCAAGGACCGAGGGGAAAGGATTAAGAGACCTCTAACTAAACTAAATACATATACCTTCTACTGCCAAAAACTAGGATGGAAAGATCCTTCAGATTCTTGATGCTGTTGTTGACCTGAAAATGTTTGAGTAGAGGAGTGAGCCTACTCGCTCAGTGAATAGCCTTTCATTTAGCTATCACTAAACAACTCATCAGATATATAAAATTGTAATAAAGCATAAGAACAGTTCGATACTGATCAATTCTAATGGCATAATAATTCTATCAGGAAATGTTCATATTTCCATATAGCAGCAGGTATCACATAACTGTAAGCATTAAATATCAGGAACTGCATATCGTAATTAGTTAGGCAATTATTAACAACTAACACAGAAGATTCTAAACTACTAACATATTAAATTTACTATGATCCTATACGATTACATTTTAGTTATGCCCCAAACATATGCAGTGCACTCTGCATATGAAGATCTATAGCGAACTACGATCCCATCGTACAAGACTTAGCGACACACCTGGGAAATGCTAAGTCTAACTTCTCGTCCTGGTCTGCACAGGACTCTCATGCTCACAAGGCCTCACTGCACTAACTCTGAGTGCTCTGGACTCCTCCCGCAACCTGTAGTGCACAGTCAGAGGGTCTCTAAGTCTCCGATGCCTAGGCGTATCCCCAGGGCTGACCGGGACATTCTCTCAGATCTCTAATGCCTGGGCGTATCCCCAGGGCTGACCGGGATCCTACCTCTCAGACTTCGTGTCACCGAGACATTCGGTATTTGTTGGACACGAGTCTCCGATGCCTGGGCGTATCCCCAGGGCTGACCGTTTTACCCCAAAGGTACAGACCGCGCAATGGGGTTCTACGGTGTTGGGGCACCTAAGTCTATTATAACACAATTATATCTTTCATTACTTTAGAACATACAACTGGATTAATACACTTGTTTATGAACTGTACTAATTTCAACCGCTACTCTGTATATACAGGAGTATTCATAGAGCAAGTCAATTATCTGTATTGTTCAAACATACACAACAGCAATATTTCAGTTAATTAAATCTATTTCAACAATTGCATTAAGCACTTTTGGTTTCCGTTGAACCAAATAAAATCATTGAACTGTTCTACACTGATCAGAAGCTGTTCTAGATCATGTATAATCATACCGAAGCAATTTATAAAATAAAATTCAAGTTTCATCAAATACTGATAAAACGCCTGATAACCACTGATATCAGTGCAAAAATGCACAGTTTACTGAAAAATTCCAACGAAGGAGTTAAATGATGATAACTAAATGAACTCCTACTCACAGTGGTTCGGGATGTCCGGATTCGTCCGGAAATGTGTCCAAGGCCTGTTTCCGGGCGGAATTTGGTTGCCTTTCGACCTTTGGTATTTCAATTTCACGGTTCTGTAGCAAGCTGCTTCACGCACAGGTTGACGGAGAGCTCAAACGATGGTTGGACTTGAATAGAGGCTACAGCTTCTTGCTTGTACCTCCAAAATGGAGCTCAAACCAACCTCCTCTTATTGCCTTGGCGCCCAAGCTAATTTCCTGCTGCTGCACGCAGCTACGGCTGCTGCAAGGTGCCGCTTGGCCAAGCAGCAGGTGGCCGCTAGCCAAGGAAGGAAGAGGGAGGGGAAGAGGAAGGAGAAAAGAAGAAGGGAAGAAGAAGAGAGGTGGGTTGCTGGGGAAAACGGAGCCAACTGCTCCTCAACTTCACCGATCGCCACTCAGCTCCTGTGCGCCGACTTCATAGAGGCGACCGCTGGAGAAGATAAACGAAAAAGGAAAGGAAAGAAAAAGGATCGTTTATAAGTAAGAACCTTGGAAAAATTGCTAAATTGACCCCAGAAACTGAAAATCCTTATAACTTTTTCCTCGGAGGTCCAATCAGCATGATTTCTTTTGCATCTTTTCAAGAATGAGGCCCACTACACTACCAAGGCATGAAAACATGCTAATCACACTGTTTTACTGATTCAAAATTCCAATTGCATCCAATTATTACTTTACTCAAATTAATCATCTTAATTATGCACTAATTGATCTTATGTGCTTAATTCAACTAAATCAAGTTAATGATTCACTAACCACATCATAAACACATATGTTAACTCAAATAACTTTAATTAGGCTCAAATCATAATGCTTACCAATAAACTTTGGAACGGGTCATAACAATCTCCCTCCCTTATTAGAATTTCGTCCCGAAATTCCTAAAAGAGAAAAGGAAACTTGTTACGCATCTCTGACTCAAGCTCCCACGTAGCTTCCTCTAGGTTATGATTCCTCCACAAAACCTTCACCAAAGGTATCTCATGATTCTTTAGTTTCTTGATCCTTTGATCAACTATCTGTACCGGTCCTTCAACATAGGACACATCTGTTCTGAGCTGTGCCGGTTCTGGGTCTATTATTTTATCTGTACCAGGGTGACATTTCTTCAACATAGACACGTGAAAAACATCATGAAGATTGGCCAACTCAGACGGAAAATCCAACCTGTAGGCTACAGGTCCAATCCTCTCAATGATAGGATATGGGCCCATAAACCTAGGAGTCAATTTGCCTCTCTTACCAAACCTCAAAACTCCCTTCCACGGTGAAACTTTTAGATAAACCTCGTCACCAACCTCAAACTCAAGAGGTCGACGTCGTCTCTCTGCATAACTTTTCTGCCTGTCCTGAGCAGCTTTCAACTGCTCCCTGATCACAGATATCTTCTCTGTAGTCATATCGACTATCTCAAGTCCAAGAATCTCTTTCTCACCTACCTCGTACCAACATACAGGTGATCTACACTTTCTGCCATACATAGCTTCATACAGTGCCATACCAAGACTAGAATGGTAGCTATTATTGTATGCAAACTCCATAAGGCTCAAGTGTTCTTCCCAGTTACCTCTGAACTGTAGAACACATGCTCTTAGCATGTCTTCAAGAGTCTGAATGGTCCTCTCAGACTGACCATCTGTCTGCGGGTGAAACGCTGTACTGAACCTCAACTTAGTGCCCAAAGCACGATGTAACTGATTCCAAAACCTGGATGTGAACTTAGGATCTCTATCAGATATAATAGAAACTGGAATTCCATGCAATCTGATTACCTCATTCACATATATCTTGGCCAGCTTTGGAACATCAAAGGTTGACTTGACAGGAAGAAAGTGAGCTGACTTAGTTAGTCTATCCACAATCACCCATATCGAGTCAGAACCTCTAGGCGTCTTTGGTAACCCTACCACGAAGTCCATGGTGATGTGTTCCCATTTCCATTCAGGAATAGGAAGCGACTGCAAAGTACCCGCAGGTTTCTGATGTTCGGCTTTAACCTACTGACATATCCCACATCTGGCCACAAACTCAGCTACATCCCTCTTCATACCAGGCCACCAATACAAATCTTTGAGGTTCATGTACATTTTAGTGTTACTTGGATGCATAGCATACATAGAAGCATGCACTTCTTCAAGAATCTGCTCTTTCAGCTCACTGTTCCCAGGTACACACAACCTGTCATGGAGATATAACACACCATCAACAGAAAACCTGAACTCTGGCCTTCTCCCTTCCGACATATGCTGCATAACCTGCCACATCTCATCATCACTCTGCTGCAACTCCTTAATCTAACTATAGAAAGTAGGTTTGGCTTGCATCTGTGCAATCAACCCACTCTGTCCTGACACTCCCAAGTCTAGGTTCAACTTTCGCATATCTACAAGAAAGTCTCTCTTGAAACATGCCATAGAAAATGCATCTGCTGTTGAACTTGACTTCCTACTCAAGGCATCTGCCACAACATTCGCTTTACCAGGATGGTAATCGATTGTCACCTCATAATCTTTGATCAGCTCAAGCCATATGCACTGTCTCAGATTCAAATCCTTCTGAGTGAAGATATACTTCAGGCTCTTATGGTCCGTAAACACCTGACATGTCTCACCATACAGATAGTGACACCATGTCTTAAGAGCATGAACAATGGCAGCCAACTCCAAATCATGAGTAGGGTAGTTCTCTTCGTTCTTCTTAAGCTGTCTAGATGCATAGGCCACAACCTTGCCTTCTTGCATCAACACACGGCCTAAACCTCTCCTGGAAGCATCGCAAAACACTGTATAACCTTTATCTGCCTCTGGAAAAACCAACACTGGCGCTGTGGTCAACTTCCTCTTCAAGATATGAAAACTCTTCTCACAGTTATCAGACCAAACAAACGGTGCATTCTTCCTCGTCAAACGTGTCAAGGGTGATGCTAGCACACTGAAGTTCTATATAAACCTTTTGTAATAGCCTGCTAAACCCAAGAAACTTCTGATCTTAGTAGGAGTCTTAGGCTGTTCCCACTGAAGTATAGAATCGACTTTCTTAGGGTCAACACTAACTCCATCTCTCGAGATAACATGTCCAAGAAATGCTACCTCGGCCAACCAAAACTCACACTTGCTAAACTTAGCATACAACTGATGTTGCCTCAACAACTGCAATGTTACTCTCAGGTGTTGATCATGCTGTTCATCATTTCTGGAGTAGATCAGAATATCATCTATAAAAACTACAATAAACTGATCTAAGAACGGTTTGAAGATCCGATTCTTCATATCCATAAAGGCTGTTGGGGCATTGGTCAGCCCAAACGACATGACCAGAAACTCATAATGCCCATACCTGGTTCTGAAAGCTGTTTTGGGAATATCAGAAGCCTTTATTCTGAGCTGATGATATCCAGATCTCAGGTCTATCTTAGAGAAGATTGTCGCTCCATGCAACTGATCAAATAGATCGTCTATTCTCGGCAAAGGGTACTTGTTCTTAATAGTGATCTTGTTCAGTTGCCTGTAATCTATGCAAAGATGCATAGTACCATCCTTCTTCTTAACAAACAACACTGGAGCACCCCACGGTGAAGAACTGGGTTTGATGAAACCCTTATCCAACAACTGTTGCAGTTGCACCTTGAGTTCCTTCAACTCAGCAGGTGCCATTCTGTAGGCTGGCAGTGCAACTGGATGATTGCCTGGATATACCTGAATCTCAAAATCAATGTCTCTGACAGGGGGTAAGCCTGGAAACTCTTCTGGAAAAACATCAGAAAACTCACGAACCACATGCACATCATCAACACTGGCTGTACTCTTCTCTGCTCTAGTGTCAACCACATGAGCAAGGAATGCTTCACATCCCTTCTGCAGCATCTTATCAGCTACAACAGCAGATACAATACACATAGACAGAACTTTCCTGTCTCCAATAAAGACACAAGAAAATTCACCCGGTTGAAAGATAGCTTCCTTCTTCCAACAGTCGAGTTGCACTCGATACATCTCAAGACAATCCATACCCAAGATGACTTGAAAAGTATTTACATCCAAGGGTATGAGATTAGCAGCAAAGGTATAACCACCAAAAGACAGCAAACATCCGGGACAAAACTCAGTCAGAACTGTTGGTCCACCTAGTGGAACCCTCAACACTAACTCATCTACCAACTCTTGAGTTAATAGGTTAAGTTCACAGACTAAAGAGCGTTGTATAAAAGAATGAGTAGCACCTGGATCTATCAAGACTGTAACCGGCATACTATTGAATAAGAGCATTGTTCCAGTAACAACTTGTGAAGAAATTATACCTTCTTGTGGTGTAAGAGAGAAGAATCGTGCTGAAGCTCTACCACCACCACGACGTCCTCGCTGACCACCTCTACCACTGGGCATTCCACAATCTCTAGAACCGGAAGCCACAAAATAACTCGGTCCTTCAACTGGAGGTTGTCTCTGAACATCATAAAACTGAGACTGAGAAGCTTGTGATGCTGCTGGTTGAAGCTGAGGGCAATTCCTTCTTATATGTCCTATATGCCCACACTGGTAACATTCTGTATGGTCTGAACCCCAACATTGCCCAGAGTGTAATCTTCCACAAGCATTACATACTCGCATCTCCTGTCTCAGTGGACCAGTCATAGAAGTAGATGATCCAGATGGCCGCCCACTAGATGCACGGCTCCATCTACCTGGGCTATGTCTCCCTCTGCTCCTAGAAGAAGAAATGTCCTCGGATCTCTATTTACTGACGCAGCTAAAGCCACGCCCAAGCTTGGAAAAGAAACCTCTACCTCCACCTCTGTAACCGCTGTTAGATTGTCCCCTGACAAACTCCCCAGATCTCTTCTTAGACTCGGGTACCTTATCAGCATTCACAAATTCCTCAACCTGTCTGGCCGCCTCAAGGAACTCACCAAAGTTCTCTCTGTTTCTTCTACTAGTCGCTGAAACAGTATGCCAGATTTCTGACCTTAGCCCTTCTTGAAACCTCCTGCATCTCTCTATGTTATTAGGTACAAGATGAGGATAGAAGTTCGCCAGCCTGGGGAAAAGCGCTTCATATTCTGTAACTGACATGCTTCCTTGCTTAATGTTCTCTAACTGCCTGGTTTTCTCATTAATGAAAGTAAGAGGATAATACTTAAGATGGAATTCTTCAGTGAAATTCTCCCAAGTATGCTCTGTACCTATTCTCTTATCCTCCACACTGTGCCACCACAACTCTGCATCGCCCTTCAGAAGGTAAATAACATGATTAATCTTCTTCTCTTATGGAAGCTCCATCAAGCGAAAGACCTTCTCTATCTGTCTCAACCACTCATCAGCCTCAGCGGGATCTGTAGTGCCACTAAACTCTGTGCCACCAAGCTTCTTCACAAGCTCATAAGATCGCATCAAATCCTTACTGCTGGTAGAAGTAGAAGCTCGCCTATCAGCCTTATACCTCTCTCTAGTCTCCAGAAACATCCTGTACATATGGGATGCTTCATCCACGTGGTCAGCACCACCTGGACCCATGTACAGTGGATCATGGCCAACATGACTCTCGGCCTGGTCATCATGACCATAACCTCTTCCTGCCATCTGCAATAATATAACAGAATATTTCCTGTTAGAAAACTACAGATAGAAGAAAGACACCTAAACCTTAATCCTATTGGTCTCTTATCGTCCCCTGACCTGGACTCTGAGTAACTATGTACTCAACCTATGCTCTGATACCAATATGTCACACCCCGATCTCACACTAACCACTAATCATGAGATTAGGGCGCGACGGAGGGATTATCACATAAACAAATCACTGAGAACCTTTTTAAAAAAAAACCTCGTAATGATATCCGGATTATTGCTGTAAACTAAAACATAATAAACTATTGCGGAAGCATTTCAATTAAACTGGCTAGAGAACATAAACAGAGTTTACAACATGTAACATTGTTTAACAGAAAGTAAAACATAACAATTAATTTACATCTTTTACACATTCACCATACATACTCTCTCTCACCCACACCATGTCCCAAGGACCGAGGGGAAAGGATTAAGAGACCTCTAACTAAACTAACTACATATACCTTCTACTGCCAAAAACTAGGATGGAAAGATCCTTCAGATTCTTGATGCTGTTGTTGACCTCAAAATGTTTGAGTAGAGGAGTGAGCCTACTCGCTCAGTGAATAGCCTTTCATTTAGCTATCACTAAAAAACTCATCAGATATATAAAATTGTAATAAAGCATAAGAACAGTTCTATATTGAGCAATTCTAATGGCATAATAATTCTAGAAGGCAATGTTCATATTTCTATATAGCAGCAGGTATCACATAACTGTAAGCATTAAATATCAGGAACTGCATATCTTAATTAGTTTGGCAATTATTAACAACTAACACAGAAGATTCTAAACTACTAACATATTAAATTTACTGTGATCCTATACGATTACATTTTAGTTATGCCCCAAACATATGCAGCGCACTCTGCATATGAAGATCTGTAGCGAACTACGATCCCACCGTACAAGACTTAGCGACACACCCGGGAAATGCTAAGTCTGACTTCTCGTCCTGGTCTGCACAGGACTCTCAGGCTCACAAGGCCTCAATGCACTAACTCTGAGTGCTCTGGACTCCTTCCGCAACCTGTAGTGCACAGTCGGAGGGTCTCTAATTCTCCGATGCCTGGGCGTATCCCCAGGGCTGACCGGGACATTCTCTCGGATCTCCGATGCCTGGGCGTATGCCCAGGGCTGACCGGGATCCTACCTCTCAGACTTCGTGTCACCGAGACATTCGGTATTTGTTGGACACGAGTCTCCGATGCCTGGGCGTATCCCCAGGGCTGACCGTTTTACCCCAAAGGTATAGACCGCGCAATGGGCTTCTACGGTGTTGGGACACCTAAGTCTATTATAACACAATTATATCTTTCATTACTTTAGAACATACAACTGGATCAATACACTTGTTTATGAACTGTACTAATTTCAGCCGCTACTCTGTATATACAGGAGTATTCATAGAGCAAGTCAATTATCTGTATTGTTCAAACATACAACACAACAGCAATATTTTAGTTAATTAAATCTATTTCAACAATTGCATTAAGCACTTTTGGTTTCCGTTGAACCAAATAAAATCATTGAACTGTTCTACACTGATCAGAAGTTGTTCTAGATCATGTATAATCATACCGAAGAAATTTATAAAATAAAATTCAAGTTTCATCAAATACTGATAAAACGCCTGATAACCACTGATATCAGTGCAAAAATGCACAGTTTACCGAAAAATTTCAACGAAGGAGTTAAATGATGATAACTAAATGAACTCCTACTCACAGTGGTTCGGGATGTCCGGATTCGTCCGGAAATGTGTCCAAGGCCTGTTTCCGGGCGGAATTTGGTTGCCTTTCGACCTTTGGTATTTCAATTTCACGGTCCTGTAGCATGCTGCTTCACGCACAGGTTGACGAAGAGCTCAAACGATGGTTGGACTTGAATAGAGGCTACAACTTCTTGCTTGTACCTCCAAAACGGAGCTCAAACCAACCTCCTCTTATTGCCTTGGTGCCCAAGCTAATTTCCTACTACTGCACGCAACTACGGCTGCTGCAAGGTGCCGCTTGGCCAAGCAGCAGGTGGCCGCTAGCCAAGGAAGGAAGAGGTAGGGGAAGAGGAAGGAGAAAAGAAGAAGGGAAGAAGAAGAGAGGTGGGTTGCTGGGGAAAACGGAGCCAACTGCTCCTCAACTTCACCGATCGCCACTCAGCTCCTGTGCACCGACTTCACAGAGGCGACCGCTGGAGAAGATAAACGAAAAAGGAAAGGAAAGAAAAAGGATCGTTTATAAGTAAGAACCTTGAAAAAATGGTAAATTGACCCCAGAAACTGAAAATCCTTATAACTTTTTCCTCGGAGGTCCAATCAGCATGATTTCTTTTGCATCTTTTCAAGGATGAGGCCCACTACACTCCCAAGGCATGAAAACATGCTAATAACACTATTTTACTGATTCAAAATCCCAATTGCATCCAATTATTACTTTACTCAAATTAATCATCTTAATTATGCACTAATTGATCTTATGTGCTTAATTCAACTAAATCAAGTTAATGATTCACTAACCACATCATAAACACATATGTTAACTCAAATAACTTTAATTAGGCTCAAATCATAATGCTTACCAATAAACTTTGGAACGGGTCATAACATTTTCGCTCGACGTTGTCCCCGATGGCAAACGGGATCATGAAATCTCCAGGGTCACTCCTTTTGTTGGGTAGGTTAGGCTTTACGAAAGCAGAGGAAGCAGATGCTAGGTGCACAGTTTCAACCCTTCCTCCTCTTCTTTTCTTCGTAATCAGATCTTTGAGGAACTTGGCGTAAGTCGGCATCTCTTCCAAGGCGTCCAGAAAGGAAACTTCAAGATGGATTTTCTTGATTGATTCCATGAATTTTTCGTGACGCTTCTTCAGATTTGCCTTTATCGATTTGTACAGAAAAGGTAGCCTGGGAGCATAAGGGTTCCTCCCACCAGGTAGCTCCTCAAAAGATCTCTGTTCAGGTTCTCGGGTGTCTACTTGTCTACTTTCATCCTCTGCCCGATTTTCACCCTCAGGCCTTGACTCAGGCTCTGGTCTGGCCTCCTCAGCACGCTCCACCATCTTCTCAGATCTTAGTACTGCCGTTCTGGCAGTTTCAGGGTAGGAGAGTATCTTTCCTGCAGGGTCCTTCATCAGAGTGGCCAACTGGGTCAACCGTTGATCGACCTCACGCTGGCACGTCTACAAACTTGCCATCTGGTATTGCATGGAGTTCAGAGTTCCAGGACTTGCGAGCGCACCCTGCGCCAGCTGGTTGATGATTGTGTCTTGTCTTTTTATGAAAGCAAATAACTGACCAACCAAGTTGGGTTGGTGCAAAATCTCATCTTGGCCTTGACGTTCACCCTCAGAAAGAGATTTCTCACAGCGAGGCATGGTGTCAGAGCTCGGTGGAACAGATCACCGTTCTTTAGAGTACCTAGAATAACATGAAAAAATCAAGTCAGAAAATCAGTTATTAATAATACGAGTTATTCATTTTAGGCAAAGAATAATGATAATAACAAAAGAAAGAAAAGAGTGTTGTCAAGCTCATTTCTAAGCTTGAGGCACAGGAGTGTAGTTAGTGGATTCCGGTCCGTCAACAGTACTATTTTGCCTTGTCCCTGACAACGGCGCCAAAAAGTTGACCGGCCTAAATCGCGCGTTCAGAAATGGAGGCAGATTTGAAGTAGTCAGACTTTTACATTTATAACCCGAAACCTTCTAGGCCCCCACAACTTTGCTTACGGGGTCAAAGTAGATATACGGGGTTGAACACAGGGACAAGGGTGGTAGTGTTGAGAACACGGAATCGACACGCTACACTCCGGCAGGGGTAAAGATATGGTAAAATTCCCCAAAGGGAACAACAAGATAAAACTCATAAAATAAAAGAAACTATCTCCAACTGGAGCTACAAGGAAGATTTAGGATTTAAGCATTTATTAGTTTTTAGGGGTTTTCATGCAACATAAATAGAGAGATAATACTAAAGCTAAAGCAAGGTACGAAGGAGAAAAACTTCGGTAAAACAAGCGGCAGCAGGAACATCATGTACCCCTCCTCTCGGAGCGGGTACCTCTAACCAAGCATCAACACCACTCTCAAGGTTACTGGACTTAAGTTAGAGTGGAAAGGTTACTAAAGCAACTCCAATTCCAAGCACTCTCGTACTCCAGAATCAGAGCAAACACTAGAGCCACAACACCCCTCTCGAGGCTGTTGCAACGGGAAAACACGATTCGGTAGCGAATCGAAACGCGATCCAAACGTACAAGCTAGAGTTCAGATGTTAAACATAGCAATCATCCAACAAAGGTACCAAGCATAAAGCAGTAGATAATTAAACACTTCTATTTCCATAAACAAATAAAGGTCTTGATTACATTGCATAGTAAAAGAAATAAATGACTGAAATATTAAAGATGGATGTCACCTTCTTGATATAGAAGGACGACAGACTATAGCGGACCCTCAACCTGATATCGGGCAAGAGCCTAGCCCGATACAACCGTGTCGGGCATCACATCCTCTCAGGCGACACGCCATGATGGGCGGATTGCATCGTCGAGGACCCTTGCCCAATATGATCATGTCAGGCGGCACCCTCTTAGGCGACACACCGTGACGGGCGATGCGTATCAGGGTTCAGTATCGTGTCGGGCTAGGGCGATGCTCCTAGTATCGGTCATTTATGTCGGGGATCCTTGTCGGCCGATATCGGCCTGCACTGTTGCCCGGGACGACCCTAAGTGAACCATTCCCTCCCTCTCGGGATGGGGAACTGCTCACCTAGAATCGCCCCGGCACAAGCACTGAGGCACGATACACTCGCTCTTGCAGCTTTCCTGAGAAGACTTGCACATGGTTCCGACCTATCTTTTCGGCTTCCTATAGCTGCTATTTATAGGCAGCGGTTGGGGAAGTTATGGTGCTCAGGGCACCACGTGTCCTTCTTTAGCTCTTATTATCGCGAAGTCGGTGGACGGCCGATATCAGTATCGCCCGGCACAAGGATGTCGGCTGTCGGTGGACGTGACAAGCGGCGCCTGCTGGTGGGTGGCATGTGTCGCGCGACAAGCTTTGGTTGCCGTGGCAAGCCCGGCTCCCTGTCGGGTAGATAGGCGTATCGTCCGTTAATCCCTTCTTGCGTGGCATCCTCATGTCGCGCATCCTTGTATTGCGCTACCCTGCCGGGCAGTGTGCATATCGGCCGGCTGGAAGGCCGATGCAGGTGGAATCATGTTTGTGGGCCGGAATGGCCTTATTGATGATAAATGTGTCAAAATTGGAGGAAAACTCTGCAAAAGATGGAAATATTGAATTAAGAGCGTCGTTTGTCCTGTTATTGCAAAAGTACATATAAAAGGATAGGAAATTTTTTTGAAAGGGCAGTTTTGATAACAAAATAAGGGTAAAAAACATCACAAAATTTGGTGTTATCAGTTACCTCCACTTTTGGGAGGTTGTAAAGGTTTATCTTGTGCCCCTTGTCATCTTTTTGTGAGGAGGAGGGGTAGGAAACAATGAGTCAAAGAGGGGTCATTGGTAGGGGACCTTCCCAAAGAGGGGTTCTTACATGCACCTCAGTCCCACAATCATCACAAACATGGAAAAATCATTAAAATGATCATTTGTATCAAACATATTTTTTCATAAATATGGAAAATCCTAAACATCTGATGCTTTCTCTAATTGCTTCTCACCATTGACTCCAATTATAGAGAGATGACACACATGTATAAAGTCAAGCATGCAAATATATCAATCATAGTACAATGTGAAACGGAGTTAGTTGGGTTCATAGAATGCCAAATGGTTCAATTCCAATCCATTAAGGTAGATATTAGGTTACAATATGCTTTTGGACAAAATGACCAAGTTTGGACAAAATTGGCCAAAAGGTGCCAAATGCCCCTATTGAAATCAAGATCTACACTAATATGAAACAAATATCTTGAAAGTAGATCCTGATTAAGAACACAGAACTAGTTACGAGAATCTACATGCAAGCAAATGCAACGTATGTCATGACAAGAAAAATGAAGAATAATGAGAAATTACACGGAATGCAAGAAAATAAGCTAAATGACATGTATGTGTGCAAAACAACAAAAATGTAATCTATATAGTAGAGCAAAAACATAATAAAAAGGGCGTGATAGATATGAAATAGGGATCAAAATGCGATAAGAGGGTGTATTCATCCCTACCACCCCAAACTCTTGAATCATGTTGTCCTCAACATGAAATATAACGTCAAAAGTGATTGAGTGTTGTCACTACTGTGGTGGTGCTGGTGGATATGATGATCCTCCCTAGAGTGAATGGTATTGGTAGTAGCTACCCTAGTAATATGTTTATGCTGGTAGGTATGTCATTGGGTACCCCTATAGAGATCCCGAGAAGCCTCTTCTCATTGGTTTTTCCTTTGTACTTGCACATACTGGTATCGATACATAGGCTTGATCCAATGATGCATCTTTTGTTGGATCTAACAACATCTACTACTGAGAAAATGGACTAACTCCAACCATTCTTAGATAATGGAAATGTTATAGGCATTTGTTGGAGGTTGCATTGCATTATCTTCTTACTCTCTTATTCTTATGTAGTGAGGTTGATGTCGTGTATGTTACTATTGTTGTCTAGAGCATTGGTCTTCCCTTCTCCCTCAGGTAATTCCATTGGTGGTCCCCTATAGCCATCTTGCTCTCAATTTGCAAGTGATTCCATGAAATATTCCATTTGCCCTATAATATCAGCCAAAACATTGATGTGATATGGCTCTAGGGTATACCAGGATTTCCAAGGTTGATATTGTACATGATTTTTTCATTCACAAGAGAGTTCATGTGAGACCAAGCAACATAATTAAAATCCATTGTGTTTGACCCTTTAGCCTTGGTGAGGCCCTCTAGCTCACATGATTGGGCCAACGCAACGGTAGTCACTATCCCTCCCATTATGAATGGATATTTTCTACTAGAGGGGATTGTCTTTAAGTGGTCAATCATCATTGACCCTAAGTTGATATAATTATCTATTCCATTCATGACCATCAAAAATCGGTCTTGTAGGGAGAAGAATCCTTGATTATCATATTGGCAAAAAATTGTGTTATATACTACTTTTTTAATGTACCTTAGATAGGGGTTATGAAATTGCTTGTCTTGGGTTTTCCCATTACAAAAGTTTCTTGGACAATGAACCTCTTCCAACCAGTTGAACAACTATACATCACTTTCTTATCAGTATGATCCTTATCAAAGTTTTGTGCAACCTTAGGAATTGGAGAAAAGATCTTGTTGAGGTGGGAATCCTTCAAAACATGCATAGAATCACCAAATTTGAATATGATGGAATCCTCAACTTGATATTTAACTTTCTCCAAGGAGCCAAAGAACCCATGTGTGGTCTCCACAAATATTTCTTGAACCTCAATCAGAACCTTATACAAAATACATGGATTCATGAAGTTCTTAAAGTAATAGTTTATCCCTAGGTCTTCCGTGGTGGACATGCATGCAAACCTAGTGGGGATGACTATGCTAGACACACACTCAGGGTGAAGGGAATTTACAAAAAAATGTCCTATTTCTTCTCCCAAAAGTGACTCCTCAAGTTTATGTATCCAATTGCTTCAATCTATCCACCTCCAACTTATAGAGAATATCCACTAGTTCCTCCTCCATCCCTTCAGTTACCATACCTTCTTCCTCTTCTTCTTCATAAGAACGTGACTTTGAACTTTTGTCCAAGTTGAGGGGAACAATCTTCATTGATTGGTCTTCTTCCTTATCTTCTATCAATAGCCTTATCAACATTGGTGGTTTTGTAGTTTGGGGCTACATGGAGGAGCTTGAGTGTCGGTCTAGAGTAGGCTATGGTGGTGCATGCAAAGATGATATAGTTGCAACCTTTTTGCTTCTCCTAGGTGTAGACGAGGCATCCACCTCAATTGAGTGAAAGAGATTGTCCAACATATTATCTAAAGATTATTCTATCTCCTCATCATACTTGTTTCTAGGATCTAGTGTGTGATTGATGAAGGAAGAGCAGAGCAGGATTTGGTGACGCATGTAGAGTGGGAGAGCGAGAATGATAATTCTTTTATGGTGATGGAGTGGGGTTGTGTGATGGTGGAGGGACATTGGAGAATCTCTTGGTGTGGTATTTTGTGTTAGTGATGGATTTGATATCACCATATACTATCTTCTTCACTCTCTTGGGTAATTTTTTCATCCTTGATAGCTTTTTGGTGGATTTGGATGGATGGACAAAATTTCTAGCGCATTTGGTGGAATGGGTAGATTTTGGTTGTAGGTGGAGAAATGGAGGTAGAATGGGGTGAATGAGGAGGTGGATGTGGAGGAATGCTCTTAGGATGTCAAAAACCCTTGCTTGCAGCTTGGAGATGAAGATTCAAATGATTACATGACTTGTAGGGTCTCCATTGATTGGTCGCGGTTATGTTTTAGGAATGCGGGGGGTCTGTGGTTATCCCCCTAATTTCAAGTCTTTATGTGGTGTGGGCTTATCCCAGCATGATCATTATAACAAGAACGACTGTGATGGGGAGATGCCAGCATAACCACTTTGGTTTGAATGAATGTGGTGACTGGCCTAAAATTTTGATTCTTGTTGTTATTTTGACCTTAGTAGCACAACTATTCTGTAGTAGCACAATAGTTTTGTTCAATTCTCATTCAATTTTTCAGAAACGTTCATATATTTGTACTTTCAACTTCATATCACATTCAAACATTGATCCACATAAAATGTTAACTCATTCTTAACACTTTTTGGAACACTCTCTCTCAACCTATATCCCTTCTTTCCCGCACACCTCAAATAACTAAAACCTATCAAATACAAAGTGTGTGCATGTATTTTTCAAACATGTAATAATAAAAATTATTATCAAAAATGGATTTTGAGGTATAATTCTTGCAAACTGATGTGGGTTGCCTCTCTCTAGAACTAATTTTATCACCTTCATTCATGCTAGGAGTTCCTTGATTCATCATCCTCTTGAAAACCTTGAAGTATCATTACCATATTAGATCTCCTTCTCGTGTGCATTCAAACACACTTCTTCATCACATGGTACCTATTTAGCTAGCATCATAATGTCAAAAGTTTGGTTGTCTTGGTTGGGCCCAACCTCAAAGATAAACTTCAACTTTTGTACATTAAAAATGAATTCTTTAGCTCCTTATTTCTCATGGATGGCAATGGCTCCTGAGTTATACACATACTTAAGTTGGTATGAGCCTTCCCAACTTGATCTCAACTTCTTGGGAAATAGTTTGATATGGGAGTTTTACAACCTAACCCATTGACTAGATTGAAAAGTCTACTTTCTTACCAATATTTCATGAAAGAAATTCAATTTCTCCTTGTGCTCTCTATGATAGTTAATAGTCTCAACTTCATTTTCTCAAGTTCATTCAATTGAAATTGCCTTCTTACCATGTTTGTTTCAACATTCAAATATGTTGCTTTCATCTCACAAAGAGCTTTATGTTGCAGCTCCAATGACAAATCTTCCCATAGATGATCTTAAAAGGAGTAATGCCTGTCGAGGATTTGAATATAGTCCTATATGCTCATAGAACCTCATTGGAAGTGACCAATCCTTGTGGTTTGGCTTCACCGTCTTCTAAAAAATGAGCTTTACCTCCTGGTTAGCAAGATCATGATGCACACTTGTTTGGTGGTTGTAGGGGGGGTATCTAGACGATGGTTCACCCCATGCCTTCTCATTAGGATCTCAAACTCGTTTTTGATGAAACCTCTTCCACCATCACCTATCATCTATGTTGGTAATCCAAAATGACTCAAGATGATGGATTTCTCAAAGTCACAACCCTCCTTTTGGTCATTTGTCCTTGTAGAAATAGGCTCCACCTGTTTAAAGACATTATCCACATTTAAATAATGTACACTAACCCAAAATAAAGAAGGAATGGGCCTATGAAATTAATGCCCACACATCAAACACTTCAATAACTAGAATAGGGATTAGTGGCACATGTCACTTTTGGAAATTGTGCCCTCCAATTGGCACTTCAAATAGAATTTACAATAATAATGTGAGTCTTTGAATACAGTTGGCCAAAGAAAACCACATTAGTGAACATTCAAAACCATCTTTTCCCTCCAAAATGTGCTCCACATATGTAGGGTGGCACATGGAGAGTATGTGTTATTGCTCATCTTTTGGAATGCACCTCCTACTAAGTTGATCAGAGCAATACTTGAAAAGATGTGGGTCATTCATGTGTGTTATATTGTACTGAAAAATTCACTAGGGGTGAAATGCCTATATTTTACCTTTACCAACATACAACAATCACCACCCGCAAGCAGACATATCTTATTGTAGTATTGTTTAGCATCAATCCCAAAGGAAAACATATTTCAGAAGTAATTTGATCAAAGTAACCACACAAGACTAGTATTTAATGTCGGTATGTATGCCCACAGAGCCAATCATATGATGATTGTAATGTCATAACTTGTAAATTATTAGATTAATAATTAAGGGAATATTCAAACTTATTCTATTCTATTCAATTATTTGTTAATGAAGTAACATAATAAATGTCCAAAGAATGATATTACTCAATTATGTGTGTCTTTGGGTTGATGATCTAAACAATGAGATCATACAGATGTCAAGAATATATACATTCTTGTTGGGTCTGTAGTCAGATGTTATTGTGGAAGGTTGACAGACAATAATAACACAAATGATTAGAATGTGTGTTGGTTGATAGTAGAATCTCATCAGTCATGATATGTGATATGAAACCAAACACATAGGTACTTGTTAGAGAACAATGTACCAGATAGACCCAATACAAGAGTGATACATGGAAATCATAATTGATAGTCAGAATCATCTCTTAAGTGTTGGTGGTGGTTGTGGTTCTTAGATTGGAAGTCACTACACTCATCATATGCCATTCGATATACTTTGACATCATCCATTGTAACCTTGAATAAGGGTTTCCATAAAGGTGATGATCAGTTGCCCTGTGACATGTGGGGATGACAATGAGTAATTTAGATGGGATTTATTCCTCCTACAGGAGTATGATATCCTTTCCACTTGATTAGTGAGACTGGGAAATGCATGGCCATGCACATATGAGTCAATACGTAATATTGAGCTTACATATATCTCAAACAGTCTCCTCTGGTTCAAGGAACATAGATTAAATGTTGAAGAGGATTACTATTCCATGCGTTGAGGTCATTCTGGATATTAGTGACAAAGGGATATTGTAACGACACTACCTCCCAGTAACCCCCAATTAAGGGAGACCAAGAGATCAGAGCCATTATCCCAATTAACAGGATCAAAGGTTCGACAAATAATCAATAACAATTATCAAATTTTACCAACTAAATTGGAAACTGGTATAAAATAAAACTTTGCATACCTTTTTAAAACTTTGGTAAACTACTCTATCCATGACATGGATACATTCTATCTAATCCTCCTTGCACTTTATTTCTTATTTCCACAATGTGTCACTTTACTGTTTGTTCTTTCAATTGTTGTACCTAAAACACTGAAAAACAAAATGCCGGTCAACATATAGGAATATGCTAGTATGTGGGGACAACCAAAATTTCACAAATATGGCTAACAATTTAATGATCACAATCATGGTAATTAGCAAACCAAATTCACATTTTCAATATGTCATTCTCCACTGCTTTTTCCCTAACCCTGGAATACCCCTCTAGGGTTTCTCTTTTGCCCTTGACTTAAAGCCACCTTCTCAATCCCAAGCTTGGTGCATGGGGGTCACCTCTCATGGTGCCCCATAGTCATGCAACATAGAGCACCTTCTCATTCCCGAGCTTGGTGTCTGGGGTCACCTCTAATGGTGCCCATTGGTCTACCCTCTTGGGCCTGACCTATATGGCATCTTCCATCACGGTGGCATGTCGGTGCGAGAATATACATGTATTTATATTTCTGATAACCATAGTGACTTTATAATTGCAGTATGAACATCGAAACTATTTAGTTTCAATCAATGCGATTAACCATCCGGGAAACCTTCGGAAAAACTAATTTGATTAATCATAATTAACAACATACCTGTTAGGCTGAATTGAGATAGAATAGTCTAATCAATCAAGACATCCAATCAAGCAAGTACAAGAGTCCTGAAATTACATCCAATTCCTTTTCATCAAAATCTATTCAAACCATCTTACTACTTAAGGTTTCTATTCCCTTTTTAGGATTTCTACCTCTTTTAGGGTTTACTTTGCAATTAGGGTTTTTACTTTAATTTCTCATCTATCCTTCATGAAAGTTATTAAGGTTACCTTTTAACAAAATATAACCTTAATTTCAGAAACAACACAATTAATCATCGATTAAGTCCATTAAGTCTCTTTCACATTAAAGCTACCATTTTTATCCTTTTAATTTATGACAAAGTCATTATGCTCATTTATCATCAATTCGCAGTTCATTATGGTCTAATTCACATATGAATGTTATTTATCATTATTTCTACCTTTATCCATTAGAAAAACCCTAATTATCATATTAAGGATATTAATATACAATTAGGAACTTTTATACTTGAAAAAGCTTAAATTATCATATCTCAACTTTATTCACGATTTTGAATAATTAAAACCATTATGAGTCACACTTACTAATATTAGGGTTTCAGGGCCCATTAAAGCATATTTACACACATGAAACTCCAAATTAAACTAATTACGTGAAAATTCCATCCTTTTTATTCTTAATCCACCTTTTTATAGTTAACAGGTTAATATCAACTTTAATCATATATTAAACCCTACTAAATGCATTAATCATCTCAAAATAGGGTTTCTTAATCATTAAAGCATTAAAGTTCATAAATTACACTACTTTTTGAATTACACTCAGCATCAGGCTTCAACTATATTTTTAATGGATTCCCCTCATTTTTCTGAGCAACTTTCATATTTTATGCATATTCATCCGAGCTATTATTAAATAGATATGAATTTTGCAAAATTACTTACTTTGGGCCAATCGGAAGTTGCCACGTCGCTTCTTTCCATGCAACATGTTTGCTTGTTTAAAAACATAACGGAATGACCGATTTGCCCTTGTTAAGTAAGTGGTTCCTTCAGCCCATGCAGGGGCAAAAGTGTCCAATGACCCATGGGTCGTCTTCCACCGCCAGCCAGCTCTAGCGGCCACCTACAACAGCCTTACGCGGGCTGTCTCTCCCTCCTTGGGCCACGTAACTCAATGCCAACAGCCACCCTAGCTGCACCGCCCCCTTACACACGTGGAGCATCTCCAGATCATGGCCAATATGGCCTTTCTTTGCACGATATCCAACTGTGGTTGCTGCCGCATTGATGTCTTTTTGCAGACCTACAAGAGGTGTTGCTCGAAGACCAGGGTAGAGGTATGATAGTCGACCAATCGAGGGTTGTCGTGGAAGCCTCTCGCCCCCAATGTGACGACTCCAGAGCCTCTTGCTCGCTGTAGGGTTGCCCTACCCTCTTAGTTAGGGTTGAAAGAAGAAACCAAGGTGAGGAGGGAGAGACATACATGGGGTTTCTCTTGAACTTGAGCCAGAGGCGCTTCCCCTTATATAGGGGAGGGTATTCACACCCCAAGATGTGCATCCACAAAGATGCAAGGTCTTTTCCCAATAGGAATCCAATTCCTTCTTTAGGAAGCAAGCTTTCTCTCTCCTCACCATCCCTTTGATATTTCTTATTTCTTAGGAATTCGAAATTCCTCTCACTTATTCTCTTTATTCTTGCTTTTTAATCCATTGCATGAATTTCTATTTTCTTTTAATAGAAATTACTTCCTTTTTAACAATGCCACCAAAATCATTAATAATGTATCTCATTATCCTCTTATTTTGCATTATTAGTATTTTCTCCTTCTTTCTTCTTCATTGGGGCTCCTTGGACCCCAAGAAACTCCAGGAATTCGAAATTCCTTTTTAAGGATACTTATTATCCTTTTAGATGCATCTATTTCCATTATTTCTAATTATATTGTTTATTTCTCATTAAAATATCTCCTTTTGAGTATTTCTCTTTTTTTCCTCATTGGCATTCCATTTATCATTAGGAATCCTTTGGATACGAAAATCCATCAAAGATATCTCAATTATACCTCTTTTCACTTATTTTCCAAATTTTATCATTGTTTTCAATTTCTTTCTTAATAAAGAAATACTTAATTGGTCTTTTCTTTTCTTGGTGTATTATCTTTGCAACTTTGGACTCCTTGGGATCCAAGGAACCCTAGAGACACTAAATCCACCTTTGGATTACATACTTTTTCCTTCTAGAGGTTTCTACAATTTTCTTTTCTCTATTTCTTATTAATAATGGAGTTCCTTTTGTCTCTTCCTTGTTATTGGGCCCAATAGCCAATAAAGCCCACAAAATAATCATCAAGGCTATTGTAAACGAAATCCATTTATTCAAAACAAATTATATCTTTATTTGTTCAAATATCTTTAATATGAGAAATCACATTTCTCACCAAATGAACCCAAAAGTTGGGGTTTTAACATATATAAAAACACTACAACACCAATCACATATTGTAGGTTGAAGTTGTTCTCCAACTTTCTATTTACTTGGGCAGCAATGATCTATTTATAGATACCACTCTTTGCTTTGATGTCATAAACTAGTTATGGACATTCACTGCCAATGTAAATAGGAACCTATAGGTCCACATACTTAGGATACACTTCAATAGGAGCTTATGAAGTTTAACTTGATTACCAAAGTGTTTAAGTATTCAATTTAAACAACAATTGACTGATTAGACTCTTAACTGACTTGTTCTAGTGTTCAACAGATTGGTTGGAGTGTCAAGTTGATTGGAAATTTCATTGATTGAATTCTGGATGAACAAAGGCATTAACGGACCGGTTCACTAAGTGAACCGATCAAATCAAGGTTGTGAGATTATTGACTCATGAGATGAACTACCCAGTTCATGGATCAATTTAATTGATTAGTGTTGATGTCATGTTGTGCATTAATTGTGTTAGAATTTTCAATACAATTGTGATTGAGAAACATGACAAAATGATCAGTTCAAGAGTTGAACTGATCATCTTGCATGCCAACCGATCGGTTCAACAGTGAACTGACTATTTCTCCACTCACAAGTTGAGGAAGTTTGTAAATTCTGTTCCCTTCCACTTCCACACAGACTGGGAACCCTAGTCCTAACCCTCCTATCAATAGAGGGACACTGGGGGCTCCCGAGATACACAACTCAATTGCCTCTGATAATTGTTGTCTTCTCTGGTTGTGGTAACCGAGAGAACTCGAGCATGTCCTACCCGATAAAGGGAGGGATAGCAAGGGAGAACAATTGTGGGAGAGAAAATTGGTGCTAGTACACCAACATGGGGGGACAACTCCTTCCTGTCTGTTCTTTTAGAACAACAGGAGTCCTAGGTTGCCTGTGTTGACTACTCTAGAGGCCAGGAGCTTTTCCCTCTAGGAGGACAACGTCAAGAAACCATCTGTGGTGATCACTGAGGAGCTATTGCAGACGTAGTTCGAGTGTGAGTTAAAGAAAGGTGCACAAGATGAGGAGGAGATTGTCTCTGGACTTGCTGCAAGACTAGGTATATTGTTACGACCCCACCTTCCGGTAACCCCCAATTAAGGGAGACCGAGAGGTCAAAGCCGCACACATAATTTCCGGATCAGAGGTTCGGCAATTAACCAAGAACAATTACTAAATTTTAACAGACTAAATTGGAGAGCTGTAAGAAAATAAACTTTTACATACCTTTTGAAATTTTGGATTTCTAAACTTCTATTCATGTATGAATTCTACTCTAACTAATGCTCCTTGCATTTTACTTCATGTATTTCACAATATGACGATTTAGTGTTTGTCCTTTTGGCTTCGTACCTAAAACGTCAACAAACAAAACGTCAGTCAACCGAAGCTGGTATGGGGGGAACAATAATCATGCAATTATTCATAACAATGTATTCATCAATTAATCATTTAACAACTAAGATTACAGTTTAAATATAACTCCGCGATCCATGAGTACCCTATCCTCTGTGATGTCCCTACAGTGGACCTGGATACTACCTTCCTTATGTTAGATCCCCATTAAACCCCTCATGATCCACCTAACAGGTGAACCAATTTCTAGGGTTGAGTCACATGGCACTACCCTTAGGTAGACCACTCTTTAACTCATGGTATGCTAAAGAGTCTCATGGCACTACACGTAGGTAGCCCAGTTTCTAACTGATGGTAACCTAGACCTTGCTCTAGGATTACCCCTTTTTTAGACTTTTCAAAGAAACAGAGGTGGACCCCAATCTAGCCAGTTATATGTATATTTATGGTGATAATCATAGTCACTTTATAGTTGCATGAAATAAAAGGCATCCAACAGTTATTTTCAAGCAACCGATAAAATCATTTGGGAATCGTCGTGAAACTAAAGCGATTATTCATAGATGTAACCACATACATGTTTAGTAGATTTCTCAAGCTAATATCAATTCCAACCAAGAAAGCAATCCAAGCAAGTAATTCAACCACGTAGTCAAGAATCCTGAAGAACACATGTACTCTATTTACTACACACTTTATCAAGATTCTTTCTATTCAACTTGAAATCACTTCCTAAGGTTTCTGTATCCATTTTAGGGTTTCATTTTACATTTAGGGTTTCACTTCATTTACTATTTTAAACCCTATTTCTATTCAATTACTTACAAACCCAAATTTCAGATTAAAGGCACACTTAAACATTAATTAAGCCCATTATGCCTCTTCTATGTTAAAACTACCATTTTTATCCTTTTAATCCATGGCAAGATCATCATACTCATTTATCATCAATTCAAAGTTCATTATAGTCTAATCACATATGAACTCGATTTGCCATAATTCTACCTTTTATTCATGAGAAAACCCTAATTACTACATTTAGGGTATTTATCCATAATTAAGGACTTTTGTATTCAAATAACTTAGAACCATCATTTAACAATGTTTTTTCACATCTTTCAAATTATATATAATCTTATCCTCTTTTACCCTAAATTAGGGTTTCTAAAAGCTTAATCATTCTCATATGGGGTAAAAACCCTAAATCATGCAATTTCACATCTAGATCAGGTTCGAATCTAACATTATCATTCAACAGGTTATTAATACTTAAATTAACCCATTAAGCATACTAGATTCAACCTTTAATCACAAATAGGGTTTTTAACCTAACTTTAATGCACTTTTCATCAACTTATTGTACTTTTGCAATTAGGAACGGAATCAATCTTTAATATCATTTTTATTGGATTCCTCTCGTTCTCCTGATCAATTTTCATATATTATATGTTTCCATTCGAGCTACCAATAATTAACTACGAATTTTGTAAATTGTATACCTCTTGGCCAATCGAAGAGTGACATGTGTCTCCGTCCATGCAACATTGCTGCATTGGAAAACATTTCAAAAGGACGTGATTGCCCTCACTTAACCAGCCGATCCATCACAGTGCGGATTGGTAGAACTATCCAATGATCCTTAGGTCATCTCCTACCTTCGACCAGCAGCAATGGTCGCCGAGGACGACTCTTTGCATGGCTACTCCTCCCTCTCCAAGGTCTGAAACTCCACACCAACCATCACCCCACCTCCAACGTAGCTGGGCGCACCCAGAGCACCCTAAAAACTCAGCCAAGATGGCCAGGTTGGCAGAGTTTACCCGCAATTGCAGCCGCCCTGTGCAGCCGTACTGCTGCTATGGAGTGCTGTTTAGAGCATGGCGATGCTGGCTAGAGCTTGCTGTGACATCGGGGAAGGTACATCTTCCTTCACAACCCCACTTGGTCTCCTTGTTGTGCCATGATCACGTCGCTTTCCTCCGCTAGGGTTTATGGACGAGAACATGGAAGAATAAGAGAAGATGGTGTGTGGGATCTTTTGAACTCGGCCCAAGGCCTTACCCCTTATATAGGGGAGTGTAGGAATGTCCTGGGATGATTGCCCTTGAAGCAATCAATCTCTTTTTCAAAAGGAATTCAATTCCTTCATTAGGAAGCAAGTTCCTCTCTCTTTCCTAATTCTTTTGATAATCCTTTTCCTTTAAATATTAGGATTTCGAAAATCATCTCTCTTATTTTCTTGGTTCTTGCTTTTTAAACCATTGGCACAAAATTCTATTTTCATTTAATAGAAAATACTTCCTTTTTATGAATATCACAAAATTCATTAATGATGAATCACATTATCCTCTTATTTTGCAATTTTGGTATTTTCTCTTTCTTCCCTCTTTATTGGGACTCCTTGGATCCCAAGACACTCCATTATTTTGAAATTCTTTTTATTGGATACTTACTATCCTTCTAGAGGCATCTAAATACATTATTCTTCATTATCTTATTTTATACTTATGAAAATATCTCTTTTTGAGGATTTCTCTTTATTTCTCTTTTATTTTCCTCATTGGCATTCCTTTTATCATTTGGAATCCTTGGGATACGAAATTCCACTAAGGATAACTCAAATATACTTCTTTTCACTTGTTTTCCACATTTTACCATTGTTTTCAATTTCTTTCTTAATAAAAAAATACTTAATTAATCTTTTCTTTTCTTATTGCCTTTTCTTTGCAACTTTGGACTCCTTGGAACCCAAGGAACCCAAGAGGCATGAAATCCCTCTTTGGATTTTCCTTCAAGAGATTTCCATCTCATTCTTTTCTCAAAAACTCAATTATTCATTTACTAATTTAATAATTGAATTTCCTTTCTTCATTTCCTTGTTATTGGGCCCAATAGCCAATAATGCCCAGAACACGATCACCAAGGCTATTTTAAATGAAATCCACTTATTCAAAACAAATTATATCATTATTTGTTCAAATATATTTAATATGAGAAATTAGATTTCTCACCAATTGAACCCAAAAATTGGGGTTGTAACATCCTTCCCCTCTTATAGGAATTTTGTCCTCAAAATTCTATCAAGCAAATAAACAAAACAGAATAAGACTTTTCCATGTCCATCATTGGCCCCTATGTGGCTTTACCTTACCCATGGTGCTTCCAAAGAACCTTTATCATCACATATTCTTTTCTCTGAGTTCTTTCCCTCTGGTGTCTATAAATTGCACAGGTGACTCAGGTCATTTCAGCCTCCCTTGGCCTCACTAGGTTCATTGCTCAGCACATGGTCTGGGTACCTCACATAGTGCTCTAAATTGGACACCTGGAACTTATCACACATTACTTTATCATGAGGGGTAAGATCAAATTTAACATTCTCCACCAATCCATCTCAAATGAACCCATGCATCGAGGACTTAGCTCTCTTATCTGTAACTTAGAGGGGTCAGATTTGCATGCATGTCAGTCTACTTTGCATCTGTTCACGACTCTCGTCATCTTTAGTCTCCTTTCAGCCATTGCACGATCAAAGCAACTTCATCTACACGCACTGTGGTCCTTTTCTAACCATCACATGGTCCTTTCACCAACATCACCTTACTGAAGTGGTGACCGACACAACCTCCCTTACAAAGCTTCTTTAAATCCCGATACTGGCTATGGTGGTTATCATCACATCTTTCATAGGACAAGAATTGTCTTTAGATATCACCCTGAATGAGCACACATGCTCTCATCATTCTTTAGTCTGGATCTGTGGCAACACATCCCACTTTCACACAGACAACGAGGTGTTACGCAAAAATGTGCGGAAATCACCATAATCACAGATTACCAAAAACACGGATTAAATAAAACCGATTGCGGAAAGCAGTTAAACTGAGAAAACTATTACATTCAGGTCCACATCCTGCAAGGAACATGTTATATAAACATTTACAAGCCTTGATATGTGTCCACAGCTTAGAGGAACAACTGTCTTCCCATCACATGAGTTCATCACCTGTTTATATGTACATAACAGCCCACATCCGGCCAACAGCAGGATATACAAAACATCAACAACTATACATCGTTAAACAACGTCAAAATGCTCCCAAGGACCGGAGAGTACATGGATGACTCTAGACTCTACTACAAAACAACCAAAACAGCAGCAATCCATCGCTTGCCTTCTACTTCTCGTCTTGCTGCTCGGCCGCAACTCCGCGACCACCACCACGTCTAGCTCGAACACCTAAAAAGGGTGTAAACCAGCAGGGTGAGACACACAGTCCCAGTGAGAAACATAACTCCCCACCAAAACTATAAAACCTCAGAAAGATAAAGCAACAATAGTAGATAACTGATAAGAAGTATCACAAGAGCAGTTTATAAAATAAAAGTTGTTCATACCATCAAGCTTACCAGATGTACGGAAGGCATGTCACCAAATATCTCTTTTATGGAACATGATTGACAAGATGGGATTTATAAGATCTTACCACATAACATGAGGAACATATAAGTAACCACAAGGTATATCAAGATTAACTACACAAGCAAGGCCTCAACCAATGTTTTGTGTTTTTCCGAAAGTAGTAAATACTATTCGGCTGGATTACGTATTATTATGCCCTGAGGAAGTGAGCCGTACTGCTCAGATCCAACCGACGGCTGCGAAACCCGAAGCCAGTGCCATACAAGGTCAATGTAAGAGCCGGACTCCACGACCTCCCACCTCGTGGTCAGTGCATGAGAACCAAAGTAGCACCGCAGTCTCATGCTTAAGTGGGCTCAACCACAGGGTCAGCTCCATAGGCTACCTTTCCTCTAGCCCGCCTTGGTACAGGTCACGACGCTAGTATATTTGAGCCACAAGCATGTTTACCGTGCTCTGAGCCATGAATGCATTCATGCTCTATCACTATGAGCCATGGGCCTGTTCACCATGCTCTATATATACATATATCTGAGTCTACAACCGGAGCTGCACTCGATTTCCTCTCTATTTTAGGCTAGGAGAAACCACACATATTCAACAATATGCGCTTCCAGGTTAACCCGTAGGAGAACCTGTTTCACCATCACCAGCTCGTGATGATGATGGATCTATGGCCAGGGAAAACTACATGATTTGTTCCACTGTGATTAATTAGTATATTTTAAGTGGATTGCAAGATTCAACCAAGTTGTATAACATGCAAACTATAACAAGAATAAACAACATGAAACTCAATAACATGCTTTTATTGTAATCAACATCCTGATCCATCACAAGGATCCAACATCACATGTTACCACTTGGCCTCTTGCCAATCTTCTAGATCCACCTTAAGGATCATCACATTGCCATGTGATCTCAATCCCTTATCTCATAGTGCCACTGCCTCTCAAGGCATTCTCATCAAACTCAGGTCCTCAGACCAAAACACATCATGTATGTCATCTCATCATCAAGAGTAACTATCAAAACAATGTTATTCATCATATACATCTCGTAGCCCTTTACCTGGCTATGCATCACCTGCATGGTTAGTACAATCATCATGGATCGATAGAAAGATCATATTATTGATATAGAGCAACATTGATGATTAGGTGCTTTATCATTCATGCCTCAACCGGTGACCATAGATACAGTTCATGCAAATCAATCTTATATGCTTACCATTATCTCAGCATTATTCATATCATTGAGATGATTACACACACACTGGTAATATCATGGTAAGAGACATAGATGTAACCTACTATCACAATTACCATCAAGCATGTCAAGGTTTACTATCAAAACCAACGTGATTCATTAAAAAGAGCTAGCGCATGGATTTCCATAAGAGACAAGACCCTCACTAGAGGTGCCCACTACCCTCACAAGAAGTGTGACGGGTAGGGTACCCTCACCAGAAGTGGTATCATGCAGGGAACTCTCCCCTATCGCCCAACCCTCAACACACAACGGGCATCACTTAGAGTATAATAAGCAACTGAATCCCAAAAGGGTGTCGTGCAGGGTGTAACGTGCAATGCCATGCCTTGCAATGGCGCGTTAGGCATATCATGCACTCATTAGTGTCGTGCACTGCGGTATCGTGCAACGCTCCGTCGGCATCCATGTGCAAAGTGCAGCTCATTCCTTGTCGTGCAACGGTGCGTTCTACATCTCTTTGTCGTGCAATGACTAGGGTTACTACATGTTACTATACCAGGCATCATCACTAGGCTGTGAAGCCCAACACCAAGCTAGCCACATAGCTCCATATCGACCAAGGTAAGACAACCACTAGGCTACCTCCTCAGGTCAGGTGTACCAGGCAGCAAGGACCTGTTGTGTGACGCACGACACACAAAGGTCAACAAACAGGAGCATGACGCCCGACACAACACCATAACTAGCTAACAAGTTCGACAGTTCAACACACAACGACAACAAACCATCACACATGGGCTAAGTGTATCGAGCAGGTTACTTATCAAGGTGGGATGCCCGACACACACAAGGCAGAGACCAAGGGTGATGCCTGTCACAGCCACAACATGTGTCATCCAAGGCTCAAGATCAAGAGGGATATCATGCAACACCTCCCCCAAGATCATAATGGTCAAGATGCAACTCCACAAGGTCGTCATCAACCTCAAGCACAAGGGCACCAAACCCTAATGGATCAAGAAGATGGCTCACCTCTCAACAACCAAGAGAGAGGGGTATTGCACATCTCTTGTCACCAATCAGGCAACACAAGGAACAACCCTAACAAGGTTTACGACCACCACAAAGCTCACCTTTCAAGTCCATGGTGAGAGGAGGGTGTTGCTCAAGCAACTAGAACACAAGCTCACCTCTCAACTTAAACGAGAGAGGGGTATTTCCCATGCTACTAGAACTCAAGCTCACTCCTCTAGACCAAGGATAGAAAGGAGTATTTCTCACCAAGAAAACCCTAGAACAAGGATCGGCCAACAAGAAGCAACTAAGCAAGAAACCAAACTAACAACATGTATAGTCGATATGATCTTAGCAACATGTAAGAACATAAAAGAAGGTAGTGTAGTTAGGGTTAGGAGTTATGTAACCCGCCTTAAGAAAGCTCCAAGCTCCTAGCACCACCAAGGAAGAAGAGCAAGGCACTCTAGGGTTTGGCCACCACTAGAGGAAGAAGGAGACTCCAAGGCAAGGATCGGCCACAAAGCTTGCAAAAGAAGAGAGGGTTTCGTGCACCAATGGAGAGGGAGACTAAGGAACTAAAAGGATCCTTAACCAGGGAAAGAAAACACATATATAGAATGGAATGGAGGAGAAACCAAGGTAGAATAAGGCAAGGTGTCACCCACCTAGGGACACCAGTCCATGGGCAATGCCACCACTCCAACATGCCCTAAACACATGTCCAAGGCCATTTCCACATGCAAGCATCAAACACCAAGTGTCCACTAGTGGTGACACAAACAAGGTCAAAGAAGGTCAAAGGGTCCATGGGCGACACACCTCCATGCGATGGCCGACACACCCACTCCATGGCAGACACAACCCTGGGCGACACACCACTAGAGCGACACACATCCTAGGCGACACGCCTAGGTCGACACAAGCATGCTCCTGCCCAACACAAGGTCCAAAGAAACAAAGGAAACACACCATAAGGCCCAACAAGCTCAACTAAGCCCAAAGGAACTCAAGCAATGAGCCCAACCTTTCCTCTCAACACTAGAGGAAGCAAGGAGAGGGAGGAACACCTCACAAGGTGACAAACTTGCCCACAAACCCTAAACTTGGGTTATTTGCAAGTAGCACCTCCAACTCTCAACAAAGCACCAACAACCCTAATCACCACTAAAGGTGATTAGCAAGCAACTAAGCATCAGGGTTAAGCAAAACAAATAGGGTAAACCCTAAACAGAGGTCAGGGTCCTTACAAGCTAACCCCCTACAAAGGGATTTCGTCCTCGAAATCTGAAGAGAAAAGTGAGGGATACTTCCTCCTCATCTCTTCCTCAAGCTCCCACGTGGCTTCCTTAATGCCACGATGATGCCAAAGAACCTTCACAAGAACCAGGTCCTTCCTCTTCAGCTTCTTAACTCTCCTGTCAAGGATCATCACAGGACCTTCATCGTAGGTCACATCTTCATCAAGCTCAACTTCGTCTGGCTGTATCACTGTCCCTGTATTCGGATGACTTTTCTTCAGCATACTGATATGGAATACTGGACGTAACCTGTGCAACTCTGGCGGCAGCTCTAACTCATAAGCTACCTTGCCAAAACGTGCTATGACCGGGTATGACCCCATATACCTGGGCACTAACTTACCCTTTCGGCCAAACCTTAGCATGGGATCTCAATACCTTATCTCATAGTGCCACTGCCTCTCAAGGCACTCTCATCAAACTCAGGTCCTCAGACCAAAACACATCATGTATGTCATCTCATCATCAAGAGTAACTATCAAAGCAATGTTATTCATCATATACACCTCATAGCCCTTTACCTGGCTATGCATCACCTGCATGGTTAGTACAATCATCATGGATCGATAGAAAGATCATATTATTGATTTAGAGCAACATTGATGATTAGGTGCTTTATCATTCATGCCTCAACCAGTGACCATAGATACAGTTCATGCAAATCAATCTTATATGCTTACCATTATCTCAACATTATTCATATCATTGAGATGATTACACACACACTGGTAATATCATGGTAAGAGATATAGATTCAACCTACTATCACAATTGCCATCAAGCATGTCAAGGTTTACTATCAAAACCAACGTGATTCATTAACAAGAGCTAGCGCATGGATATCCAAAAGAGACAAGACCCTCACTAGAGGTGCCCACTACCCTCACAAGAAGTGTAACGGGTAGGGTACCCTCACCAGAAGTGGTATCGGGTAGGGAACTCTCCCCTATCGCCCAACCCTCAACACACAACGGGCATCACTTAGAGTATAACGTGCAACTGAATCCCAAAAGTGTGTCGTGCAGGGTGTAACGTGCAACGCCATGCCGTGCAATGGCGCGTCAGGCATATCATGCACTCATTAGTGTCGTGCACTGCAGTATCGTGCAACGCTCCGTCGACATCCATGTGCAAAGTGCAGCTCATTCCTTGTCGTGCAACGGTGCGTTGTACATCTCTTTGTCGTGCAACTACTAGGGTTACTACAGGTTACTATACCAGGCATCATCACTAGGCCGTGACGCCCAGCACCAAGCTAGCCACATAGCTCCATATCGACCACTGTAAGACGGCCACTAGGCTACCTCCTCAGGTCAGGTGTATCAGGCAGCAAGGACCTGTTGTGTGACGCACGACACACAAAGGTCAACAAACAGGAGCATGACGCCCGACACAACACCATAACTAGCTAACAAGTTCGACACTTCAATGCACAACGACAACAAACCATCACACATGGGCTAAGTGTATCGAGCATGTTACTTATCAAGGTGGGATGCCCGACACACACAAGGCAGAGACCAAGGGTGATGCCTGTCACAGCCACATCATGTGTCATCCAAGGCTCAAGATCAAGAGGGATATCAGGAAACACCTCCCCCAAGATCATAATGGTCAAGATGCAACTCCACAAGGTCGTCATCAACCTCAAGCACAAGGGCACCAAAACCTAATGGATCAAGAAGATGGCTCACCTCTCAACAACCAAGAGAGAGGGGTCTTGCACATCTCTTGTCACCAATCGGGCAACACAAAGAACAACCCTAACAAGGTTTATGACCACCACAAAGCTCACCTTTCAAGTCCATGGTGAGAGGAGGGTGTTGCTCAAGCAACTAGAACACAAGCTCACCTATCAACTTAAACGAGAGAGGGGTATTGCCCATGCTACTAGAACTCAAGCTCACTCCTCTAGACCAAGGAGAGAAAGGAGTATTTCTCACCAAGAAAACCCTAGAACAAGGATCGGCCAACAAGAAGCAACTAAGCAAGAAACCAAACTAACAACATGTATAGACGATATGATCTTAGCAACATGTAAGAACATAAAAGAAGGTAGTGTAGTTAGGGTTAGGAGTTTTGTAACCCACCTTAAGCAAGCTCCAAGCTCCTAGCACCACCAAGGAAGAAGAGCAAGACACTCTAGGGTTCGGCCACCACTAGAGGAAGAAGGAGACTCCAAGGCAAGGATCGGCCACAAAGCTTGCAAAAGAAGAGAGGGTTTCGTGCACCAATGGAGAGGGAGACTAACAAACTAAAAGGATCCTTCACAAGGGAAAGTAAACACATATATAGAAGGGAATGGAGGAGAAACCAAGGTAGAATAAGGCAAGGTGTCACCCACCTAGGGACAACTGTCCATGGGCAATGCCACCACTCCAACATGCCCTAAACACATGTCCAAGGCCATTGCCACATGCAAGCATCAAACACCAAGTGTCCACTAGTGGTGACACAAACAAGGTCAAAGAAGGTCAAAGGGTCCATGGGCGAAACACCTCCATGCGATGGCCGACACACCCACTCCATGGCAGACACAACCCTGGGCGACACACATCCTAGGCGACACAAGAATGCTCCTGCCCAACACAAGGTCCAAAGAAACAAAGGAAACACACCATAAGGCCCAACAAGCTCAACTAAGCCCAAAGGAACTCAAGCAACGAGCCCAACCTTTCCTCTCAACACTAGAGGAAGCAAGGAGAGGGAGGAACACCTCACAAGGTAACAAACTTGCCCACAAACCCTAAACTTGGGTTATTTGCAAGTAGCACCTCCAGCTCTCAACAAAGCACCAACAACCCTAATCACCACTAAAGGTGATTAGCAAGCAACTAAGCATCAGGGTTAAGCAAAACAAATAGGGTAAACCCTAAACAGAGGTCAGGGTCCTTACAAGCTAACCCCCTACAAAGGGATTTCGTCCTCAAAATCCAAAGAGAAAAGCGAGGGATACTTCCTCCTCATCTCTTCCTTAAGCTCCCACGTGGCTTCCTTAAAGCCACGATGATGCTCTGACTTGGCGAAGCCGCTCAAAGGTCTTCCCAATACCCGATGTTTCACCATGGGGAGCATGTGCTCTCGGCAGAGGCACTGACAATCTTTCTACCATGAGATTCATCGTAGCCATTATCTTCCCCATAAGCTATTGATAGGCAGGGTGTTCAAGAATGGTTGGGTCAGGTTGGGGGACCTCAGGCACCCGATCTTCATGTGCCTGCCCTATAGCTCCATCAACTGATGCAGCATCACTGTGCTCATCGACATGTTCTTCATGGTTTCCAGACATCTTTGCTTTTCTTCCGCTGAGAGCAGAAGATGATTGTGAGAAAATCTGGAAAACTCACAAGAACAGACACAACCTAGTCCTAAATCCATGTAGACTCAGCGAACCTAGAGCTCTGATACCAAAACTTGTGGCAACACATCCCACTATCACACAGACAGCGAGGTGTTACACGAAAACGTGCGGAAATCACCATAACCACAGATTACCAAAAACACAGGTTAAATAAAACCGGTTGCGGGAAGCAGTTAAACTGAGAAAACTATTACATTCAAGTCTACATCTTGCAAGGAAACATGTTATATAAACATTTACAAGCCTTGATATGTGTCCACAACTTAGAGGAACAACTGTCTTGCCATCACATGAGTTCATCACATGTTTATATGTACATAACGGCCCACATCCAGCCAACAGCAGGATATACGAAACATCAACAACTATACATCGTGAAACAATGTCAAAACGCTCCCAAGGACCAGAGAGTACATGGATGACTCTAGACTCTACTACAAAACAACCAAAACAACAACATATCCATCGCTTGCCTTCTACTGCTCGTCTTGCTACTCGACTGCAACTCCGCGACCACCACCACGTCTAGCTCGAACACCTAAAAAGGGTGTAAACCACCGGGGTGAGACACACAGTCCCAGGGAGAAACATAACTCCCCGCCAAAACTATAAAACCTCAGAAAGATAAAGCAACAACAGCAGATAACTGATAAGAAGTATCACAAGAGCATTTTATAAAATAAAAGTTGTTCATACCATCAAGCTTACTAGATGTACGGAAGGCATGCCACCAAATATCTCTTTTATGGAACATGATTGACAAGATGGGATTTATAAGATCTTACCACATAACATGAGGAACATATAAGTAACCACAAGATATAGCAAGATTAACTACACAAGCAAGGCCTCAACCAATGTTTCGTGTTTTTCCTTAAGAAGTAAATACTATTCAGCTGGATTACGTATTATTATGCCCTGAGGAAGTGAGTCGTACTGCTCAGATCCAACTGACGGCTGCGAAACCCAGAGCCAGTGCCATACAAGGTCAATGGAAGAGCCGGACTCCATGACCTCCCACCTTGTGGTCAGTGCACGAGAACCAAAGCAGGACCGCAGTCTCATGCTTAAGTGGCCTCAACCACTGGGTCAGCTCCATAGGCTACCCTTCCTCTAGCCTACCTTGGTACAGGTCACAGTGCTAGTATATCTGAGCCATGAGCATGTTTACCATGCTCTGAGCCATGAACGCATTCATTCTCTATCACTCTGAGCCATGGGCCTGTTCACCATGCTCTATATATACATATATCCAAGTCTGCAACCACAGCTGCACTCGATTCCCTCTCTATTTTAGGCTAGGAGAAACCACACATATGCAACAATATGCGCTTCCAGGTTAACCCGTAGGAGAACCTGTTTCACCATCACCATCATCTGACGATGATGGATCTATGGCCAGGGTAAACTACATGATTTGTTCCACTATGATTAATTAGTATATTTTAAGTGGATTGCAAGATTCAACCAAGTTGTATAACATGCAAACTATGACAAGAATAAACAACATGAAACTCAATAGCATGTTTTTATTGTAATCAACATCCTGATCCATCACAAGGATCCAACATCACATGTTACCACTTGGCCTCTTACCAATCTTCTAGATCCACCTCAAGGATCATCACATTGCCATGGGATCTCAATCCCTTATCTCATAGTGCCACTGCCTCTCAAGGCATTCTCATCAAACTCAGGTCCTCAGACCAAAACACATCATGTATGTCATCTCATCATCAAGAGTAACTATCAAAGCAATGTTATTCATCATATACACCTCATAGCCCTTTACCTGGCTATGCATCACCTGCATGGTTAGTACAATCATCATGGATCGATAGAAAGATCATATTATTGATATAGAGAAACATTGATGATTAGGTGCTTTATCACTCATGCCTCAATCGGTGACCATAGATACAGTTCATGCAAATTAATCTTATATGCTTACTATTATCTCAACATTATTCATATCATTGAGATGATTACACACACACTGGTAATATCATAGTAAGAGACATAGATGTAACCTACTATCACAATTACCATCAAGCATGTCAAGGTTTACTATCAAAACCAACGTGATTCATTAATAAGAGCTAGCACATGGATTTCCAAAAGAGACAAGACCCTCACTAGAGGTGCCCACTACCCTCACAAGAAGTGTGACGGGTAGGGTACCCTCACCAGAAGTGGTATCGGGTAGGGCACTCTCCCCTATCGCCCAACACTCAACACACAACGGGCATCACTTAGAGTATAACGTACAACTGAATCCCAAGAGCGTGTCGTGCAAGGTGTAACACGCAACGCCATGCCGTGCAACGGCGCGTCAGGCATATCGTGCACTCACCAGTGTCGTGCACTGTGGTATCGTGCAACGCTCTATCGGCATCCATGTGCAAAGTGCAGCTCATTCCTTATCGTGCAACGGTGCGTTGTACATCTTTGTGTCGTGCAACGACTGGGGTTACTACAGGTTACTATACTAGGCATCATCACTAGGCCGTGACGCCCAACACCAAGCTAGCCACATAGCTCCATATCGAGCAAGGTAAGACGACCACTAGGCTACCTCCTCAGGTTAGGTGTATCGGGCAGCAAGGACCTGTTGTCTGACGCCTAACACACAAAGGTCAACAACCAGGAGCATGACGCCCGACATAACACCATAACTAGCTAACAAGTTACACACTTCAACTCACAACGACAACAAACCATCACACATGGGCTAAGTGTATCGGGCAGGTTACTTATCAAGGTGGGATGCCCGACACACACAAGGCAGAGACCAAGGGTGACGCCCATCACAGCCACAACATGTGTCGTCCAAGGCTCAAGATCAAGAGGGATATCGGGCAGTACCTCCCCCAAGATCATAATGGTCAAGATGCAACTCCACAAGGTCGTCATCAACCTCAAGCACAAGGGCACCG